>JAAGEH010000452.1:23333479-23536058 GCA_011751065.1 Lasiurus cinereus | reverse complement strand
TTGTATGTGGATTGGCCAGTGGTCGAAATCACAACCTTGGCGTATCCAGATGATGCTCTAACCAATTGAGCTACCCAGCCAGGGCTGAGAACACACTTTTTTAAATAGGCTTTCTTTCCTGCTACTTGTTACCCTTATTTAAAAAGTTGAACCTAAAAATAAAACACAAGTAAAACAATAATCCTACCTCACATACATATTCTATCACTTGCTCTAAAATGTCATCTTCTCTACATTTGAACTGCTAGTTAAAAAAGAAAACAAAAGCATATGCTTTGGATGAAAATTTGCCAAACCACACTCCCAAGATGCAATTGCCTCTGAAATACTTCATGAATCTAGCAAGAGCAGTAACAACACACACCAGGATTTGCTGGTTTCATTGGAGGTGAAAATGTTTTTAACATACTTAGATTCTTTAGTCAGAGGTCCATTCAACCACGTGTGATGGCGATGGGAATATAATGGATACAATTTTCCTCTATCTGCTCTGGCATTGATAAAATATTCATGCTAAATAGCTACTTCCGAGCACCTGGAGGCATCTTGCAGAGTTTTACAGATGGCTTGTTTTTCTAATGCACACATGTGCTCCCGCCTCAGCCACCATATTAATTTGAATATGTATTCTGGATGTGTGAGCACGTTCCCAGATCACAGGCTTTCTGATCTGCCTGAGCTCAGCCCCCAGCAGAAGACATACATGTGGAAAAACAATTCTTTTCAATTCAGTGGGTATTTATTGGGTGTTTGCCATGTGCTTTCCCCATGGAAGTTTCATAATAAATGACACCTGACTATCCTGCTGGCACCTCAAAATCAACACGTCCTAAAATCAAATTGAGAATCCCGTGCCTTCCAGCCCTCCTGCCAAAATCCACGTTTCCTGCCTCCCCCTTCTCAGCTGTTGAAGGGATGGACACTAGCATGCTATGAATGGCTGGCTTCGTTTCCACCACAATCACTCCCAAGGGGTAGCCAACTCTATGATTCCATCGGGGCATCTTCTCTGGCCTCTACTCCTTCCTTCTCTAGTACAACATTCCCTGCTATGAGCATCACATTCTACCTTCTCTACTGTAGCCACCTGTGGATTCTTCATGACTTTTTGTTTCCTTTTATATACCAGCCCACTGGATAGGAGAATCACAGCAAGCAGGATCTCAATACTCTTAGTCTGGGCTTCCCAGATTTGAAAGTAAGTACTTTAATATATTTTCTAGTTTCCATAATGAATCTATTTTATTTAGAATTTAAATAAATGAATTCATTTACTCACAACCCTGGATCGGAGTCGTATTTCAGTATCCTTCATTCCAGGTTTTAATATACTTTTTATTTAAGCTGAAATTGAAGGGTCTGAACTATTTTGTATCTTGTTTGTTAAACCTAATGATAAATGCCAAGCTTTCTTCCATTCTGTGTCGCATTATCTGTAGATATAATTTTAGTAGCTGCACAATAAATCATGTGGCATGTATTTGACCACATGCTCATACATTTAGATGTTTCTAACTCTTTGTTATTACAAATAAAATGTCATTGTATGCAAACTTTTACTTGCTTACTTGTTGTTTTTTCTCTAATACAAATTCCTTAGAATGAACGAGTAAAAGTGAGGTTACTAGGTCAAAGATTATGAACCTTTTAAAGGACCTGTGACATTGCTCAACAACCAATCAGCGCTGGAGAGAGATTGATCTTGCCATGGCAGAGCAATTCCAAGTGGTTCCAGCGCATCTCTCTGGGGATAACTCCTGTAGCACCAACCCTACTACTCTTGCCCAAACGTATCAGCGTTTGTCACAATTTCATGCCTTCATTTGTGGTGTTCCTCTAACTAGATATCCCTCTTCCCTTATTCACCTCCAATCTTCTCTAGCTGCCTGATAACCCATTGACACACATCCACACATGCACACCCACATATGCACACCCACAATAAGTGCTATTATACATCATGTGCATCATATCCAGCTCAGGTTAGATGGTGGCTTCTGGATAATTTCTAGTAAATTCAGGTTTCTTCTTATATGCAAATGCAAGCTTTATTCTTTACACTTTAATAAACAGTGTCCATTTAATAAATATTTATGTTTAATAAATGTTATCTAATATCTGATAGAACGCTGATATCTCCTTTCTTCTTTTTTTCCAAAGGAGTTTTGAGTTTTCCATCCCTTAAAGTAACCCCAGAAAAGAGAAAATCCTTGCATTTTTAGTTAACACTGGATGCATTTGGTCAGACGGGATGCGACACCCAGCCCCTCCTCCCCTGCAGCTGATTTGCCTCAGTAGCTGAAAGAACATGGCGCTGGCTGTCGATGTGCACCCCTGCACGGAGGCCTGGTATCCCATGTGCCAGCTCCAGGAGAGCCTGGAACATGATGAATGTCACTGCGTTATTCTAGGGTGGACTCATAGAAAAACACTGAGTGACTTTACTAAGTGGAAAAACAGGTGCTCTTTGCTATTTACCCTAAGAAACCAAACTACTCTAGTAGCATCTGGTAGTGATTCAAGGAGAGGGGTATCCCAAAATGAGCCTCCCCAACAGCAGGATGAAGTCATCCCTCCCCTCAGGAATGCCATGTTCCTATCTCAGATACAGTAACACAGGGGACATGTAAAGCAGTGTCCTGCTATTTAAGAAGAGGGGCTTCTTCTCTGGATTTGGTCTATTTTGAGAACCTTGTTCCTCCCACTTTTAACTCCTTGCTTGGTTTGGGTCGTTAACTTCTTGATGTTATGGCTGCAAACTGTAAAATTAGAAAGCTATTTCCCACACTGGCCACCAAAGTTAATTGCTTCCTTTATCCAATTTTGCTGAGTGGAGGTGGACAAAGGGAGGGAAAATGGGGGACATCTGTAATAGTGTCAACAATAAAAGAAAGAAAATCCATCCAAAACAATAGATTTCCGTTATGATTCAAGTTTGAGATTATTCTGCTTAGGGATTTATTCACCACATTTAACCGAATTTATCCTCCCTTTTCCCCCCTGTAAATTTTTGCTCTTTCACTGAAGCATCTTTCCAACTTCCAGTACCTTCCCTCTTCCTCTTTTGTTAAAGTCATTTTAATTAAGACACCAGGGTTACATTAACCTACTTAAGCAACATCTCCCTTTTATGTCGCTCTCTTCAGCGGAGCCTTGAATCAGCCACTTGCCTTTCATCAGCCTATTCCCTGTCTCTCTCCTCCCTTTGTTCTGTGGTGCTTTTCGTTCTCCCTTTTTACAGATCCTCCCATTTTCATTCACCCCAACTGCTATCCACACCGTGCAGTTTACATTAATAAATGTATCTTCACAATGATGCATGCAGGTCGTAGGACTCCCATGTCATTGATTACCGGGGCCTTTGAAGATTCAAAGGTGTGTCAGATCTACCAGGGAAAGGAGAAAAAAAGACCACATCTGATATTCTCCAACATCTGAGCTTTCCCTGGGCCCAGAAGTGTGATGCAGGATGGTAAGACAACAGCTGCTTTAAAAAGATGAGAGTGTGTTCTAACTATTCCATTGCCACATAATACTCATCCTTTGAAAAATGAAGATTTGAGCTCCTTTTTCAAAGTCAAGATTGACAAATACAACAACCATTTAATAACGGAGCTCAGGAAATCTATTATGGGAACAAGGGACACATATTAGCAGCTCAGCAATTTTGTGAACCTGCCCCACAGGAAGGGAACTATTTCAATTGTTTTCAACTACTTTTCCACATTAAATCTCCAAACATTTTACAAATGGGAAAATGTCTTTGAAAATCAATGAATTTTAGATGCGGAAAGAGAACATTTTTGAGTAATTACTATGTGCGAGACACAGTCTTACGAACACCTTTCTCCTTTGATACTCAGTCGTTGTGACGAAGGTAGCATTGTACTCCCATACTACAGATGAGAAAGCTGAGGTCCAGAAAAGATAAGCTCTTGCTCAAGGATATACTTGGGTGAGTGGAGGAGGCAGGAGTGGAACCCAGACTGTATTATTTGGAGACTGGATTAGCTCTTATTTTCGGAGTGTGCTATCTTTTCATATTTAAATTTCAATTACCGAAATAAATGTATTCAAGGTCTTTTCCAGTCAAACATACATATATATCATTTGTCATTTATCTGGCCCATGAACCCCATTTGCAAAATGTATTCAGAATTTGATTGCTTCTCATTCCCCTAACCTCCCCCTAGTCCAAGCCAACATTTTCTTTTGCTAGAATTATAGCAAAGCCTGCCCGAGCCCCCACACAGCCTAATCCACCCCACAGTGGACAGTGGTCTTGTTAAAACCTGAACTAGATGACATTACTCCTCTGCATCACAGCTTTCAGTGGGGCCTCCTAGTACTTGGAGTAAGCCAATGTCCTTGTTCTGGCCCACATTGTCACACGTAATCTTCCCGCTGTTACCACAAGTCCCCTTTGACTCACTCTAGCCCCGTCCACTGGCATCAAAATTCCCAGGCACATTCCACCTCCGGGCCTTTGCGCCCCCTACTCTCCCTGCCTGAGGTGCTCTTCCCCCCTATATCGCCAGTCACAAAATGTGTCAATTTCCCATTGCTGCCAAAACACATTACAACAACCAGTGGTTTAAACCAAAATTATGGTTTTATAGTTCTGGGTTCAGACGTTCCCCACAGGTCTCCCTGGGCTAACATCAGAGCGTTGTGAGGGCTGTTTCTCCTGAGGCTCTGGAGAAGAATCTATGGCCTTGCCTTCTCCACTTTCTAGAGGCAGCCTGCATTCTTTGGCCGATGGCCGCTCTCTCCAACTTCAAATATAGCAGTGTACCACCTTCTCATCTATCTCTGGCTCTTGCCCCACTCTCTAAGGATCCCTGTGATTATATTAGGCTGAGACCTAATATAATCTCTCAATCTTGAGACCTTTAATTTAATCACATCTGCAAAGTCCTTTTTTGTCCTAGAAGGTAACAGTCCCAGGACCCAGGATCTGGATGCAGACCTCTTGGGGACCATTACTGTCTATCACAGCACCTTTTTCACTTCACTTATATCTTCACTCAAAAGTCACTTTGTCTATGAGCCAGCCCTGGCCACTCAAAGCATCACTATCTCATTAAAACACACCTCTTCCATGTTTTATTTTTATCTTCTTTGCAAGATAACAATCTAACATACTTGTACTGATTCATTTTATTTATTTTTTTATTTATTTCCTCCACTGAAACATAAGCCTCATCAATGCAGGGATTTTTGTCAGAATTTTGTAGCTGTATTCCCATGGCCTAGACCAGTGGTTCTCAACCTTTTTAATGCTGCGATCCTTTAATACAGTTCCTCATGTTGTGGTGACCCCCAACCATAAAATTATTCTCATTGCTATTTCACAACTGTAATTTGGCTACTATTTTGAATTTTAATGTAAATATCTGTGTTTTTGGATGGTCTTAGGCAACCCTGCTAGCCATTCTCAACCTGTGGGTTGCAACTGCTGCTGTAGAGCCTCCTAAGACCATCGGAAACACAGAAATATTTACATTACAATTCATTAACAGTAGCAAAATTACAGTTATAAAGTAGCAACAAAAATAAGTTTATGGTTGGGGGTCACCACAACATGAGGAATTGTATTAAAACGTTGCAGCATTAAAAAGGTTGAGAACCATTGGCCTAGATTATGCTTGGCATATAGTAAGTGATCAAAATTATGTTTGAAATAATAATATATGTCCTTTACCAGGAAATGACATCTAAAGAATCTTCATATTGAGAGATAAAAAGTAAAAAATTTCAATCAGTCATGCATCACTGAGTCCTTATTTTGTGATTTCTTCTATGTTACATGATGTGTAAAATACTAAAATTCATGAAGAGGGGTCAGGCTGCCATTTACATGATGAAGGTTGTACACTGTGCAAAGTTCCTTGGAGTAAATGGGGGAGAGCTGAAATTCACCTTATGACATGCAGCTGTATGTTTAGGGGAACTGTGGCCCTGAGGGGATAGCTGTTTCTAATTTACATGAAGGTATTATCAAGCCTATTCTATCTGGCAGTACCCACCTGACATGAGTTAGCCATAAGTTCTTACTCAAAGGGGTATTTAAGGTTATTAGACACAGAAAAAAAAAAGAACTCAGAGGGGGTAGAAAAAGGCTGTTTCAGACATGGTAAATGGTGAAAAGGACTAAAAGACCATAGTTTCAAACTGGGAGTGAGCATAAGTGGGGCTCAGCCTCTGCCTGCTGCAGAATAGACTTAGAGACCTGGAAGTGGAAGAATTTTGTTTTCTATCTTGCCTATGCCACCCAAGCTGGGTGACATTAGGGAACTTACTACCCTTCTCTGAGCACCAGTTTCCTCACCTCTGACATGCGTGGATAATCCTGCCCACAGGGCTCCTGTGAGGCATATGAGAATGCTTTGTCAATTCCAACTCAATTCCAATATTGATTCATCATTTATAAGCTATGGCTCCTGCCTCAGTTATTCCTTCGTTCAGGACATTCAATGACTTTTCATCTTAACAGAGTGAAAGGCAAAGTTAAAGGTGTATGAGGCTCTCCTCAATCTGCCTCACCCCTTCACCTTCAACCTAATCTCTTACAACTCTGTCCTTTGCTGGCTCTATTCTAGCTATATTAATTCCCTTGATGTTTTTTTGTACATAAATATTCCTATCTCCCGGCCTTTGCACTTGCTGTATCCTCGCCCAGCAATGCTCTGCACCTGGATCTCTATGGTTTATACTCTTATTTCAGCCAGGTCTTCCCTGACCCCAATATTCAAAATTGCATAATATTTCCCAACATATCCTATCTCTCTTTTATGCTTTATTTCTATCTATAACACTGTTACCATCTAACAAGCCATATATTTTACTTACTTGTATTAGTTTTTGGCTCTATCTCACCCCTACATCAATATATGAGATCCATGAGGCAGAGATTTCATTTTTACCTTTCTTATTTACAATTCTAACCTAGTAATCAGTCCTTGGCACATGGTTAGTGCTCAAACATGAATTCAGTGTGTGACAAATTAATCTAGTTGAGAAGGTAAAATGAGCCCATGTGGGGTAATATAACCCAGTGATATGCTGAATTGTGTAGACTGACATAGAAACAGGTATTGTGCTTGAGTAATCTGATCTGGATGGAGGGCTGAATGCTAACTTGGTTTTGCAGGATACTTAAGGTTAGGATGGACAAAGTAGGAACTCCCAGGTAGAAAACAACAGAAGTAACAATACCAGCAGCATCTGACACTTACTGAGTACTTGCCCTGAGGCAGGCACTATCCTAAGCACTTTACAGATGAATCATTTGCTCCTCAAAACAGCATTTTGTAAAGTACTAGTATTAACTGAATGATAAAGATGAGGGAAATATGGAATAGGGAGGTTGAGTGCTGGGATTGATCAGCAGACCCTGAGTATCAGATGAATGAATTACTCTGACACACATTTGGTTAAGGGGCTGCCTGGCTACAGAAACCAAAACAGCCCCACTCACCTGCCTCCTTAAACTTTTACTGTAACAACAACTTGAACTAATTTTAACCTCTAGATACAATCAACTGGGTAAGTATCCTTGAGAAAGCACATGCTTCTACAAGGTCATGCCTAAAGACTAAACATAGAGATTCCAGCAAAACACCCAGGGGCTTGGACTTGTTTGGAAAAATCAAGGCAGGAACTGCTGCCTTCCACAAGGTCCTCCTAGAGGCCCCCAACCTTTTGGGGAATCCTCCATACAGACTTCCCAACCAAGTCCCATACTTCCTCACAGTTAAGTAATTTGAAAAGAATGGATAAAAGTTAACAGAAATATAAGATTTGAATAGTGGCAGTGAGGGTCATTATTCTAAGGATTAGAAATAATAGAAGTAAAGCATGTAGTTCCTAAAAGAATCTCATTAAATGATACCTATCATTATCAGTGCAATAGGTAGGCCATAGAGATTACAACTAAGATTTTGCTGCTCTTTCCTTTCTTTTTTATGCTGACTGATACATAAGTCAACATGTGTGATCTCCTTCTTTTTCCTCTGCAGAAGTTTCCATCTTTTAGGTGGACACACTAGGTGACACCAATGAGTAAAGCTCAATAATCCAGTGTAGTGTCCTGCTAAAATTCTGCTCTCTAAGATCATGGACATTTCCTATCTAAAGGAACAACAATATTTAGACCAAATGCTGAAAATCAGACAGGAGGCCATTGCTGCCAAACAGCATATTCTATGTCCAAGAAGTAGCATTCTTTTCCTCTTTGAACATAAAATATTTACAACACAGGTATCATCTAAATCTGTCATTATATTACTATTGATATACTTAACTGTCACTTGTAAGAGAATGTTTGGAATAGTGGTTGTAGGCATGGCTGGTAATTTGATGGTCTGTATTCGAATCTCAACTCTGCCACTTACTAGCTATGTGCTAACATTATGTAACCACTTTGTGCCATAGTTTTAATTATATAAATGGAAATTATAACAATACCTACATCATAGGAGTGTTATAAGTATAAAATGTGTGTATGTACAAAATGTGTGTATGTATCTATACAAATATGTATATACAGTGCTTTTCAAGTATTAGCTTACTTTTCTTTAGGGTACATTCTGTAATGATAGTTTTCTTTTACTTGAAGAGATAGCACCAAGCTGAATGAAGCAACTATCAGTTTCAATTAATCTTTGTAGACTCACATTTTTACTTCTTTTCCCAGTGCTGACATCTTATCTGTTTCCATGCTCTCTCGATTCACCCCTCAGGATGTTTTTTTTAATCATATCAAAACTCTTCAAACCAATAATAAAAATAAAATCTTAAGTGTAGCTGGTGGGGGGTGGGGAGAGACATTACATGCAGAGAAAATAAGATAAGGATGACAGCAGATGTCTTGTTATGAGCAATGCAAGTCAGAAGACTGTGGAGCAAATCTTTAAAATGCCTAAAGAAAAAAGTCAATACTGAATTCTAAATCCAGTGAAAATATCTCCCCAAACTGAAGGTGAAATACTTTTCTTAAAAAAAAATTATATATATAATTGATTTTTTTACAAAGAGAAAGGGAGGGGGATAGTTAAAACATCAGTGAAAGAGAAACATAGATCAGCTGCCTCTTGCACACCCCCTACTGAGGGTGTGCTTGCAACTAAGGTACATGCTCTAGACTGGAATCAAACCTGGGACCTTCAGTTTGCAGGCCGACGCTTCTATCCACTGAGTCAAAATGGTTAGGGCTGAAGGTGAAATACTTTTTCCAGATTTAAAAAAGGTGGAAGGATTCGCCAACAGCAGAATAGTACCAGAGGCAAATGATATCAAATTGAAATGTAAATCGACATAGAGGAATAAATAGCCTAGAAATGGAGGATATGTGGGTAAATGTGACTTTTTTCCTAATTTTTAAATATGACTTAAAAAGGTAATTGTTTTCTAAAAGCAGAAATAATAACAATATGTTGTGCAGTTTATTTAAAATATATATGAAGTAAAATGTATAACAGCAATACTGCAAGCCTGCAAAAGGGGAAATAGTACACTGTCATAAGGTTCTCATATGTGAAGTGCCATATTATTTAAAGGCAAATTGTGATGTTAAAGATATACACTATGAATCCCAATGTAAACACAAAAACTGGCCAAAGAAAGAATGTTTCTTGAGGCATTGCTCTTCAGTTAGGTCCCCAATACTACTTGCTGCTGTTACATGCAGTTACAGTGCCATTCCTCATCTGGACCAGTCTTCCAACTTGCTTCCCCTCTTGCCCTATAGTCACACCCTTTTTCAGTCCACCCAGATATGCTTCTCCACTAGGCATTCTGAAACACTAACTTATCAAATGTCACCTTAAGATGGTACAGAATAGGTACTCAGAATCAGTGAATATTTGTTGCAAGAAGGAATGAACAAGTGAAGTCAGACTTTTTCTCTGCCTATAGTGTGGTCCACTCTATCTCTTAGCCTGGCATTCAAGACTCTCTAAACATTGGAACTTAGACAAATTTTCTTATTGTTTTTCTCTACTAGAATCATTTGTTTTATTTATTTATTTTTATTATTATTTTTCCATTTTTTTTATTAAGGTATTACATGTGTACATATCTTCTTACTGTCACCCCACACCCACTTTCATGCATGCTATCAACCCCCAGTGTCTTGCATTCATTAGTTATGTTTATACGCATGCATACAAGTCCTTTCATTGATCTCTTATCTCCCTCACCTCTCCCAAACCTTCCCGCTGTAATTTGAGCTTCTGTTTGATGCTTTACTGCCTTTGTATCTTTTTGTTCATCCATTTATAATGTTCTTTATTATCCACAAATGAGTGAGATCATGTGGTGTTTTTCTTTCATTGACTGGCTTATTTCACTTAGCATAATGCTCTCTAGTTACATCCAAGTTGCTGCAAATGGTAAGAATTGCTTCTTTTTTATGCAACATAGTATTCCATTGTGTAGATGTATCATGGTTTTCTGATCCACTCATTTGGTGGTTGCCAAATCTTAGCTATTGTAAATTGTGCTGCTATGAACATAGGGGTGCACATATCCTTTCTGATTGGTGTTTCTAGTTTTTTAGGATATATTCCTAGGAGTAGAATTTCTGGGTCAAATGGGAGTTCCATTTTTAGTTTTTTGAGGAAACTCTATACTGTTCTCCATAGTGGCTGCACCAGTCTGCATTCCCACCAGCAGTGCAGGAGGGTTCCTTTTTCTCCACATTTGTCTTTTGTTGATTTGTTGATGTAGCCATTCTGACAGGTGTGAGATGGTACTGGACTGTCATTTTGATTTGTATTTCTTGGATAATTAGTGACTTTGAGTAGGTTTTCATGTGTCTCTTAGCCTTCCTTCTGTCTTCTTTCGAAAATATTCTATTTAGGTCCGTTGCTCATTTTCTTTTTTATTAGATCATTTATCTTCCGTTTATTAAGTTGCATAAGTTGCCTGTAGATATTGGAGATTAAACTTTTATCAGTGATAACATTTGCAAATATGTTGTCCCATTCAGTGGGCTTTCTTGTTGTTTTGTTGATGGTTTCTTTTGATGTGAAAAAGCTTTTTATTTTGGTGTAGTCCCATTTGTTTATTTTCTCTTTAACTTCCATTGCCCTGGGAGCAGTATCAGTGAAGAAGTTCCTTCATCATATGTTTGAGATTTTACTGCCTGTGATTCCTCTAGTATTTTTATGATTTTCCATCTTATATTTAAGTCCAGTATCCATTTTGAGTTTCTTTCTGTGTATGGTGTAAGTTGATGGTCTAGTTTCATTTTTTTGCATGTATCTGTTCGTTTTTCTGAATACCATTTATTGAGGAGAGTGACTGGCTTGACTCCATTGTATGTTAATGCCTCCTTTGGCAAAAATTCGTTGAGCATAGTGGTTTGGGTCATTATCTGGATTTCCTATTCTATTCCATTGGTTTATATGTCTGTTCTTGTGCCAGTACCAGGCTGTATTGAGAACGGTGGCTTTGTAATACACCTTGAAATCTGGTATTGAGATCCCACCTACATTATTCTTCTTTCTCAGAATTGCTGTGGCTATTCAGGGTCTTTTTTTATTCCAGATGAATTTTTTGAAAGTTCTTTCTAGGTCTGTGAAATATGTCATTGGTATTTTAATGGGGAGTGCATTAATTCTTTAGGTTACTTTGGATAGTATGGACATTTTCATGATGTTGTCTTTCCCAATCCATGAACATGGTATGTTCTTCCATCTGTTTAAGTCTTCCTCTATCTCTTTATAGAGTGTCCTGTAGTTTTCCGAGTATTGGACTTTTACCTCCTTAGTTAAGTTTATTCCTAGGTATCTTAATTTTTTTTTGGTGCGATGTTAATGGGATTGCATTTTTAGTCTCTCTTTCTGTGAGCTGATTATTGGTGTGTAGAAATGCCATATATTTCTTGGCGTTAATTTTTTACCCTGCTAAATTGCTGAATTCACTTATTAAATCTATTAGTTTTTGAATGGGGTCCTTCGGGTTTTTTATGTACAATATTATGTCTTCTGCAAAGGACAGCTTTACTTCTTCTTTTCCAGTTTGGATGCCTTTCATTTCTTCTTCTTGTCTAATTAAATGGCTAATACTTCCAGTACTACGTCAAACAGGAGTGGTGAGAGTGGGTATCCCTGTCTTGTACCTGTTCTTAGGGGAAATGGTTTTAGTTTTTACCCATTGAGTATGATGTTAGATGTGGGTTTATCATATAACGCTTTTATTATGTTTAGGTCTGATCCTTCTATTCCCACTTGTTGAGAGTTTTTATCAAGAAAGGATACTGAATTTTGTCAAATGCTTTTTCTGCATCAATTGATATGACTATGTGACTTTTATCTCTCAATTTGTTTATGTGATGTATCATGTTCATTGATTTAAAGATATTGTACCATCCTTGCATTCCTGGGATAAATTCTACTTGGTCATGGTGTATGATCTTTCTGATGTACTGCTGGATCCCATTTGCCAGGATTTTGTTGAGGATTTTGGCATCTATGTTCATGAAGGTTATTGGCCTGTAATTCTCTTTCATTGTGTTGTCTTTATCTGGTTTTGGTATTAAGGTGATGCTGGCTTCATATAAGGTGTTTGGAAGTGGTCCTTCTTGAATTTTTTGGAATAGTCTGAGGAGGATAGGTTTTAATTTTTCCTTGAATGTTTGGTAAAGCCATCTTTGTATAGACTAGAATACAAAGCCAGTGAAGCCATCTGGCCCTGGGCTTTTGTTTGCTAGAAGCTTTTTGATGAGTGCTTCAATTTCTTCTATAATTATTGGCCTATTGAGATTTTTATATTCTTGCTGATTGAGTTTTGGATGGTTATATATTTCTAGGAATATGTCCATTTCCTCCAAGTTGTCCAGTTTGTTGAAATAGAGTTGTTCATAGTATTTTTTAATAATCTTTTGTATTTCAGTGGAGTCTGTTATTTCACCTCTTTCATTTCTGATTTTGTTTATTTGGATCCTCTCTCTTTGCTTCTTGATGAGCCTGGCTAGAGGTTTATCAATCTTGTTTATTGTTTCAGAGAACCAGCTCTTGGTTTTGTTGACCTTTTGTATTGTTTCTTTGGTCTCTATGTCATTTATATCTGCTCTGATCTTTATTATTTCCTTCCTTCTACTTACACTGGGCTTTTCTTGTTGCTCTCTTTCTAACACTTTGAGTTGTAGGGTTAGGAATTTATTACCATTGTTTCTTGTTTTTTTGAAGAAGGCTTCTAGAGCTATGAAATCCTCTCTCAAGACTGCTGTGTCCCATAGATTTTGGATTGTTGTGTTTTCATTGTGATTTGTTGCCATGATGTTTTTTTATTTCTTCCTTGATCTCTTTGGTTATTCAGTCATTATTTAATGGCATGCTGTTTAGTGTTCATGTGTTTGATTTCTTTGGATTGTTTTTATTGTAGTTGATTTCTACTTTTATGCCACTATGATCTGAGAAGATGCTTTATATAATTTCTATCTTCTTTAATTTGAAGAGACTTTGTCTATGACCCAACACATGGTCTATCTTTGAAAATGATCCAGGTGCACTCGAGAAGAATGTATATTCTGTGGCTTTGGGTTAAATGTTCTGAAGATGTCAATCAATTCCATCTGGTCTAGTGAATCATTTAGGATTGATGTTTCTTTGCAGATTTTTTCATTAGAGGATTTTTCCAATGGTGAAAGTAACCTTGGTGTCTCCTACTATGATTGTATTGTTGTCAATCTCTCCCTTGATGTCCTCCAGGAGTTTTTGTTTTGTTTTTGTTTTTTATGTATTTGGGTGTTCCTGTATTGGCTGCATACATGTTTACCAGTGTTATTTCTTCTAGTTGGATTGCTCCCTTTAGAATTATGAAGTGGCCTTCCTTATCTCTTGTTATGTCCTTCACTTTGAGATCTAATTTGTCAGAAATCAATATTGCTACCCCAGCTTTTTTTTTCTTCTTTCATTTCCATTCACCTGAAAAACATTTTCCATCCCTTCACCCTCAATCTGTGTGCATCTTTTTTGGATTTCTTAGGCAGCAGATATATGGGTCGTGTTTTCTTATCCAATCCATTACTCTGTCTTTTGATTGGTGCATTTAATCCATTTACATTTAAAGTTATTATTGATGGGTACTTATTTGTCGCCATTTTTATTTTTTACCCCTGTGTTCCTTTTTTGCTTCCTATTCCTTTTTTTTTTTTTACAGTAGATTCTTTAGGATTTCTTGCATTGCTAGTTTGGTGGTAATAAATTCCCTTAGTTCTTTTTCATCTGTGAAGCTCCTGATTTCACCTTCAATTTTGATTGATAGCATTGCTGGGTACAGTATTCTTAGATCCATATCTTTTCCATGACTTTGTATATTTCATCCTATTTCCTTCTGGCCTGATGGGTTTCTGTTGAGAAATCAGTTACTAGTCTGATGGAGGTTTCTTTGTAGGTAATTTTCCATTGCTCTCCAGCCACTTTTAAGATTCTTGCTTTGTTATTAGTGTTTGCCAATTTAATTATAATGTGCCTTGGTGTTGTTCTTTTGGGGTTCATTTTGCTTGGGACTCTGTGAGCTTCTTGGCTTTTTGTGGGTTTTTTCTTCCCTATATCAGGGAAGTTTTCTGTCATTATTTCTTCAAACAGGTTTTCTATTCATTGCTCAGTTTCCTCTCCTTCTGGACCCCTATTATGTGGATGTTGTTTTGTTTTATGTTGTCCCAAAGTTCCCTTTGGCTCTCATGCTTTTTTTTTTCCTAGAAGCTGCTCTACTTGGCTATTTTTTCCTACCTTATCTTCTAGCTCACTGATGCCATACTCTGCTTATTCTAGTCTACACTTGATGCTTTTTATTGAGTTCTTTAAAGCAGCAATGTCATTTTTCATTTTTTCTTGGTTCTTCTTCCTTTCCTCTTGGTTCTTATTCATATTGTCAAATTTGTCTTCCATTCTTTTCAGCCATCTTATGACCATTTCTCTGAATTCTTTCTCTGACAGGTTGTTTTCCTCCATTTTGTTTACTTCCTTTTCTGGAGATGTCTGTTTTTCTATCATTTGTGGGTTGTTTCTTTGTCTCTCTATGGTCTCTTTTCTCCAGGTGTCTGGTTATGTACTTCTTTCTCTTCTTATCACAGGTTAAATCTGACCTTTCCATGGTATAGTGGACCTCCTCTGAATTCAAGTGTTTGCGCCAATTGGGGACCAGTGTTCTCTAGAATCATTTGCTTTAAATCAAATGCTACTGCATGTTATCTGCTAAATAAGTTTATGTTTTCCTTCTTTTGTATCTTACCCCAGGGCATCCACATAACCTCAAATGCTCTTCCCACTTAAATTACAAAGATGACAACTCCTCTCAGAAGCCTTCCTTGATCATCTTAGTCAAGCAAGTTGTGGAAGTTAGGAAGACTGTCCCTAGCAATTAAGTTAAATAATTATTTGATTTTTTTTTCAGTTTGGAGAGCCTTATTTGTTTTTAAAGGAGAGCAATGCTGCATATGGCATGACATCAAAATCTTGCACTCTATTAAGACTTTTTGAGGTTTACAAAGGGTTAAACTCAGAAGAAAACATCAGCTTTAAAATAGATTAGAGGCAATTCCAGATTACTGGATTGTCAAGAATTGTACATTTTCATTACATAAACTTTAACAGGTCTTGGGCTGTGTGTATATATGTATGTGTAGAAATGATTCATATCTATTAGACTCAATGCTTCTTTTCAATGATAAACGAAAGGGCAACTGAATCTTCCATCTGTATGGTACTATGGTGTTTTGTTGAGCAAAACTGAGGTTTAGTGAGGTTAAGCAATTTGTCTGAGGCACACAGAGAATCAGTGACAAGTAGAGACGAATTGACTTGAGTATATATCAATATTTTTTCAGAATTACACTCTCTCTTGACATTATTCAAAGGAAAAGATTAGGATTTTTATTTTCAAAGATGTTCATAGGGTTTTTTAAAAAGAGACTTAGAAAATACTTCAGCATAGCCCTTACTTTCAAAAACATGGACAAGTTTTCCTTTAAATGAAAACTCAGATATTAAGAACTCTGGTATAAAATATCATCATTTTCAAGTGAAAACTGGACAAGAGTCTGGAATCTACTCTTGTGGTTGATCATAAGTAAAAGAGAAAATATCACACATGATTAGCACAGTATCATATACATAGGCAACCTCCTCAGTTCCCTCCCAGCCCATAACTGTGCTCAGTCCAAGAGAATTAAACTCAAATTGGCTGACTCTGCATTAACACATGCCTGTAAAGCTCAGATTCTCATATTAAGGATTTAAATTGGACTTCAGCAGAGACTCTCAGTCCTGAAATTGAAATCATGAGTCGTGATGGCAATAAAATGCTCATGAAATGTGGTCATAGCCCAGGGATAATTTTCTGTAATTGCACTTTCATTTCTGTGATCGCTACTTTAGCTATGGTACAGAGAGAATGCTTTCCATCTCATATTACAGGCGCTGTTGGGTAACTTCTCTAAGAATAGGGGATTGTCAAAGTATGCAGGTTCCAGCTGCAAATCCCTGACAGAGCGTCCTCTCTGGGATGGTTTGGTTTCTGGGCTGCTCTCAGAGAGAGTTGTGGACCCATATTATAGCTCATGGCAGTTGTACTGATTCCCATGTTGCTGGCAAGAAATCAGTATATTAAAATAACTTTGGTGTTTCCTCTGAACAAATCCAAATATGTCCAGTTGGAGAAATCCATGTCATGGGGAAAATTATCCCAAAAATGTGTTGGAGAAGATGAAAATGGAGTAGGGAATTGAGAGGAGATAGAACAAGAAGTTCATCTTACAGAAATAGGCAAGGTATGATGGTTTATCTTTTAGATGGAGGTTAAATAAGTCCCAAACTTTACAATAGAATGAAATGAGCAATATTAAGGAGGAAGAGGAAGGTAAGGTACTTTTGTAATCATCCTCACTCTCACATTCCAATCAGTAGATACTAAACACAATGCATTTCTCCATCAACTCAGAGAATTATTTGGATTTTGCAGAAACCCTGGGCAAAAATACTATCACGATTAATTTATTAGTTTCATAAGCTGATCTGCAGAACTTTCAGATCTTTATATATATGCCAAGAGGTATGGATTACCATGTTATACTTAAGAAAAATAGTTTTGCAATCTCACAGGAGAGATTTGTTGAGTTGGATAAGGTTGGCTTTCTAGTCTTTGAGTGTGTTTGAAAAAAGTTGAATGTACTTGAATTTCCAGAAAAACATATACAGTGAAAACAGAATTTCACAACCAATGAGAGGCACACGAATTTTACTTTTAAAATGATAGAGAAGAAAAGTAGTAACAAAAGAATAAAGAAAAAAGAATAACAAAGGAAGATATATGAAGCTTGTTTAAGGTTTCTCTTGATTTGCCTCGAGATATGAGTTTAATTCGTTCCATAACCTTGAGGCATGGGAAACTATGAGATGCTCGAGTCGAGGTAAACTGGTGGGTCGTGTGCAGCTGGCCGATCCGCAAGATTACTCCTATCTCAAATGTTGCTCGTATTTCAAAGCAAAAATTGCTCACTCGATGGCTCATATCTCAAAAATATCATATGTTAGGGCACTCATATCTCGAGGTACCACTGTATTTTGTTATATGTGTGGTGCTCAGAAGAAACTGGGGCTGACAGGTTAATGAACTCTAGTTAGAAATTTCCAAATGAAGCTGAGAATGGCATTAGTGACTGTCTTTACCGAGACATGAGACCTTGCCTTGCAAACACTTCTTGACGATTATAAGGGAGCCCATATTATCTACATTAACAATGACCATCAATCAAATGCTAAGAAGACAAGGGTTGTGCAAATCAATGCAGGGATAATGGGAGGGGGGTTAACTCAAACCAGCATACACTTAATTAGAAGACTAAGGTTCAAGTCTCTGCTCCATATTTAATAATTTTGTCATTTTGAATAAGTCTTTGAATTTTTCTGAGTCTAAGATTTGTTTCTATAAGAGGAAATAATAATGTCCACTTTGGCAGGTTGTAATAAAGATTGAATGTACCGTGAGGTATAGATTACTACTCAAAGTTCTTTTACTTGGTAGGATGATATCAAATGTATGAAAATTTAGAGGTTCTTTTACACCAGGGATTCTTTTTTTAAATGTTTAGTACAGTTTTATTTTATCTTATTTTTTATTCTTTATATTGAATTTATTGGGGTGACACTGGTTAACAAAATTATATAGGTTTCAGTGATTACTGGGGTGAGAAAGATGGGGGATATGGAGGAAGGTATGGGGCACAAGTAGTGATACATCAGGGATTCTTAATTCCAGTATTGCCTGTTGTCCATGAAACTATATGCAGATTTTTTGGATCTGCAGAAGTTATTTTTGAAATTGTATCCTATCTAATAAAGAAGTAATATGCTAATTGAGCATCACACCCTCATAAAGATGGCAGTGCCCACAGCCAATAAGGAGGGGATATGCTAATTGACTGTCATGCCCTCAAAGATGGCAGTGCCCCCACAGCCACAAAATGGAGGCACCTAGTCCCCTCAGCCCCACCAGGGCAGCAGGCAAGTGGCATGGCTGGGACCACCTCAGGTGGGTCTGGCCACTCCATGCACCTGCCTCTGGAGTTACCTAGTTCCCTCAGCTCCCCAGCCACCCAGGGCCAGTCTGAGACACAGGCAAGCCTCGGATGTCAACTGCCCGGCTACCCAGGGCAGCCTGAGGGACAAACAAATGACTGAACAAGCAGACTGCTTGGGGCAACCAGGCCATCTAGGGGGTTAGTGAGGGATGACCAAACTACTGAACAGCAAGCTGAGTAGGGTGACCAGGCCAGGGGGTGGGGGGCAGTTTGGGGCAACAAAGTCAGCAAGGTGGGGGAGGGCAGTTGAAGGTTCATTCCAATAGCTCCTCAGGACAGTTGGGGGTGATCAAGTCAGCAGGGGTGCAGTTAGGGGAGACCAGGCTGGCAGAGAGGAGTAGTTGGGGGCGACAAGGCTTGGGGGAGGGCAGTTGGGGCTGACCAGGCCGGCTGGAGGGGGTGGGGCAGTTAAGAACAACCAGGCCAGCAGGGAGGGGGAAGTTAGGGCAACCTGGACAGCAGCAAGGGGCAGTTAGGGATGATCAAACTGGAATGCGGTGGCAGTGAGGGGTGATCAGGCCTGCAGGGGTGGAGCAGTTAGGGGCAACCAGGCAGGCAGGCAAGTGAGCAATTAGGAGATAGTGGTCCTGGATTGTGAGAGGGATATCTGACTGCCAGTGTAGACAGGCAATCGGACATCCCCTGAGGGGTCCTAGACTGGAGAAGGTGCATGCTGGGCTGAGGGGACCCCACTATGTATGAATTCCATGTAGCAGGCCTCTAGTTTATTAATAGAAAGATGTGAGGAAAGTATTTATTCTCAAAAGGCTTAAGAAACACTTTCTTTAAACTCTTTTGAATAAAAATCTTTTCCCTTTCTCTAGATTACTTCTGATCTTATAGTTATTTAAATCTAGAGTTCTGGTGCACGAAATTCGTGCACTGGGGGTGGGTGGGGGTGGATTCCTCAGCCAAGCCTGCCCCCTCTGACAGACTGGGAGACCTCAGGAGATGTCCTACTGACAGGGAGCGAGCCTAAGCCACAGTGTGGCCTCCCTCTGCGGGAGGTGACTGGGCTGATCAGGGGAAGGTGCCAGCCTCATCACCCTGCTGCTGCTGCCACTGTTGCAACCACCGAGGCGTTTTCACCAACACAGACTCCAGTCCCTGCATCATGAAAAAATGATAACTTTCTTTAGGCATTTTCAAGATGTGTCTTTCCTAAGATATGACATTTCTTTCTTTTTTATCCTCACCTGAGGATATTTTCCCATTGATTTTTAGAGAGCTTATAGGACAGAGGGAAAGACAGAGAGAAACATTAATGTGAGAGGGACACTTCTATTGGTTGCCTCCTGCATGAGCCCTGACCTGGGCCCCAGCCAGAGAGGAACCTGCAACCTAGGTACATGCCCTTGATCAGAATTGAACCTGGACCCTGCAGTTGGCAGGCTGAGGCTCTATCCACTGTGCCAAACTGGCTAGGGCAGGATATGACATTTCTTAGCCCCTCCAGCAGCAGATCTTAGTTTTTTCTTGTAGGAGTGAGATGGAAAACCCAGGATCACCTTCTTGGATTTTTATTACCGAAGTTACCAAGAACACTGTGAGAAGCAGCTTACAGGGAGCTTAGCCAATGAGCCTTTAGAAAAGGTGTTTCCTCTGAAGCTCATGCACAAAGTACCCCCTGAATTGTGTCCACAGCGCTTCTGTCCACTGGGCTGGGGCCATGCCTCAAGCCACACTGTGGGGGCCACCAGGGACATGCCCCCAGCCCAGCAGCCCCGCGTTCTGTCTGCTAGGCTTCTGTTCCCTTGGCTTGGGGCATGTCCCAAGCTGTAGAGTGGCAGCTGAGAGTATGCCCCCAGCCCAGTGGCCCATGTTCTACCTGCTGGGGGTCTGTCTGCTTGGCCACGTGGTGGAAGCTCGGAGCATGCCTCTGATCTAGCAGCCCTGCATTCTGTCTGCTGGGCATCTGTCCACTTGGCTGGTGTCAAGCCATGCGGCAATGGTTCAGAGCTCACCCCCCGTCCAGCACCCACTTTCTATCAGCTGGGCTTCTGTCCACTGGGCCTGGGGTGTGCTCTGAGCTGCTGCCGCATGGCTCAGGGTATGCCTCTGGCCCAGCGGCCCAATGTTCTGTTGGAAGCCCTTCCTCCCCCTGAGGCCTGGGCATGGGATGCTAACATCATCACCAGGGTGACATCCTGCTCTGGTGCTATGGGTGCCACCATCTTTGTTGCAGAGTGATGGTTAATTTGCATACTACTTTTTAATTAGATAGGATGATTCATAAAACAAATACTTAAACACCTACTATGTGCCATACACTGTTCTAAATGTTGTGCAAACAACAGGGAGCCAAACAGGTCAAAAAAACACACGTGGCCCTCACTTATGTTCTCAGCCCCTGCACCAAAGGGTTGTGGGTTTGATTCTAGGTCAAAGGCATGTATCTGGGTTGCAGGTTTGATACCCAGCCCTGATCTAGTCACATATAGGAAATAACCAATCAATGTATGTCTCTCACCTCTCTCTCTCTTTCTCTCTGGAAATGAAAGAAATATCCTTGTGTGAGGATTAACAACAAAAAACCACACACACACACACACACACACACACACACACACACACATACACACACCCCAAAACAACCCCACACAAACAAAAACAAAACCTTTTCCTCAATAAGCTAACATTAAATTCCATTCATTCTTCAGAATAATCTCATGTGTTAAAGTATTAATATTTAAATTACATATTTAGAGAAAAGTAGAAATAGAAACGTGTATAAGAGCAATCCATGATTTAGTGGCTAAGTCAGGCATTAGGACCTGGTTTGAGCCAATTTAGTTTTCAGTTGGGACTCATTCCAATAGCTCCCAGGACTGAATGCAGGAAAGAGATTGAAATTAATATCAGAATTATCCAATTTGCCTGGTAGATATAAAATGTGTTTAGGGTGTCTTTCTTTGAGATTTTCACAGAAAATGGAAATATCAAACTAGTTTGGCCATTGTGCCTTTCAAACTATATTAAGGGTGGGGGGTGTGCTCCTTCTACTGCTGGCTAAATATTTACCCTATGGAAATAATTCAACGTATGCCAGAGAGTTATCAGATGTCCATGGGACACTGATTTTCTGATAGAAGATATAAAAGAAAGAAAATAGGAAGAGAAAGGAGGAGGTGGGAAAAGTAGAGAAAAGAGAGAAATGAAGAAAGAGAGAAGAAAGGAAGAAACCACAGAAATGTTCCACAAAAGAGAACATTTTAATCTTTAGAAACATGTGGCTTGCCAACTAGAATAAATACTGTGCAGCCTTTAAAAATAATATCACTTTAGCAACACAGAAAGTGTTCATCATATAATAAGTGAAAAATTACAATACAAACTTGTTATATACTATGTGTATATATATGCAATGTATTTGGATGAGAAACAGAAGGAAATGTTCAGAGTATCTTGCAGGGGGATTGTGAGTGATGTTTCTTTTCAAAATGGTTTTAATGCTGTTATAGATTTTATAACACAAAAGCATAAAAAACATATGTCCCAGATTTGTTTTTATTACTCTGTATTGTAATGAATGTTGAAGTCTGCTCTGAAAACCAAGTTTGCTTTGAAAATAAAGGGTCTGCTTATTGTTCTAAGTTTTAATCACCAGCTTGTGCAGTCTGAGCAGACGGGCTGGGGAGACTTGAGTCAGGATGATAGAAATCCTGAGGGTGAAGAGTCTGTACTAGAAATACTGCTGCCTTTTCCTACTTGAACTTGAGAAAAAGAAAAAGTCTTAGCATCTCTACCTGGGGTCTGCTGGACAGACTCTTCTGGGTTAGTAAGGAGGGGCCTGCAGTTAGGAAAAAGAGGGAGCCAGACAGAGAGGGGAAGCAACTGGTACATGGGCAGTCTTTTATGGGGTGAGGATGACTATCGCCCAGAGTTTCAAGTCTACATGGGGTCATCTGTTTCTGTCCATACCTGAGCTTCCTTGCTCAAACCCTGTTTTTACATTTGGGAACCCATGCATGCTCCATGCTTCTAACATTACATTTGGGGGAATCTTAAAGGAACCTGGACCTGGTACTCTGCTACTCGTATTATGGTCCTCAGAGCTCATGAGAAATGCTGAGTCCTAGGTCTCAGCTCAGAGACCTGAAATCAGAACTTGTATTTTCACAAAATTTCAGGTGACTTGCGTGCACATTAAAGTTTGAGCTGCTCTCCTCTAAATTATTCCTGAAGCCTGTGACTCCGCATTTGTGCTTACTCAGATCCTATGTCCTATTTCCAGTCTGTGGAATAAAGTCATGAGAAGTGCATGGCAAATAAGCCATCACACCGTATTTCATGATATCTCTAGTCTGTCTCATATTCTAGAAACCAAGAACATGCTCTACAGGCAATTTCTCTCTGGACTGTGAACTCCTTTTCCCACTAACAGGGACCAATCCAGTCTTACTGTTTACAGCAGCACAACTAAGAATTGTATAAGGTCACACTTGATGAGCCAACGTGATGGAGAGGATGGATGTGATTAAGACCCTAGAGCCCAAAGTTACATGCATAGAAGCCTAGGATGTAAGCCCTATGATGGCGGGAAGTCTTCTATTCACTGCTGTGTCCTGGTCACTGGAACATTGCCTGACACACAGGAGGTGCTTAGTGAGCAATGGTTATGATACAGCCATGACGACATTTATATACATAAAAGCCTAAGTGACCATTCAACCATTCGACTGGTAGCTATAACACACATTGGGAGGAAGAAGTGCAGGCATGAAAAAATGGAACAGACTGATGAATCTCAGAGGGATGGGGGTAGGGAGGAGGATGGGAAGAGATTAACCAAAGATCTTATATGCATACTAGAGGCCTAGTGCACAGATTCGTGCTTTGGTGGGGTACCTCAGCTTGGTCTGCCCTCTCTCACAATCCGGGACCCCTCGAGGGATGACAGACTGCTGGCTTTGGCCCAATCCCTGCAGGCCAGGTTGAGGGACCATGCAATGCATGAATCTGTGTACCGGGCCTCTAGTTAATTACACAATGGAAACCATCTTTATAAAGTAAAATTAATAAAATACTGAAAGGCTATGTGCCATTAACCAGATATAGACTGTGGTGTTCGTAGGCTGAAACTTACTCTTGGTTCTGCCATTTGTAAATTATGTGCCTCAGTTTACATATCTGGAGAATGGGGGTGATACCCACCTATAGAGTGCTGTAACATTTAACCAAATGTATATATATAGATCTAAATCTATAGAGAAGGAAAGAAATCTGTAAGACTCTAAGCCAAAGGTTAACAAATTTTGTCTTCATAGGATCAAACAGTAAATGTTTTAGGTTCTTAAGTTTTTGTTGGAACTATTCAACTTCACCCTTGCATCAAAACAGCCATAGACAGTAAGTATATCAATGAGTAGGCATGGCTTTTTCCAATCAAACTTCATTGATAAAATCAGGCAGTGGGCCATATTTATTTGGCCTGTGGGCGGTGTTGGTTAATCTCTGTTCTAAACTGCTTTGTTAATTAGCAATTATTACCCATCAGCTTCTAAATATTTGCAAAAAACTTGCCATAGAGCTCATTTATGTGTTTGAAATATTTTCTATTCTATAGTTTTAAAATATCAGATGAGCATATACAGAACTGCTTTAAACATGCTGAATCATGTAAAAGACCATTCTTCTTTGGAGACAGTCTGATTATATAAGGCATTTAAAACTTTATTCTTACAATAATCCCATGAAGTAGGTAATAATAATTTTACTTTTATTTATTTATTTTTTGCTGATTTTAGAGAGAACAATGGAGAGAGAGAAAGAGAGAGAGAGAGAAAAAAAGAGAGAGAGAGAGAGAGAGAGCGTGCAATGGAGAGAAACTCCAATGTGAGAAATATTGGATGCCTCTGCACACACCCTGTGACTGGGTTACATGGTTTAACCAGGGATCGAACCTGCCACCTCCTGTGTATGGGACAATGCTCTAACCAATTGAGTCATACCGGCCAGGGCAATACCTTTACTTTTAAAGATCGGGGCCCTAACTCTGAGAGGAAAACCAGTTTCCATGAGGTTGAACAAAGAATGGCTTTTGGATCTGGGGCTACAGATCCTAGGTCAGATGTATTTCACAAAAACCCTGAGCTTTGTGACGTACTTCTGCAGGCAAGTGTCACCTGGAAACATGAAAATGTTAAAGGAAGAAAAATGATATTGCAAATTGTGTCCAAAAAATGCCAACAGCCTGCTTTTGCTCCTTTGTTACAGTGACAATCCTGACATTTAAAGTCATAGCTTTGTGAGTTATAAGCCTAATAGGCAGCAGCAAAAAGCACAAAACCCGTAAGATTTGACAAGACACCCTCAGCATAAGGAAATAACATGTCAGAGTTGAACATGCCATGTGTCAACACAAGCTAAAGACCTTGGAATTTAGAAGGGTCTTGCTGTCACAAGCCAAAAAGGGAGTGCACATCTGAATAAAGGCGAAGCCAGAGGCAGGCACTTTCTAAATACTTCTGTGATACCCAAGTGCACGTAGCTGCTGGGAGCTAACCATTAACAAAGGCCTCCCGGGCATGAGGCCAGTTTCAAAGTCAGTGTTCAATACATGTAGACATGAGACTCTGGCTGATAGTTTAATACAGGTAAGCATACCTCTTCCTTCTGATCTTTTATTAATAACATAAAATCGTCTTCCTAAGCATCCCCCAATGTATAGAAGAGACCATTTTTAATTAGTACCCTTCTTGTAGACGATAATGAATGGATTAAAAGGTGTGAAGAAAATGAACTTATGTTTAAAAAGTTCAATGAATACAAAAGAATGCTAAGAAATAATAATAGGGACTTGTTATGCTGTGAGTGCCATGTTAAGCATTATACTTACAAGGATTCTAGAACGTTTTAATTTTGTTATTCTGACCTTGCTAGTGTCTTAAATATATATTTCAAATCAGTTGAAGTGGATCTAAATTGTATCAATGATTTTTACCCAGTAATCTTTCTTAAGCAAACGTTATTAGAGCCAAATTCAGTGATTGCTCAGGTTTCTACACAGCGTAAACAATTTCAAATTAAGCAATGTAATTTTACTTTGATGAAATTATTTTTATCAGGATTGTATTGTTATAAATAAATTTATGCCAAATATTTGATTCATTGATTGCTTTTTTGCCAAATTAAATATTTTCAATGGCAACTTCTGATTCATGGGTTTTGTATATTTTTTTTTATAAAAGTTTTGATACTTGTATTGATTTCTAGTCAATAACAAAATTTCCCCTGTGTGGTTTTGGCCACTGTCATTTTCATTTTGTTCTTATTCTTTCCACCAAATCTAATTTGGCGTAGGGCATTTTTTTATGTGGTTTTCTAAGATGCTAGCAATATTTGACCTTTTAGCCAATTTTTCTTCTGCAACAAATTTTACTGTTTATAGTTTTAGCCACTGTTTTATTTTGTGTGGATTATTTACAGAAACAATATATTATGAATCAAATTCAAGACTAGTAGTCTGTATTTACTTCTTGGACCAAAAAATTATCAGTAAGGCAAAGAGATAGCACCTGAGTTCAAAGCATGGTCCCACTGCCAAGGTCAAAAGAGCAGTATCAAAATATTTCGCTTTGAAAATTAGAAGTTAAAGCAAGACCTTATGGAATGGAGAGTCTAGTTTAGACTTAACAGAGAGAGGGACTCAGTTTAGCTCAGTCCTTACAAAGGATCTGGGCTGAAAATGGACTCCCTTCTCTTGCAATGAGCACTTTACAACCATTATCTCACAGCCTTCATTACAGCTCCAGCAGGCAGAAACTATCCCCATTTGACAAGTTGGGAAACCAAGGCTCATAATATCTTGCTAGATCACATCACTTATAAATGACAGAGTTGGTATTTGAACCCCGCAGCTCTTACGACTAATACTATACATTGTCTAGACTTAAGATGTTATTGAGTTTTTGTGGGAAATAATAGTGACTCCTGTGCAGTGTCAAGGCTATATCTAAGAAAATCTCTCTCTTAATTTGCTTTAAACCTGACGTGAATTTGAACACACGAGTAGCCCGCTCTCTGAGTTTGGTATTCTGTGAATCATTTTGTACTTGGGCCACCATCTGCTCATCATAGGAACCGATAAAAGTCCGGGTACCTTGCTTTGTTCTCAATTAGAGCAGCTGGACACATGGCTTTGGTGTAGGAGGCTGTGCTAATTTGAGACCAGTGTACTTTATTCTGCCAACAAAAGATGTGAACTAGAAAAAATACAGCATGTCACTCAGAATACCTCTGAATTAACAGGTATTCTAAGGGGAAAAAAATAGGAGTTCTGTGTTTACTTTGGCAAACATGCGGAATGTAATAACTGTAATAACTATTCTTCATCAACTACCTCAGTGTGTACTGTATTGGCATCTTGAAAGCTCTGAGAAGTTCTGTAAGCAGGAAGATAAAGCCAGCATTCCCTAAATACATGTATTTGAGCGAACAACCCACAGTGACTTGGTTGGCTGTCTCCCTAACATTTACTTCTCTGCTCCTTCTTGCTGTGAAATGTGGAATTGGTTCAGGGCACCGGTGTTTCGGGTTCTCTTGCAGCTGGAGGCAGCTGTATGACAAGGCTTTGGTCTGTGAGAAATAATAGTAGACCTCTGGGGATTTCTGAGGAGAGTATCTTCACTGCAAAGAGGACAAATGTGACTGTCTCACCCTTTCTTTTCCCAGCCTTGCTTACATGATAGCTGGATATATAGAAGCCTTCTTGCAAACCATGACAGGACAAGTGTGAGGGTTAAATGGGGCAAATTAAGAACAGTGGGATGAAACAGAGGAGTAGCCTGGCTTTCTCATTGTATCACTGAGCAGCTGAATCAGGGCCAACAATCATCTATTGTAGGACGTCCTGCTAAGAAAGAAAAACAATCTCTATTCTAGCTGTTCTCTTTCAGGCATGTTGGTTACTTGCAGCCAAACGCATCCTGGACTAATACATGCTTCATGGCTGTTGAATAAGTGAACACAGTTCCCATAATGTTGAAAGTTGAAAGAACTGCTTTCTGAAGGTGCAACATGGGTTCTCCACAAATGCACTCCGAGAACAGGAGTCACACAGACATTTCACTATGCAGGTTGCCTGAACCCTGAAGGGAAGGTGAATACTTGTGCATAAACATGAAAGTATAAAGGGCAAGAAGAGGCAAACAAACTCCTGACATTCCACATCACAACTAAGTTTTTCAAAGTCATAGATCCTTTCCCTGACTGTCCCTTGCAAAATTTGCCCCAACACATAAATTTCCCCTAGCCTGTAATGTAATCAATGGTCTGCAGTCTTGTTTATGTAATTAGTTCAAAACCAGAGACAAGCAATGTGCTGGATGTGAAAAATGCCACCTCTGGCACCCAAATTTACATCTGAAAATTGATTTTTGTCACATTAAGATTTTAGAACAGCCTCTTCGGGAAGTTGGTGCAGCAACAAAGCACAATAAAAACTATGATGGTTCATAGCAGCATGCTAACTTCACTGTAAATTTCTGGTCTCCAAAGAGCCCGGGAAGGTATTATTGATGAGATGGTGAGACTTATCTGGAGCCATCTTTCTTGATGATTTAATATTGACAACTCAACTTAATAAAACATAACTTGAGACAGGCAGAAGAGTAGTATAATAGCCTGTTGGCCTTTATTATGTTTAGCTTCCCGATCAGATGAGGAATATAAGGCATGTTAAACAACTACTGAGCTGCTAAGATTAAGAAAGTTCTAAGCATCGAGGGAGGGCCAGGCTCATCAATTCACAACTTGAGGGGCAATACCCAAAAGAAGTTTCCAACTGTAGTTCTATTGAGTTTCTCTTTGAGCTGGCATCTCTTGTAATACCAATTTCATTTTTAATGTTATTGGAAAGTAGCATAGAGTAGTAGAGAGGAAAACAGTTTCAGTGGGGCTGATGTGTTTTGGAATCTGTTACACACTAGTTCTATGACACTGGAGATGTCAGTAATTTCTTTTTTGGTTAATCCTCATCCAAGAATATTTTTTCCATTGATTCTTAGAAAGAGTAAGGGGTGAGGGAGAGAGAGAAAGGTCAATGTGAAAAAGACACTTTGATTGGTTGCCTCCTGTACATGCCCCAATCCAGGCAGGGATCAGGAGTGCAAACCAGGTATATGTTCATTACTGGGAATCAAACTGGGTCCTTCAGTCTAAGGGCTAAAACGCTAACCACTGAGAAAGACCAGTCAGGGCAACATGTCAGTAATTTCTTCAAATCTCCATTTCCACATCCACATGGGGGCAGTACCCCTGCTCCTCCTTCAGCGAGCTAGTAGGATTGGGACTGCACAGATGAGAACTATGTGCACTCATACTGCCTTCTTTCTAGCTTTCCTAACTGTATCATCCTTTCTTTTGAATTCCATCCTTGTTTGTCTTGTTCAGTATGGAGTTACGTAAATTGTCCTAATGCTTATTGAAGCAGGTGGGGCATACAGTGAACACACAGAAAAACACCATGGAGAGTTTCTCTCAATGGTATTTTGAGAAGCAAATCAGATACTGTATTTAAAACTGCATCCCATACCAACACATTATCATCTCCTCTTTAGTTATGGGAGAGTCTGATTCTTATAAATATCCAATTACTATATATTTAGTAAAGCTATTTAGAGAGCATGAAAGCACATCAGCTTCTATTATGGTTTTGAATCATTCTTATTAAGGATTAAGTTAATTGCCCCCAAGCTTATTCCTTATTTCCCCATAAAAAAAAAAACCCTGTTACCAGAAAAGTCTGTTGAAAGGGAAGACACTATTCAAAACATGCCATCTGGGAATAGATATAAAATATTTTTTTTATTTTCCTTTGCAAGCCTTGTAAAACAAATGTGTGAATTCATTGTTGCTGTTGCAACAGCAATATCATATGCTTTGCTAATTAATATTAACCCTGTGGTGGAGGAACATTTTTTCTGGTGTTTTCCACATAAATTGTTCTCAAACCAAATCTGATTCCGGGCTTACTTGTACATACTGAATCTACTACTACTGAAGTTGCATCTTCATGGCTTTGTCCATTGCTCCAAATTGGTGAGATCTGGAAAACTTTCATCTCCTGTACTAGCTGGTGCTCTTTGTTTCTTTTCAACAGCAAGCTCATATCCTTTACTCTAATCTCTAGAAATATGATCCTTAGTCTAGGTGGATGCCTCTGATGAATGTCCTAAGCATCCAGACCTTCTTTTTGAGCACAGTGTAATCAATCCCCTGCCCAGTGCCTGTCTTCACTTCCGTGCTATCAGGCTCATGCAACGTGGACCACAGCTCTGTCATTTACCAATATATTCTTGGGATCTGCCGTTCTGGTTGACACACAATAGGTGTTCAATAAATACTGATGAAAGTAAAAAGATTGGTTTGAATCTACTTTATTAAAGTTAAAAGACTCTATCTGGTTCCAAAGATCCTTCTTTACCAATAGGGACTGCAAAATAGCCCACTAACTTTCTGCCAAGATTCCTATACCATTCGTTCAATAATCTTTTCTGCAGGTTAGAATATAGCTCCTCTCATTGCTATCTATATGCTGAGAGACATGTTTTTCTCTACTCAGGAGAGTGCAAGACATAAGCAGACTTTTGGGGAAAAAAATGTAATAGTGCAAAACTCAGCAAATATCTACCAGCTGTGAACACTGGAGCTGGTTACCACCTAAATTCCAGTTGTCTCATTTTAAAAACGGGGCTAATAACAGGGTAGGGCTCACAGGCTGGTCACGGTAAGTGCTGGAAAAGTGGTTGGTGGAGCACCTGGATGCAACAGCAGGAGGAGATGTTACGGGATCCCTTTCCTTATTGATCTGTCCATTCAATAAGTACCTGGGATGAGAGTGAGCAGGAGGGACACCAAATATTCCCTCCATGCTTCTCACTCACAAGAATTCCAGCTGTCCTGGGTTTGGATTTCTAGCTTCAGCTCATCAGGAGCAAGCAGCTGGTTGTCATCCCCAAGCTGACCCTCCTGCCTGCCTGAACCATCTCAGAGGACAGAAACCGGGGATGAGACAAAGGCTCTTTCCCAGGAGGGTGATCCTGGAGAGAGCACTCGGTCATCACAGCACTTGAATCTTGACCTGCAAAAGGCAGAGCCTCCTTGACCTTCACCCCTGCTGCAGCACTGCTGTGGGGATCTTAATGAAATAAAGTTGATGAAGCACTTCAATTTCCTTAAAGAGGGATAAGGCTATGGTGTCATTTTTATTAGTCAAAATATGGAAGTATTTTGAATGAGTATTCTAGATTCTGAAATTTGCTATTTAACTTTATCTGATTGACATTATCTATATGTGCTAGTCTACAATTAGAAATAATGTCGTTTTGTAAGATTCTCCCCTAGAAGAATTAGAATAATGGCTTATCTTTTCAGTACCGTATTATGCAGCCATTAAAATAGTATTCTGAAGAACAATTTGAAAACCTTTACAAATATTTATGTACTTATAAAAATGGAAGAAACAGTTGATTATATGCCATTTGTTCTCAAATCATTTATTTATATAATTATGTGAGATCAAAAATGTAATGCAAGGATAATGATAACAAAAGAACAACTAATTTGAGTTTATTATATGCCGGAGTAGTATGAGGTGTTGAAAAATATTGTTTCTTTATATTGCTGCTTGCATTGGTGGGAATATTATCCTAACTTAAGTCTCATTAAAGCACATTTATGGTTGCTATTCATATTATCATCCCATTTTACAGATGAGGAAACTTTTCTCTGAGGTATTTCTTGCTCCCATTCTAAATCAAGTATGTGTTCGAGTGAGGTTAGCTTTATGTCACAGTCAAAGTTACCATACTAGTAAATAATGCAAGTAATATGAATAACTACAACATAAGGTAAGGTTAATAAATGATGGAATATTCTTCCAATAGAATATTTTGAAGCCACTAGTAATGTGCAGAAGTTTCAATTTCTGGTATTTGAGCAACCCTTCTCTAGTAACAGCCATTAACTCTTGACAACATATGATAACTACCTGGAAAACCTGGAGAGTGAAATAAAGCAGGAAGAAATTGAAGGGGGAATGAACAGTTTGAAGAAGGAGATGGAAATGTGTAAGCTTTTACATTCTCAGTCCAGGGCAGAAACAAACAATCAGACTTTTAGGCGGGGAATGAAAAGTATGATGGAAAACCCATAGAATTGGTAGCTTACAGAGCAAAGGGCAGGGCTCAGGGCAACTATAACAACTGGATAGTAAGTGACGACACCCAGATAGCATCCTGAATTCTATGTATAAAGTCATTTTTTAGAAAGGCTCTTCCCCAAACCGCTGATACCAACCCCTGAACCATGCCTGACTGGGCAATCTCCAAGCATCAGTATTTGAGCTGCCACTCATTGCAAGGAGATGGAATATGCAGGTTTGAGTTTAGTCAAGCTAACAACAAAACAGAATAGACAAAAAAAAAATGCTCTTTTGTGGAAACAGAACAGAATGCAGAGTTTCTACATCATATGTTTTATATTGTTTAAAATACAGTCCAAGATTTGGTTGTCACTGAATAGAAAACAGCAGGGAAATATTATCCTTTCTCACAAGAAAAGGCATCTGACGGAGACCAATCCGAAGGGCCACCTAGATTTTGGAATTAGTAGTCAATGGTTTAAAAGCAGCTGCTGTATCTATGATCAAGAACCTCAAAAGAGCGGAGACCGGTTTGGCTCAGTGGACAGAGTGTCGGCCTGCAGACTGAAAGGTCCCGGGTTCGATTCCGGTTAAGGTCATGTACCTTGCTTGCAGGCACATCTCCAGTAGGGGGCGTGCAAGAGGCAGCTGATTGATGTCTCTCATCAATGTTTCTGACTTTCTATCCCTCTCCCTTCCTCTCTGTGAAAAATCAATAAAACATATTATATAAAAAAAAAGAACCTCAAAAAAAAAAAAGCTGAGAATAATGAATGATAGAAAGTCTAAGTAGAGAAACAGAAACAATAAAAATGAACCAAATGGGAATTCTAGAACTAAAACTAGAGTATATTAAATAAAATATTCAGTGGTTGGTCTTTGCAGCAAAATGAAGATGAAAGAAGAAAGTCAGCCAACGTGAAGATAAATCAATAGAAATTATTCAACATGAACAAAATGGAATGTAAAAACATGAACAGATCTTTTCAGAGACCCATGGGACAATATCAAAAGGTCTTACATGGGTAATTTTGTTCCAGAGACTGGGGCAAAAAAAAAAATGTTCGAAGAAATAGCAGCTGAAGATTTCTCAGATATGGTAACACATATAAAATTACAGAATACAAAGCTCATCAAATCCAAAGAAAGATATATGTAAAGGGAACTACATGTCAGCCCATCATAGTCAAACTTTTGAAAATCCAAGATAAAGAGAAAACTTTTATAGTAGCCTGTAACACACATACATTTTTATTCATAAAAATTAAGTCTATATGGGCCAAAGACCTAAATGTCAATAAGAAAGCTGTACAGCTTTTGTAGGAAACCATAGGATAGGGATAGATTTCCTAGACTAGATAGAGAAAAACATCAAAGTTAGACATTTAGTAGTAAGAACTTCTGCCCATGAAAAAAAATATATCATTAAGAAAAGGAATAGTCAAGATGTAGATTGGAATAAAATATTTGCAAAATCTATATTTGACAAGGAAATGGTACCCAGGATATATAAAGAACTATAAATCAATGAAAAAAAGACAAAAATAAAAAATTTAAAAAATGGGTAAAATATTTGAAAAGACAGTAAAAAAAGAAGATGTATGAATGGCCAATAAACATATGAGTCATTAGGGCACTGCAAATTAAATACCCAAGAAGATGCCACTACACACCTACAAAAATAACTAAGATTAAAAAGATCAGCAACACCAAATGTTTGTGAAAATGTGCAGCGACCGGCACTCTCATTCATTGTTGGGCAGTGAAACTATTACTTTGGACAAAGGACTGGCAGTTCTTACAATACTCAATATGAATCTACCCAGGATGCTTTAATTTTACTCCTAGGTATTTACTCAAGAGATAAGAAAACATATGTCCAGACATAGACTTGTACGTGAATAATTGTTTTTGGCAGTGTATTCATGGCTGCCAAGAATTGGAACCAACCCAAGTGTCCATCAGTAGGAAAATGGACTTGAAAATATGCTACATTTAGGCAATGGAATGTTACTCAATAATAAACAGGAATAAACTACTAATACATGCAACAATATGGATGACTCAAAAATATCATGCTGAGTGAAAGAAGTCAAGTAAAAATATATACACTGTATGTTTTCATTTATATAGAATTCTAAAACAGACAATACTAATGTATGATGGGAGGAATCAGAATATTAGTGGCTTCTATGGAGTGAGGAAGAGTAACTGGGAACAGTCATGAGAGACCTTTCTGGGGTAATGAAGATGGTTTCTACTTTGACGGGAGTTTGAGTTGCACATTTGAATGCACTTTTTTTTCAGAATGCAAATGTTACATGTAAAATGTGTAGATATCATAGTATATGAATTTCACCTCAAAAGGAAAAGAAGAACCCATAAATAAACATTGAACTCTAATTACTAATTGCATGTAGAAGTGTATTTGTCACTTACTTGGAAATGCATAGAAAATAAGATGGTTTGATAGAAATATAGAGAGATAGATTAACGTGTGATAAAACTAGTAAGGTGTGCATGATAGAATCTGGGTGATGAGTACATGATTGTTCAGTGTAAACATCTTTTAATTTTATGTTTGAAAATGCTCATTATAAAATGTTGGAAAAATGATGGTTCAGAAACTATTTCATGAAATGGAAGAATGAACTTCCATAATGCTGTGAACATACCTGCATCCAGCCAAGGAGTCACCAGTTGCATGGGTATAAGCATATCTTACCCAGACTACAAGCTGCAGAGGAATGAGGATGGTGATGGATTTTGATGCAGACACTCAGCATATTTAGAAAACAGGATAAATGCTTTAGCCATATCCTGGGCTTATATGGAACATTTGGGGAGACTTGGCGCTATTACTAGCTTTTTGGAATATTATCAAACAATGTTCAAAAATTCTTTGTACCAGAGGAAAAGGCCTGGTCATTCCATCATGTCGAGTACGTATCAGCCTCTTGGTTTCCTCATAGCTTTTTTTTTTTCTTTTCTTTTCAGTTTTATGTCCACCGGGTAGGATATCTGGAATCAGTAGATCTGAGTCCTGGCTTTGCCACTTGTCAGCTTTCAGGCATCTTGCATACCTCCCTTAAAAAGTTTGGACCATTTTTCCCTTTCTTTCAGGGTTTTGTCACAAAGCTGATTCTGCTACTTAAAAGTAAAATCTAGCTGTGCATCTGCATTGAGGCGATTTTTTTGCAGCAATTCTGCCCATGAATATGTTCAGTATCAAAGAGCTTTAACTGGTTTGACATCTAAAATATACCTTTCATCTGCAAAGCTAAATCACAGATCTACAACCTTTGCCAGCAGCAGAGGGAAAATCTGATCAGGAGTGAGAAGAGAAAGCTATCCTAAATAAGATTAATATGTCTCACTGGAAAATTCAGAAAATCCCACATATGGCATTGCCTTGCAATCATTTTGCAAGGACCCTTTGTGTACTTCAGTAGACACAGTGCTGAAGTATGCCTCAGAGAACAATAAAGGTAGTCTGAACCCAAGCATTCTGAGAGTGCAGCAACCTAAAGGGTGTACATCTTATTCAATGCTAGGAATTCACAAGCCACTTCCTTTTGCATCCACAACTATTGTATTGGACTCTGCCTGTGTCATTCTAGCTCAAGCATGTTGTCATTCATCTCAAGGTTAAGACAGGTAAGAATGACTGGGAATGAAAGGCTCAGCTCAAGTGACTCGGGAAATGTAACTTTAATGCTAAGAAGGAGCTTGTAGATGGTGAACTTGGTCAGGCCATTGTTGCAAGTTGATTTTCACAGGGTTGCTTAATTGTATTCCTTGGGAATAAGACACCAAAGCAGATCCTGAGGCAAGGGCTTGGGTGAAAGTTTTATTTGAGAGGTATTGCCTGGAAGTACAGAGAGGGAGCGGGAAGTGAGGCAGGGCAGGGAGACAAGCACATATAGGACTCATGAATGGGCAGGTTATCATTATAGAACTCAATCTCACTGAGAGTTTTTGAGTTACAGTGGCAAAGGTGTCCCTGAATTGTTTACTAAGGAACAAGATGCTGCTGGAGAGTTTATCCACAGATCCAATTCTGCATTAGCTGAGGGTCCCCAGGGTGTTCCCAATTCAGCAAGCTATCAGGTGAGGGGCAGAGGTCAGCTCTGGAAGGAGGAGGCTGCCATTCTGAGAGACTAAGAGACTCAGAGGTGAGTCCAGAATAAGGGTGAGATACCAACAAGGAGGGCAATAATCTCTTCTCTGCTCTTTGTCTAATTTAGTGTTTTCCAGACAATATGTAATATCTGGAATCAGCAGACCTTGATTTGATTATTGACTTATAACTGAATATTGATAACATTGAATACTGACTTATCAGCTACTCACTTAAGCTTTAACATTAGTTTCTTAATCCTATATGTATAATAAAACCCTAATATGCAAATCGACCGAACAGCAGAACAACCGGTCACTATGACACACAATGACCACCAAGGGGGAGATGATCAATGCAGGAGCTGATCCCTGGTGGTCAGTGTGCTCCCACAGAGGGAGCACTGCTCAGCCAGAAGCCCGGCTCATGACTGGTGAACTTAGCAGAGGAGGCAGGAGCCTCTCCACCTCCACAGCAGTGCTAAGGACTCCTTGGGGGACCCCTAAACTGGCAGTCAGACATCCCCTGAGGGATCCTGGATTGTGAGAGAGCACAGGCTAGGTTGAGGGACTCCCCTCCCTAGTGCACAAATGCCATGCATTGGGTCTCTAGTCTGTAATAATAGTATATAATGAAGATTAAGTAAGGTGATGACAGCAAGAGAAGGCTCCACAGACTTCTGCACATAGAAGTCAGTCAATGATGGGCAGTTGTTACAATATACTTTATAGTATTATATATGTTATATATATGTTATATTAACCAGGTTATATAAATTATATTATCATATTTTAAAGTTAGTTTGGAAAGGTACAATATTCGGGTGACTGATGAAGAATCCTTTGGTAAGTAGGCAGGTCCCATTTTTCTCTGCTTCCCTAAGAGCAATTTATTCTCTTCAACAGGCGATTCTGGAAGCAGAATCTCCTTACATCTAGTTGGTGTGTTCCCAGAGAAATTCTTAGGAGGGCAGAAAGGGGGACATAAGGGGAATTTCATTACCGTGTGGGTGTGATAGCTTTTGTGATAGCTGACTCCTAATTACATACACAGGACAGGTCAGGGTTCTAGCGCTCGGTTTACTAAAGCAAGGGAAGTAATATGGTGTAGAATTGGAAAAAGATTACACACATGCACAAGAAAGAACCCAGGCGGCTGGCACTGAGCCCTGGGTCCTACCACGAGCTGTTTTTGACCAGCACGTGGTTTAGTTCAAGCCCTGGAAACGGACAACTTGTACTCAAATCTCTGCTCCCCATTTGCTAGCTGTGCAAGTCTGAGTTACTTACCCTCTCAGTGTGTTTCCTTATCTGTGATCTGGGAATAACAACAGGAACTCACAGGGAAGTGGTGATGGGATGAGCTGCTGCAAGCAAAATGACTAACACAGCCTCCCTGCCCCCTGCCCACCCCCACCCCTCACTAGCACGCAGTACATCTTAGCATTATTATCATTTGAAATGTGTTTCCTTCACATCCTAAAATATGCAACTACTCTCTGAAAGGCCACACCATTTAAAAATAAGTTTCATTCTAATGTACATAGAAGCAGAATTCTAGAGCCCAGGGAAATGGTAGAAATCGCCCAGCACAGGTTTTTGTCTCACTTTTCTCCAGCCTGGGGGATCTTGTTCCCTGCAGATTCTGATTCAGGAGTGAGGCCTGAGACCCTGCATTTCTTATAATGATGGGGAAACTGCTGGTGCAGAGATCATGCTCTGAGAAGACTGATGTCCTCTAAATGGGACCCAGAATACTTGTGGTGACTAGTTTAAGACCACACAGCTAGTAAAAAATTAAAATTAAAAAACAAGACTCATATCTACACTTCAGATTTTGTTAAAGTATTTAACATGGTTAAGTTTCTCCCACAAGTTGTCACATTAAAATTGCTTTTCTATGTCTATGACTACATAAGACATGGCTACTGAGTTCAACACTCTTGTACTTAATAGTCTATTTGAATGGCGTGGAGAGAGGGCCTGCAGCTCCCGAAGTGAACATGCCTCCCTCCCTCACTATGTCCCTTAGTGGATTGGGGAGGGCAACGGGTGCCTCCTACCCTCAGAGCGCAAAGGGCTTGGCATTTCAGCTGAGGCTGCAGGAGCAGTGGGCAAAGAGCTGCATTATAGCACAGGTTTATAAATTGACTTACTACTTAATACATAATCTTTGGGCAAGATATGTAGCCTTCTTGATTCCCAGTATCCACTACTGAGAACAGGGGACTATGAAAGCACACACCTGACCATGTAGTGTGAGGACTAAGTCACATGCTGTTGTAGAGACCTCACATGTTGCTTCATACAGATCCAGAACTCGGTCCACTCTGGCTACTGTGATAAAGACTCCCAGTGCTCATGCACAGTCAGGTCTTCTCTGTTCTGTTCTGAGCATGTGGAGAATTATATCTTCCTGTTCCCTTTGCAATTGGATGAGGCCATGTCATTATTATAGTCATTGGATTTCAGTAAGAAGTGAGACCATTCATTTCCAGGACAGAGCGCTTACTTTTCCATGCAGAATCCAGAATGTCTTTCTTTGCCATGGAGAACTCACAAGTTTGTGTTCCATGGCATCATGGGGCATGACTTCATGAACAATGCTCCTCTAACCAATATTGGTTATATACCATGAGCAATAATTAAACTTTTGCTGTTTATGCCATTAATATTTATCAGGCTGTTTATTTCTACAGCATAATCCAACCTGACTCACATGCTCTTGCCTCAGGCAACTCTGTGCTGAACTCGGCCTTTCCATTTAGATTTACAAGGCAGAGCTTCTGATGTATAACCTCTCACTGATAAATAGAAATACTTTGGCCATTCCTTCCAAAATAATTGAAGATCAATTTATCTTTGGTGTCTCATCTTCATCCAATCCCACCAACCTTTTCTTTTCTGAGCCAACTTGCTACCAAGATTTTCTTTTGATAAAGTAGATTATATAAGTCATGTTTGCTCTTCTAAAACAAATTCTCCTTCTAAAACAGCTTTTACAACCAAGATACTCTTTTAAAATATTGCACCAAGGCTATTAAAAAGAATGTAAACTACAGATCATAAAAATGTCAACAGTGAAACACTCATTTCCGTGCAAGCTGTGAAATAAAATCAATATATGTTAACCTATTCTTTAAGAACAAAGAAAGATAGAGGGACATTTCAATATCTTTTTGTTACTATTTAACCCAAATTCATGGATATGTATTTCCTTATAACTAGAAAGGACCCCAAAGGTCATTATATCAAACACCCTCAAACTATATAAAATGTATAGTACTTCATGTCCAAGTATTTATAAGGACAAAGATCACATTTATTTCTAATGATGCATTTTTAAAGGATAGTTAATGATTTTACAGTTTTCCAGAAGTTAAGAAAGCTGAGATTTGTTGCTGCAAAAGCAGAATTTCTTAATAAGCATGCCAAGAAGAAAGAGGATTCCAGAACAGTTAGCGTGATATTTTAGATGATAGCAATTTTTCCATCCAGAGAAGTACTAACTTTTCTTTTGGAAAAAAAGAAAAGTTATCCTTAAAGATTTGGGAATTTTTTTCTTCTTTTCTTACTTTTATTTCCTTATCTAGTTCCTGTCTACTTCCCCTGTATCTCAAGAGAGAGAGACCAAGAATCAACATATATTTCAAAAGCTCTGTTTCCCTCTAAAAGACAACTCCTTGCTCCTGGGAGTGATAGAGCCCAGTGTGTTCAAATTGAAACCTCAGGAGACAAGAGGCTCAGCCCTGCCCGTGCTGACCAGAATTTCCGCTGGGTTGGGATCAGCATGAGGATGTGGATTTGGGGAGAGCAGATAAGGATGAGGATATCCCCAAGTCAGTGGTGCTGGAGGAGGTGATGAGAGTGTTTCTGAGAGGCAGAATAGCCTCTTGGCTAAAACAGCCTCTTCCTTGGTTTGAATCCTGGCTCTGCACTTCCTAAATAGGTGGCCTTGGACAGTGAGTGAATCTCTTCATGCCTCAGTTCCTTATCTTCAAAATAAGCATGATAATAATGTTTCTACTCTAGACAGTTGTTTCATTGATTAAATGTGCTAATACGTGTAAAGCACATAAAACAATACCCACAGTATACTAGGTGCTACATCTACAGGGTTTCTTTAGAATAAAATAATGGTGTTGCCAAAGAGGCATGAGCATATTTACAAAGAGTATTTATAAATCATAAATCTGAAGCATACCTTCAGCTTCACAGTTCCACTAGAGAACCACATGGGTGAGTTGAAGCCAGTGTTGGAATCTGATAATACAAGTGGCCTTATCTGAATGAGGTCCAGACTCCTGATTACCCCTCCAATGAAAGAAGCATGTTAATACAAGTAATTCAAGATATGTGATTATTAAATTATTTCATTTAATGTTTTACAGGATAATTTAAAGACATGCTTTTGGGATTCTAAGAATCTACCTTAAATTAATGCAGTTATTACTCCTTATTTTTGAGCACTTGGACACTGAATTGAGGAGCATGGGAAATAGATAACTTTTGCTCCTAAGCCCAATCCTTACTAATCTTTACAGTGAAAGCATTCTGATTAGAGAGCGGTGATCATGATGCAAAAAGACCACCTTTCCTTTGGAAAGTTTAGACGTGAGCCAGGAATTTAAGGACAAGGGAATGGGGGTGGATAAAGCTGAAATAAAAGTGGTGAGCATGCCCTCAATGAGCTTGAAGTACTCGAATAAAATAGAGAAGTTGCAGAGATGTAAAACCTTCCAACCCTACCTTCCCAACTGCCTGCTTAATTCTTGCAGAGCAATAGACATATTAGAAAATAATAGCATTACAGACATAGAACGTGGAGGACAGTATCTGTTCACGGACAGCAAAGGCTCATTGACCAGTGATGAGTTCTGTAAGCTATCTATTTCAGGAGACTGAAAGAGGCTGATTGAAACAAACAAACAAACAAACAAACAAACAAACAAACAAAAAAGGGCATTGAATGTGAGAATTCTACTGCTTCACATTCTTGCTTTATCTGACCTACATTTGCCAGACTCTGAATGCCACTGTGTAACTGAGAGCACTGTGTAAGTGAGAAGTTCCAGAGCCTGGAATGTCGCACTTGATGGCTATGCGACACCAAGTCTGTTACTTTTCATCCATAAGCCTCAGTTCCTTTATCTGTAAAAGAGGGATGACTATAGTGTCCCACATTTGGGCTCCAGTTTGTAGTGAACCCCTTTCCACATCCCATGTGGTTCAGGATTCAGGTTCAGGGTTTGGGCTCTGGAGGAGGCCACATGCAAATGAAAGAGACTAGAAAATAGTAATTTGGAAATATTGGGGGCTAATCAGGAGCCCAACTCAAGGGAAAGGACTCTGCTTTGCTCAGGGCTAGCAATCCCTTGTATTAAGACTATGGGATCCACCCATAACTCTAGAAAGGCAATTCCAGTAATAGCCAATCAGCAAGGATTTACATAAGATTAAAAGGTGGAGATTGCTTTAGCTCTCATTGTCTTCACTAGACAGTGGGGGGTTAGTTCTGACCTTTCCGAGCTTCAAGGTTGACCGGCCTTCTGGGTTCCTTGTCCACACATCTCTGCTAGTGAAGACAATGGGCAACTTCCAACAGATGACAGTCAATATGACAATGTCTTAGGACTCTTTAGAGACTAAGTAAGATAATACCTATGAAATGATTAAGATAATATATGCCATTTAGAAAATGCATAAACAGGGAGAAACCAAGATGGCGGCATAGGTGAACACCTAAACTGCCGCCTCGCACAACAATTTCACAACTACAACTAAAAGACATAACGGACACTATCTAGAACCACAGGAAAGCTGGCTGAGTGGAAATTCTATAACTAGATTGAAAGAGGGAGGCTCATGAAGACTCAGAGAAGCTGCAAAAAGCTGAGGTACTGAGACGTGCTCCTGGAGAGAACGGGCGGAGGAGGGTCTGGCTAGCTTCCTCTAATGGGAGGGAGACGGAAAATCCCAACTGCACTGAAACCCAGCTTGAGGAGAGACTCATAGGAGTAGTCTGGATTGTTGTGAAATGGAAGGAGTGCACGAAAACTTAGGGGAACCACGAAAGACAGAGGTCTGGGGGCTCACAAAAGTGTATGGGAAAGTATGCGTGAAAGTGCACACACAGAACGCTGACTGCGGATTGTGCCTGGCTTCCTCTAGCAGGAGGAAAACAGAACCTCACAATAACACTGAAATCCTGGTCCAATGGCACTGAACCCCAGTTTCGGGTGAGACCCTATGGACCCAGACTCATATGGGTCCCTAGAGGGTACAGAAACTCAGGGGAACCGAAAGGCAGAGTTCCGGAAGCTCATGCACGTGAAAGGCAGAGGTCCGGAGGCAAGCCCGCAAGCGCAGACACAGCTGATCCTCACAACCAATTGGCTTGGAGGTCAATCCCCCCCAGTGATACCAACAACAATCAAGACTTAACTACAACAAGACTGTACACACAGCTCACAAAGGGGTGCACCAAGAGTGTCCACTTCAGGAAACTGGGGAGGCAGAGCTATTGGGCCATATAGGACAGCTAGCACACAAAAGTACTCTACCAACTCAGGGAAGCAGGAAAATATGCAGGGACTAAAGAACAGATCATAAACAAAAGAAATGGAGGAAAACAAACAACTGGATATAGAGTTCAAAACCACAGTTATAAGGTTTTTTAAGAATTTCCTAGAAAACATGGATAAATTTAGTGAGACTCAAGAGGAGATGAAAAAGAACCAACTAGAAATTAAACACACACTGACTGAAATAAAAAATATTATACAGAAACCTAACAGCAGACTAGAGGATTTCAAGAATCAAGTCAAAGATTTGAAATACAGAGAAGCAAAAAACACTGCACTAGAAAAGAAAAAAAAAGAATAAAAATATGTGAAGATAGTGTAAAGAGTTTCTGAGACAACTTCAAGTGTATCAACATTAGAATTATGGAGGTGCCAGAAAAAGAGAGAGAGCAAGATACTGAAAACCTATTTGAAGAAATAATGACTGAAAACTTCCCCCACCTGGTGAAAGAAATAGACTTAAAAGTCCAGGAAGTGCATAGAATCCCAAACAAAAGGAACCTAAAGAGGACCACATCAAGACACATCATAATTAAAATGCTAAGAGCAAAAGACAAAGAGAGAATATTAAAAGCAGCAAAAGAAAAACAGTTAGTTACCTACAGGGGAGTACCCATTCAACTGTCAGCTGATTTATCAACAAAAACTATACAGGCTAGATGAGAGTGGCAAGAAATATTCAAAGTGATGAACAGCAAGAACCTACAACCAAGATTACTCTACCCAGCAAAGCTATCATTCAGAATTGATAGTCAGATAAAGAGCTTCACAGATAAGAAAAAGCTAAAGGAGTTCATCAACACCAAACCAGTATTATATGAAATGCTGAAAGGTACTTTTTAAGAAGAGAAAGAAGAAGAAAAACATAAAGATAAAAATTAGGAACAACAAATACATATCTATCAACAAATGAACCTAAAAATCAAGTGATTTTTGTTGATAGATATGTATTTGTTGTTCCTAATTTTTATCTTTAGCCACTTTGCTAAGCCCTACTTGCATTCTCTGTAGAATGGCAGTGATATCCTTCAAGAGTGTAAAGGGGAAGACTTAATGAGATGATAGACTGATCATGTTCAGGCAGTGCTAGAGCAGCGGTTCTCAACCTGTGGGTCACGACCCCCTTGGGGGTCGAACGATCCTTTCACAGGGGTTGCCTAAGACCTTTGGAAAATGCAGATATTTACATCACGATGCATAACAGTAGCAAAATTTCATGGTTGGGGGTCACCACCACATGAGGAACTGTATGCAAGGGTCGCGGCCTTAGGAAGGTTGAGAACCACTGTGCTATAGTTTAGAACAAGGGCTTCCTAGAACAAGGCTATGAACACTCATGCTAGATCCTTCTTTAAGACTTTGGTTTGAGCAAGTGGTAGAATGGGGGAAAGAAGATGCTAAGGCCTGAGACATTCCAACATTTAGAGGTTGGGGAGAGGAATAGGAACAAGTAAAGTAGGTTGAGGAAGTCTAGCCAAGGAGGAGGGAGAAGAACAAGACAGATTACTGCTATGCCTTTTCTTTTTCATCAAAACATCTTTCTTCATCCTGTCCTATTTCAACATTGTCCTAACATATTTATGTTTCTCTTGACTATAATACATCAACAGCATTAACATAGCATAGGATATATTTTTATCTATAAAGCTAAATATTCAATCAGGCCCTTGAATCATTAATCTTAGTTTGTCTAGGTTGTAAAACACTAAAGCTTCAAAATGTAACAGAAAATGATAGTACTTTTTATGGTTATTTGTTATAATTTATTAAATATTGACTTTGACTAAAATACCGTATTAGTCCTTTTACATCTTTGGTATTGATTTATCCTTGACACAACCGAATTTGAAAGGTTCCCATTTTATAGATGTGGACTGAGGCTCAAAGAGATATAGTGATTTGCCCAAGTTCTCAATGGTAGTAAACTAGACAGTAGAAGTTTCTCCCTTTTAAGTCCCATGTTCTTACACAGCCTCTTTAAAACCGAACATGATTAATGAGGGGCATAGTGAGTCGAGCCCTGAGATGCGGTAGTAAGACAATTAAGGCTGCTTTTTGGAAAGGAATCTGTAAATCAACAAATAAGGACACAGGTGTAACAGAGCTGAAATGTTTCTGAGGGAAGTGAAACTTAACTGTTTGAAGCTCTTAGCACTTCTAAGGAAGAAGCCAGGCCTAAAGAGGGTAGTCATCAATGGAAGCTTAGAAAATCAGAAGCCTCCTGGAGGCAATGTTGGCAGTGCCCATCCTGCAGCAGTAGAGCTGCTGAGGCCAAGGCCCCCAGCATTCAGATGATAACAGCAGTCTGAGTCCATGGTGGAGTTAGGCCTTCAGACACTCACTCTAACCACATTTCACACTCACTAAACTGTCTTCTGATTACGATTTGCTTTTCCACAAAGGGTGGAGCAGAAGCAGAAAATGTGCTGACCATGTGGACTTGGAGTATCCGGCCTGTTTGATAGTAATTTTTCTTTGTAAATTAACAGATCGACTTCACGCCAGGAGAGAATTTGCTGATCATTTGGACTCTGTGTAATTCAGCGCCTAGGATCATCATTCCTCTTTTTAAATTAATAGATTGGCTTCCTATAGGAAGAAAAAATGCTGATGACATGGACCTGGAGTGTTCTGGTTCTTATCATACTCATTCCCCTTTGCAAATTCATCAACTGGCATTCAGGTTTTATAATCCCGTTGTAAGCACAACCATAAGCAGGGTTCTTCTTTCTGGGTTAATATCAGGAGGTTCTTGGTAAGCAAGCCTCCCAGCCTTCCTGGGTAACTTACTCCTCCCTATTTGTCCAAGATTTTCCTGGTTTTAGTACCAAAAACCCACTGTCTCAGGAAAACCAGGACAGCTTGCTTTAGACTATCTCACTTTTTAAAACTGAACGTTTTCAATTTCAGGAAGCCCCTCAGCCAGACAAACTGGAGTAGTTGATTACTCTATAAACCCAGCATTACCACCACATAGGTAAGAAAAACTCAAAGTGCTTTAGAAATTACCATATGTGCCAAATTCAAGTTTCAGATCTAGTTTAGAGGGGTTTTTAAGCTGTTATTGTCTTATGACTTCTGGATATTACACCGAAATATAATTCATGGGTATTTCATTTTATAGCTCTTATACGTAAGGTATTTTACAGCAGGCAAGCTTTCCACTAACATACAGGAGTTAAGGCAATTGTTTTATTCCTGGACCACATCCAAACTGCAGTATCTTCCTGGCTGAAGACAGTCCAGGTTCTTAATTTTAGATCCTGAGGCCATTTGCCAGTTGCTACACGTGGTACAATATGGCCAAGCAGAAGTTTGCAAGTGGAGAGCTCCTGGATGTATTTTTGCTGTAGTATTCCTCCCGCACCCAAAGGGAAGAGGAAGAGAGTAGGTTTGAGAGCCAGAAAAACATCCAAAGAATGGCCACCCACATTTAGTCTCTATTCTCTGTTTCTTCTAATTAGCAGCATTAACTCCCTAGTCCCATTTCACTTGTTTTTGTTCTGACATCAGCCTAGTTACCACACTCACTTTTCCAGGGTGACTCCACTCTCACTTCTCCAGACCTACTCTCTTACTTCTGTAACATTCTCTTTCTTGGTTGTTCTACTTTCAAGCCTCTTCTTAAACCCAGCCTCTAAATATTGGGATTCCTCCAGGCTAACTTCCGAGATCCTTTCTCTTTGTAAGGCCACATTGCCCAATATATAGCCATTAGCACATGTGACCACAGAGCAATAGAATTGTGGCTAGATTGAATTGAAATGTGCTATACCACTCTAGATTTCTAAAACTTAGTATGGGAAAAGTCATATAAAATATCTCATTGTTTTTTTATATTCATTAAATGATGGAATGCTAATACAACTTATTGGGTTAAAAAATACTAAAATTAATTTTATCTGTTTCTTCTAACTTTTTAAATTTGACTAATGAGAACATTTAAATTTCCATATGTGGCTCACATTACATTTCCAATGGACGAGGCTGCTAAAATATCTCCTCCTATATGACCTAAAAACCCTCACAAATATTTAGATTGAGAAATTCAAAATGTGTGTGTTGAGCTCTGAATACAATACATTCATCTGGCTTTTTAAAAATGTCTCTACTTGGACATCATACAAATTTCCTATACTTAGCTCATTTGAATCTTGATTATTTCACCTTAACGAGAGAGAGAGAGAGAGAGAGAGAGAGAGAGAGAGCAGAGACATTGATTCAAGAGAGAAACATCGATTGGTTGTCCTCTGTACTAGCCCTGACCAGGGATGGAACCCGCAACCCAGGTTGCCCTGACCTAGAATTGAATTATAAACCTTTCAGTGCACAGGTGACTCTCAACCAACTGAGCCACTCCAGCCAGACAACTTGTCTCTCTTCAATTTATCTCACTCTTCCCAGGGATCTCCCCGCAAAGATGCTGCAAGACTGAGTTTGAAGATGGAACAAGGTGCCCTGAACAGCCATTAGAAGCGGAAGAGGCAAGAAATGGATTCTTCCCTAGAGCCTTCAGATAAAACCAGCTCTGCCTACACCTTCACTGTAGCCTTGTCAGAGTGATTTTGGATTTCTGTCTCTAAAATTGTAAGAGAATGACTTTGTGCTGTTTTAAGCCACTATGTTTGTGATAAAATTTTTATAGCAGTAATAAGAAACCAATAAAAATAAATGGTATCACCTTTGTCTAACTGACCCAAAACAACCATTATCAAATCCCACCATGTCTAACTCTGATTATATTTTAAGCCAATCGATTTCTCCCCATCTTCATTGCTACAACATTAAGCTGGGTTTACTATAACAACAACCTAATCAGTCTTTCCTTGGAATGGGTTCAAAATGGCTGCAAGGTATGTCAATCTTCACATTAAGAGGTGGAGTTGCCCTGGCTGGTGTGGCTCAGTTAGTTGGAGCATTGTCCCATACACTGCAAGGTCATGGGTTCAATTTCCGGTCAGGGCACATACCCAGTTTTTGGGTTGGATCCCTGGTCAGCGTACATATAGAAGGCAACTGTTCTGTGTTTCTCACATCAATGTTTCTCCACCTCTCTCTAATTCTCTCTTTCTTCTCCCTCCCTCTCTTTCAAAAATAAATTAAAACATAACCATTGGGTGAGAATTAAAAACAACATCAACAAAGAGATAGAGCCTATTTCTACTCTCCCTGAATTGGGGATAACCCTGAGCTTTGACCCACAGAACACAATGGAGGCGACTGTGTGTAACTTCCAGGGCTGGCCTTAACGAAGATGTAGCTTCCGCTTTCACATGGTTGGTCTGCTCCCCCTGGAAGCCCACTCTGTGTAAGGCCTCTGATTAGCTCTGAGGAAGCCCAAGGAAGCATATGAAGGACTACGTGAAGAAACTCCAAGGTGCCAGGTTTATCAGCGAAGCTTTCCCAGATCTACTAGCCTAGCCAAGTCAGCCACTGAACACAACTGAGTGAAAGACCCCGCCTGTATCTGACTAAACCTTGCCTGAATTCTTGACCCACAGAAACATGGCCAAATAGAATGATTGTCATGATTGTCATTTTCAGACTCTAAGTTTGAGGTCATTTGTCACACAGCGATAGGTAACTGAAGCACTTCTTTCCCACTCAAGTGACTGCTCTTCCCCACCTGTCATCTTACAGTTACTCTGAGGGTCACTCCCTTGCTTCCCATTGCACTTAGCGGAGAGCTGAGCCTCCACCCTCTGTCACTCTTCCCATCGATTGCTGAGCCCAGCCATCACAACCATCATTGGATATTTATGGTCTAACATCTCTTCAATTAGAGATGCACTTATGGATTCAGTGCACAGACTATGTGCAGACACTAAGCTGAGTGCTAAGGGCATAGTAGGAACTAACTGGTACTGGAGATGGACACAAAAAGAGGAAAGAAATAATACTTTTAAACACTATAAATTGTGGCAAATGCTGTTAATAGAAAGTGCATGTGTGCGCGCGCGCGCGCGCGCACACACGCACACACACACACACACACAATGCTGTAATAGGGTGGAGCCAATTTAAGTCAGGTGATAAGGGAGGGATTCTCTGAGATGATAACCAGCTTCAAAAGGTCTATTTAAAGGGAAAACCTTCATATCATTATTCCTTAACTAGGCTCTATGTTTTGAGATGCAAAGCCCAGAACCAATGTTAAGACAGGCCACTCAACTTCTGCTCTTAAAGTCTCAGCCATTCTGACTCCACTCATTTTGCCAATATACCTTCTTCTTTTTCCTCTCCTCCATAAATTGCCTTCCTCACAGACTCATTATCTCTAACCTCCCAAACCAGTCTCCATGACCTTCATAGTGGGTCCACCATCTTATCTCAGAAAATCATCTCCTGGATCAATGTGTCACCTCAGTGCCAGCATGAAAATTAACACAAACATTGGCAAACCCAAAGTCCAGTGGACTTTCAATTCTGTTGGGCAGTGTTTATTCACAATTACCATATTTGGGGGTGAGGTAGGGCTTCTTTATTTTCCCTATATTCCTTTTGCACATTTATAAAACTATTAGAGGCCCAGTGCATAAAATCCATGCACGGGTAGGGTCCCTAGGCCTAGCCAGTGTCTCACTTCCCCAGGTGCCAGCTGGGGCCTTCCTTTGTTCCACACTGCCCCCTGGTGGTCAGCACACGTCATAGTGAGCAACAGAACTCCTAGTCTCCTGGTAGAACTTCTGCAGGGACACTTTGCATATTAGCCTTCTATAAATATAGACTAGAGGCCTTGTGCACGAAATTCATGCATTTGGTGGGGAGGGGACTTCCCTCAGCACAGCCTGCACCCTCTCGCGGTCTGGGAACCGTCAGTTGGACATCCTTGGTGCTACTGCGGAGGCAGAAGAGGCTCCTGCCACCACCACTGCACTCGCCATCCATGAGCCCAGCTTCTGGCTGAGTGACACTCTCCCTATGGGAGGGCATGGACCACCAGGGGGAAGCTCCTGAATTGAGTGTCTGCCCTTAGTGATCAGTGCATATCATAGCAACCAGCCATTTTGCCATTGGGCCAAATGTGAGAGGGCACAAGCTAGGTTGAGGGACCCCACTATTGCATGATCAGAGCCGGGAAGGGACTGCAGGAGGGCTCCAAGGCATGTCCAGCCCATTTCGCTCAGTCCTGATTGGCTGGACCCTAGCCACCAGCTAACCTACTGTCCTCTGGTGGTCAGTGCACATCATAGCAAGCGGTTGAGTGGCCTTAGCATATCATTAACATATTATGCTTTGATTGGTTGAATGGCCAACCAGATGACTGGACACTTAGCATATTAGGCTTTTATTATATAGGATAATATTATTTTTAATTAACTGTATAACCAGTGATTTCTGGTTTCATTTAGTTGTGGTGGAAAAGGCAGTATCCAAGCCACTTGGTGCCAATTTTGCAGTGGATGCCCTGGACCCTGTAATATTGGTCTCTTGATACATAGGAGAGCATCTTCCCCAGCACAGTAATGCTGAGTGTGTAAGAGAAATTTTCAGCTGGAAAAGACATTGCATTACTCATTGTCTGCATCTGTTCCTGCCAGTTACTCATGCCACTGTATTCCAGGTTTGGCACAGGAAGAAGGTTCATTTTGCAAAGAAGATTCATATAAACCATGATTCTGGGAATTCACACAATATGACTTAAGGGACAGGGAAAGTCTGACCATCCCAATACAGCCTCATTGGTGCCTGATGTGGAGCCTCAGTTGTCCACCGTTGAAGCTGCCTCTTGGATTGGCTCCAGGAGATGCTTAGTAGAATGTTCATACCATATGGAAAGGCAGTACACTCTCAGAGATGGAAATACACCAGACCAAGAGGTTTGGAAACTCGACTTCTACTTCATGTCTCCTCCACCAAATGGTGTGACTTTGCACAAGACTAGGTTTCTCATGTGTAAAACAGAGTCCATCATTTGTCCTTGTAATCATTTTGGTAAAGAAGATTTCTCAAGCACCCACTAAGTTCTAGCCCCTTTGCCAGATAGTGTAGGGATGGGGGGTCTTAACTTTAGGGTAAGCACCGTGGTGGCAGGGACACATTGCTCTCAGGTGAGAGGAATGGATGGTTGCTAGGCAAATGATCCATGGTTGGAATAGACTGGGTAGGTGAAACTGAAAAGAAACTCCATAGAGACAACCCCAGCATATGTGTGACGCAGTAGAGGATAACAGTGTCTCAGTCATGCTTGAGATAAGCCATTTTCATCACTCCATTATTTTTCCTAAACTAATATGTCTTGACCCAAAGGTCCAAGGTGCCTGCACAGCAAGGTGAGGACAGCACTTGCATGGGTTCAGGAGTGCAGGCAGCTCTGGACTCAGACCTGAGCCCAGTGCTTCTTGGTAGTTTCATTACTTATAAGTTATGAGCTATTGAGCACATTACTTAATTTCTCCACACCTCAGTGGCCTCTCTGTGCCTCTCCTGTGACTTACATAATATTACATGAGTTAATAGAGGGAAAATACTAGCAAAGGTCCTGGCTCAGAGTATGGGCTCAGAAAAAGTCAAAAAGCCCTTCACACTTCTCTTCCTCTTTGCTTTTCCTCTTTTCAAAGGAGTCGTGTAATTCATAGCCCAAGTCATATAAGAATGCTGGAATTCTAGGAATTGTGATTTATATATTTGGTGACAGATCATAATTTTTCAAATAGATTAAATGTCTGGGTCAGATGCCCAGTTTTCTCTAGGTCAGTCTATTGAAATTCTGGCAAAAAAAGCATCAGCTTCCTTTAGGTCATATAAAAATGATTATTTACCAATTTGAAGAACACTGATGTGCCAGAGGAAATCAGCCTCTGGAGGAGGACTTGGGCATTTCTGAACCCATAGCTCCTTTAGATTTTGAAGGGCAGCAGTCTTGGATTCAGAAAGATGGTGACACAAGGAGGTCTGAGTGAGTTAAGTCCCTGCTCACTGCACGAGGGATGAACAGCCCGTCTCCAAACTCTGCTATAGATGCAGAGTCAGCCCTCTCGGCCTGGCTGTCCTCTGGATGACTTGTCATAAAGCAGCCTGGCTCACCCCGAACTGGTGGCCAAACAATCCTGTGCCCACTCTGAATGACATCTCTGCAGAGGAGCTCCTGAAGCTGTGGTAGATGTCCTGTGCCCGAGTCACACCCTCTCAGCCACCTCTCCCTTCAGAGGCACCTGTGCTGGACAGTTGTTAGTGAGCACAGACTCAGCAGGGTATCCCAGGGCCTCACTCTAGACTCAGGTAACTTCGAATCATTCTAACTAGGACTTTCTAAGACACATGGAGGAATTTGTTCTAAACATGAGACAGTTGACACTCTCTGGGGCAAACTCTCAATCCATGGGCAATACGAAGCCTCTGGGAAAGGCACAAGCCACTCCATTTCTCAGGTGGATGATTCTGGGAGATCCCTGGTATTCCCAGGATTCTCAGAGGTCCTGGCAGAATTAAGGAAATGAATCCTGTGGGGAATGGCGGCAGCTTCAATAATGTACCTTTTGACTAGCTTTCTCAGTCCCTGACTCACTTTCCCCTTCACCCACTTCTGCTTCCTGGGACTGTGTCCCAGATAAAGACCCTGCATGCCAGTCATTGTCTCAGGTTTTGTCTTCCAGGGAACCCAAACTAAGGCAGGTTTACTCAAAGCAGTACCTCCACCCCTAAATGAGAATGCAGTCAGAGAGGAGAAAAGCCAACTGCAGAAGTAAGCACCCTTGCAAAGCTTTGTCAGAGTCCTGGAGAGAGATAATCTCATCACAGTTTCTCTGAGGGGTGTGTCAGCAGTAATTCTTTCCCTCTGACTGTACATTTTTTAGGACCATCCCAGATGCTGACTTCAAAAACTTTCTAGTTTGTAATGTGCTATGTAAGACCTTTTTTGTGGTTCTTTCTTGCATGTCCAATTCCATTTCTGCAGGAGAAACTTACACAAGGTCATCATTATTATGGAAATTCATTATATCTTCTCTCTACCTGTGGGGGGGTAGGGGGAGCTCAGGAGAGGAGACTGGCTCCTGAGACCCCACCCTGTCCTCCTGGCAGTCAGAACCCTCTGCCCAGGGTGGCATGGGTAAAATGCTGACAAGAGCATTTGTCAAAACAAAAGATGCCTGTAATCTGTGAGATCACAAGAACACACACACCAGGAAGAGAGAAATAAATTATTTGACATACACACTTGAAACACAAAAAGAACAGACCATCACAAGAGAAACCCCGCTGAAATTAAACAGAGGCTCTGATACACAGGCCTCTTCCCTTAATGGGAAGTGAAACCTGTGTTTTCTATACTGCATGGTAAAGATGAAAAAAATCTTCAGAGGGTTCTGAAAAAGAGGAGTAGTGCAAGTCACTTAATTGACAAAATGCAACAAACTAAATTTATATTTAGGGCTAAAATATTAGTTAATGATTAATTCATGATTTAATAGTTTTGCATTTCTAAATACATATATTTACTTTTAGAAAATAAGGGAGAGGGAGAGAGATATAGAAACATCAATGATGAGAGAGAATCATTGATTGGATGCCTCCTGCATGCCCTCCACTGGGGATCCAGCTGGCAACCCATGTATGTGCCCTAACCATAGGTCAAAGCTCAACTACCAAGCCACGCCATTTGGACTAATTTTGCATTTTAAGACAACAAAGATTTCTTGGATTTAAAAATAATTCTTAATTTTAAAAGTGAAGCTGCTTGTGAGCCATCATAATCTAAGACATACTTTTTAAAAGTTATTTTTGTAACTCCTCTATCCCATTTTAAGACTCTAAACATTAGGTGTGCGTCTGATAATTGATGTGAAGGGAGGACTATGTTCAAATATAAGTGGCAGAACTTCTTCTGCGGTATCTAAAATACAGAGATGCCTCACACTCAGGTCTCAACACCTGTCCTCTTCCACTTCTGGAGTAGATGGTGATCTTATCTCTAGAGGTTTAAAATTAACATCGTCAGATCTCAAGAAGATTCAAGTCTAATAACCTTTGGTATTGATAGGAGTATTTATCAACTTATATTACAGGATCCTTGTGTGATTCGTCTGTGTTCCACCTTACCTAATATGTATGTGTCTTCTGAGGCACAGGAAAAAGTCTAAACATGAGGACACATAGAAAGTAGAGAAGGGGAAACCGGGTCCTTGTTACACCTACTAAGCCTATAGTAAGTTTATGACACCTGCTTAGCTCCTACAGTCAGAAACAGTTAAAGCCAGAACTCCCTGCCCTGGGCATTTTCACTGGGAGCACCATATTACGACAGAGTCCATGCAGTTCCCTTTGATAGTTAATAGTACTTCGTGCTTCGTACTCACTATATACCAAGCACAATTCCAAAAATCTCATGTGCATTATCTCATTCAAGTTTCATATTAACTTAAAGAGGTAAGTACTATTTTTATCCCCATCTCACAGACAGAAAAGTTAAGTCTTAAAAAGTTTTTAAAAAATTGTCACAGCCAAAACCTGTTTGGCTCATTGGATAGAGCATCGGTCTGTGGACTGAAGAGTCCCTGGTTCGATTCCAGTGAAGGGCATGTATCCTGGTTGAGGGCACATCCCCAGTAGGGGGCGTGCAGGAGGCGGCTGATCGATGTCTCTCATAGATGTTTCTAACTCTCTATTCCTCTCCCTTCCTCTCTGTAAAAAATAAATAAAATAAAAATTTTTTAAAATTGTCACAAATCACAAGACTGATGAATTCTACAGCTGGGATTTAAAACCAGGAAATCTGACTCCAGTGGCTTAGCTATTAAATGCCTCACTTTTTGGCTTTTCCAACCAGGTTCTCTCTGATGTAGACAGAAAAACCAGGATATCTTTAGATTGGCTATTTAGTTCCCCAGATATGAGTTTACAAAATGTCTATTTTATTAATAATTGCTGATGGTCTGTCTTTTCTATTGCTCTTATTTAAGGTTTCATTTCTGAAAGTTCCATTTTTGCTTTTCCAAATGTCCTTAAATGTTTTATGCTCTTTGTAGCATATATTCTACAAAAAATTGCAGTTTTCTACCATGTGTGGCAGAATTCATGGAGGGATGAAAATATATAAATTTGAATTGTTAATCTTACATTTTATTTCTATAGGATACTGTGCTTTCCCTTGCCAAAGAGATGTTGACAGTTTGGATTTATAACAAGGCGTTCAGAAACCTTGAGGTTTTATAACAGAAAATAACGTATCATTAGGCATTCTGAATGGATAATGAGGCATTTACTACTTCTTGCTCATTTTGGCAAAGGTTTCCTGAGATGAACATTAACTTGTATGGAGTTGGCATATGGATCATTCATGAAGTAAACAGAGAATATACGATATAGTTAGCTGCTTGAATTATTTCTCAATAAATTATTTATGCTTCTAATTTATCTAACAATTTTCTTTCTCTTACAATATCTGAATTATTCTCATTTCCACATGAAAGGAGCACATTAGCATCAATAAGGACAAAGTTAACAAAAAAATTAAATAGTTGACCAGAGAAGTTACATTCAAAATCAATAAAATAAAGAAAGTAGTCCTAAAAAGAGAACTGTATTGCTCAGGGGAATCTATCCAACGTTTGGTCTTAGTTTCTCTTAGTAATTTGAATACTTCATTTCTAACAAGATAATAAACAATGTGCTAGGTATTGCAAATTCTACCGATAGCTGCATTGGGTGGTCGGTAGAATGATACTCACAACTGCAGAGATTTCCTGCGAGATCTCACTCTAGGTGGTAATCCTAGCATGTTTGTAAATGTCCTGAGCATCTTACTAAGATCCATACTACAGAGACCCTCTATATCCAATTAACGGAAAGCATTAATCTGTAAGACTTGCAAGTCCTGTTTCATTATAGCATTATTTCCACCATGATTAATTACAAACTTCAAAAAACCACCACCACTTAGTAAAGAATTAACCTATTGGCATCAGTATTTGTTTGGTTAAAATATTCATTATTAAATAATAAGTTAATGGTTCTGCTAATACAATAACTCCTAATCTGGCTTTTATTTTCTATGAACCTATTGTGATATATTTATACCCCTCTGAGAGATAGATGTGGAAGAAACCATATCATTTTTAGTTATCATTGAGCATGAACATCTTACTTTGATGGGAAAATAATCCGAGTCATGGGGAAAATGACAAAGACATTTGGGATCAATTTGAATGGTACTCAGTGAGCATAAGAAGCCACAGTAGGACATGGTATGATTCCAGCTATTCTGGGGGGAAAATAATTGAGTGCAATAGGTATATACATTTGATCAGAAAGGAAAGGAACAAAGTCAAATTTAAGAGAGATAACATTTAAAGGGCCTGTCATAGGTCACATAAGAAGGTATGATGTATAAACCAGTTGTAGCTATTATAATGGAGATGAGTGCTCAGGTTAAAACCACATGGGAGAGAAAGAATGAGAAGAAAAGAGCGAGGGGAGGAAGAAAGGAAAAGAGGGAGGTGACACACATACATATACACTGAGAGGCAAATAAGAGATACAAGTAGAAATGATATAGGCAGGTAGGTATGAAGAACCCAAGGTCAGAAAGGAAGCTATGTAAAGAAGACATCCAATAGAAGGACTACCTAAAGGCACTTGTTTAGATGAGAATATCCAGAATGATAGAACACATCAGAGGAAATCAAGACAGAAATCTGGAGAGCACCGCCAATGACAAGAATGGTAAGGAGAAGCGCTAGTGGAGGAAAAATATAACATGTTGCCATAGAGAGAGAGTGGGAGAACAAGGATAATGTAGTGTTCTAGAAGGCCAAGAGAAGAGCATTTTTTTAAATTTTATTGTTGAAAGTATTACAGATGTCCCCCTTTTTTTCAAAAATATACTTTATTGATTTTTTACAGAGAGGAAAGGAGAGAGATAGAGAGTTAGAAACATTAATGAGAGAGAAACATTGATCAGTCACCTCCTGCACGGCACCTACTGGGGATGTGCCCACAACCAAGATACATGCCCTTGACCGAAATCGAACCAGGGACCCCTTCAGTCCGCAGGCCGATGCTCTATCCACTGAGCCAAACCAATTTCAGTGGGAAGAGCATTTTAAGAGGCATTTCAAAACTGTCAAATGCTCTTGAAGAAATATAAAATGGTTTAGCTGTTGTGGAAAACAATTAAACATTAGAATTACCATATGACCTAATAGTTCCACTCTTAGGCATAAACACAGAAGAACTGAAAACTAGTACTTAACCAAATATACTGTATGTACATGCATATATGTAGCAGAACCATTCATAATCACCAAAAGATGAAAACAGAACAAATGACCATCAAAGGATGAATAGATAAATTATAGACTACCTATACAATGTAGTATTATTTAGCCACAAAAAGAAATGAAGTGGGGCTACATGTTATAATGTGTTGGATGAATTTTAAAGACCTTACATTAAGCAGAAGAAGCTAGTCACAAAAGACCATTTATTGTATAATTCCATTTATATGAAATATCCAAAATAGATAAATTCTCAGAAACACAATGCAGATCTTTCATTGCCCAGGATTAGGGAGATTAAATGTTTAATGGTTATGCGTTTTTTTGTTAGGGGGGTTAATAAAAATATTTTAGAACTAATTAGAGGTGTTGGTTACACATAATGAATACATTAAATGGCACTGATATGTTGACTTAAAATGACTAGTTTTATGTTACATGAAATTGACCTCAAATAAAACTTAAAAATAAGTTGCCAAATGCTTCAGAGAATTAAAGTGGGTTCAGGACTAAAAAATCTTTAAGAAAATCAGCTACTCCATTTCCATGACCTTCAAAAAAACTTAATTTTAGCAAAATATTGAGGTTTAAATTGCCAATTTTGGAGTAGAAGGGTTGAGTTTGTGAATAAGTAGAGATGTTAAGTGAAGACTATGCCTTCCAGAAGATTGGTGAAGGAAAGGGCAGTGATGTGAAGGAAAACTAGCTCTATGGAAATGTATTTTAACCTGGGAAGATCAGAGCATGTTTGCAGGCTGAGGGGAGGATTTAGAGAGGAGGAAACAGCTGAAGGAGTAAAAGAGAAAGAAGGAGCACGTGGTGAAAACAGAAGCAGAAAACAGTGTGGTCAAGAGCTCCAACGAGGAGGTAGAGTTGGTCTTCCTTTGAGAAGAAAGAGAAAGATTGGAAGGGGGCAGAGATGAAGATGGAATAGGGAAAGCTCAAGTTTGAGAACATAAACTTTCAGCAAAGAGAAATGCATTTTCAGCTGCAGAAAATCATAGGCAGGGGGGTAGAGTTTATTGCTTAAGTAAAAGTCTTAGAGTGGTACTCAAGGCAATAAGCAATAAATTAAGGGTGAATCATTACAGGGTAGCAAAAAGGGCAGAAACCTTTACAGAGGGAGTTGCTGCACTTTCTTTTTTTTATTAATGTGTAACATGTATACATATCTTCCCATTGCCCCCCCACCAGGCATACCCTAAGCCCCCAGTGTCTTGTTTTCATTGGTTATGCTTATTTATATGCATGCATACAAGTCCTTTGGTTGATCTCTTATCTACCCCACCCACCTCATCAACGAAGTCCTTACCACCTCACCCTCATCCCTTTCCCAGAAACTGTTTTCCAATAGGTGAGGCTCCACATCTATATCTATTAATACAGCCTTATTGATTTCAGCCCATCCTTATAGATACTGACTTCTTTTTGAATCTTGAATCTCTCATGCAATGAGGATCTCAGGGCTGTGAAAGTTACAAATGAAAAAAGCCTGTTTCCATATTTTCACTTTCATTATTGGGTTAAATTCAGTCAGTTAGAGCCACTGATTACATAAAGAAATCTTTCTTTAGGCTGGCAGATTATTTTTCAGATCTCTTGGATGCATCTATTCAACCAATCTGAATCTACTTTAGTAATGTTTAGCTCATATTTCTCTATATTGAAAAAAAAGGGTAAGATATTTCGTTAAATGCATTCTTAGCGATCTGAGGACAAAGCATGCCTCTGAAATATTCTATGTAGCTGTTCAACCATGGGCAAGTCATATCTTTTCCATATCTTACTTTATTCATCTATAAAATAAGATAATAGTTCCTACTTCACAGACTTGTCGTAAAGACCAAATGACTTAATGTAAGAAATGCGTTTAGAATGGTACCTGGCACTGAGTTTGACCTAAATAAATGTTGGCTATGATCAGCATTATAACGTCAATTTTCATTCCATCTCTGACATTTGTTTAGTCATTCAGTAAGTATTCAATGACAGTTATTAAGTGCTAGACTTAAAGCAATGAACAAGTCAGTCAGAGCCCCTATCCTTACAGGGAATATAATTTTACTTTACCTAATAACCAACACTGAAATTATAAGATTTATGTAGAATTTGACAAAGATATAGGGGGGGATTATTATTTTTAGCACTTTTTTTTTCTTTGATTCCATTTCTGAGTCTTCTTTTTTTACTTTTTTTCATTCCTACTTTATAGGAAATATCTAAAGACCTGAATGAAAGAGGAAATTCCAGGAAAACTAGGCAAATAAGACTGATGGTCATGCTAGTAGGGGCTAGACTTTGCTAACAAGGTCTGAATTAAATAAGGGATTTGGAATAAAAAAGCAGTCAAGGCTCAGCTATTTGTTAACTGGAGTTTGTGAGAATGGACAATGAAAGGAAGAAAACAGTGCATCCTGATTAGCTGTTTTAACTCTCACAGTGGAGGCAAAAACAATTAAAAAAGAAAAAAATGGCATCCACAGTCATCTGGAGTGAGAGTGATGGGCAGGGAAGAGCTGCAGGAAAAGCCTGGCTATATTTATTCTGGCTCTTCCTGGGTGGCTTGGAAAACTACCATTGTTTATAGCTTTGTAACTTCAAAGAAAGGGAGTTGTAGTTGCTGTCAATAGAAGCTTAAATTGCCTGATATGATGAAGGGGTTGGTTGACAATGCCAAGCTTTTGTCAAAAGGTTTTGATTCCAAATAATTGAAAATTGAAGGAACTATCTGATTTCCATAAATAGCCAGAGGCAGGAGAACTGTGTTGATATCAGGGAGGAAGAACACCCTCTTGCATCTCAGGTTCACTTTCATCTTAGTGGTAGGTAGAAGAGAAAAAGTGTAGGGAAGATTGTACACTTCCCCTTTTGGATTATAAGGCTAGAGGGAAATCTGGGATCAATGGGGTCAGGGCTATAAGCTCTCTCCAACTAAAGCTGCCTTTCAATCAAGGGTATTTTGAAACTTTTGCTTAGAGAAGAGTTTCAATTTTTTTGAGTCTGATTTACCTTGAGTCACCCTGGAATATTCATATTACTTTATGCCAAGGGAAGTTCTTTCTCCTTCTAAAGGCCTCCCCAATTGGTTGTGCTCATCAGTCTTTAAAGAGTGGGAATTGCTAAGAGCATAAATATGCCATCTTTATTATCATTTTAAATTTTCTCTGCCTATCTGTAAGTCCAATGATACGTCAAATTCTGAAATACTATGTGGGGTATTACTTAAAATACTTTTTATTGGAGAATTGACCTTCCTTTCCATGATAGAGAAAGAAGAGCAAGTGCTAACAAAATTTATTTGCTGTTAAAGAAATCATCATATTTTGATGACCACACACACTATTTGCTTTTTGAGTGTTGATAGAAGCAATTTGGCAAATAAAAATACCAGTCTTAATGTGGACCCCAGTAGGACACAGGCAATCTTTGTTGTTGTTGTAAATTTTAACCTGGCATCCCTGGAGATATAAACCAGAGGGTTTCTACTTCTGTTCGAAGAGGAGCTTGAAAAAAGACAAAATAGACTCTGAGATCAGGCCCTGGCCACAGTTGAAAGTGCTTCCTATTTGTATGATACCTGAGGCAGACCTTGGCTTTGTCTCAACAAGCAGTTAAATTTAGGTCAAACAGCATCAGCAGTGTGGCTCCAGAGGAATTACCACTCTAGCATTTATCACAAATCAAGGCCGGGCCACAGAGACCAAGAGTCCAGGGATGGCCCAGGCGGATTTGGCTCAGTGGATAGAGCGTCGGCCTGCGGACTGGAGGGTTCTGGGTCCAATTCCGGTCAGGGGCATGTATCTTGGTTGCGGGCACATCCCCAGTAGGGGACATGCAGGAGGCGGCTGATCAATGTCTCTCTTTCATCGATTTTTCTGGCTCTCTATCCCTCTCCTTTCCTCTCTGTAAAAAAAAAAATCAATAAAAATATATTTAAAAAAAAAAAGAGTCCGGGGGTAACTACCCAATGTGGGTAGATTAGAGGAGATGGTTGCCTGGGGCCATATTGCTCTTCTTTGCTATTTTTTTTTTTTCTCCAAATGCTCAGACTTGTGCTTTAAAAGTTTAGGTGAGGCCATGTAATTTGATTGACTCATGAGCCATGCGAAGGACTTAAAAAATGGTACATTTTCTCCCTGTTCCTTTGAGTATTAAGACCAAAGATCCAAATGGAGAAAATCATGGTCCATATCAAAGATTGTGTTCTGGCCCTGGCTAGGTAACTCAAGTGGTTAGAGCATCATCTCAGTACGTGAAGACTGTGAGTTTGATCCCAGGTCAGGACACATATAAGAAACAAAGAATTAATACATTATTGATGGATTGATGGAACAACAAATCAATAGCTCTCTCTTTCTCTCTCCAATCAATAAAATTTTAAATAAATACTTGTGTTATCACTGGAGTTTTTTGTTTTTGTTTGTTTCCATCAGAAATGAGAACTAGGTTTTTATAGAGTAGTCTAGGAGACATTCACATTTGGAAATCTTTTGATGTGTTTATGAGGTTCTATTTCCAAAGGCTCTATTCCTGAGGAAAATATTTTAAAAGTGCCATGACAACACAGGGCTTGTCCACCTACATAACATTTACACAAGATTATCACTCAGGTTTTTTTTTCTAATCACTTTGAATTTTTTATGTCATTTCATCTCTAATAAGAACATCCACACCACGTGGCAAAGCCTATTGTGACCAAGTATTTCCACATGCCAGATAAGAGGGGATTTTAAAAAAGAGCTTAAAACTTCAATATTTACACTGAGAAATCACTTGCATTTGATTTGTGGCAATAATAAAAGGAGGTGAGAAGCATATCAGAGAAATCAGAATAATGTGCATTCTATCACATTATCTTATGCCATCAAGGTACAAGGTGGAAATGCATGTTTGATGACGCAATATTCCTTTTACTGGAAAAGCCCCAGAACCTGCTGGAAAGCTAGTTGTGGACGGAACCCTGGACCAAGGGCATTGCTGTGGATTTGCATACTGAGGTGGACACCTGACCAGCCTGTGACCTGAGAGCCACCCTTCAACTTCTGTTCGTCTCAGTTCCATGACTCATAAAAACAGGAAAAACACCCTCTGCTTCAAGGCAGTGTTAAATCCTAACAATACTTATGAAAATAAAATTTTGTTTTTAAAAATATAAATGTAAGGTATTTTCCCATTGCTCCAAAACTATCAAGATGAGTAAGATAAGTTGTGAACTAAAGAAACTGATGGCTTGAGAGACATTTCCATTTGGAAACATTGTGCTGTTTTCATAAAGTTCTTTCTCAAAGATTCTACTCATGAGAAAAGTTTTTTAAAAAAGTGTCATGAAGATACAAGACTTGTCCACTACCTAAAATTTCTTTAGGAGTTTCGCTCAGCTTCCTGTTCACTTTTTAAAAAGATTCTCACCACTTGTTATTTTCCTCTGTCATTTTATAGTATTTCCAGGAGAATAGGAAAGCACCAGTTCTATTTTAAATGTCAGTAGTGTTACCAAAATAGCAGTGGCTGCATAAAGTCAGAAGGCTCAGGCCCAACTCCCAGTTCTGCCATTTGCTGGCAGATGGTGACTAGCTGACGTACACAATTTCTCTGGGCCTGAACTACTGCATCTGCAGAGTAGGAACCAGATTACCAACAGAGTAATGAGGTTGACCATGAGCATCTGAGAGTGGACGTATGTGTGATAGCAGCTAAGAATGCCCTCACATGTGGTGGGCGCTCAGTGAATGACTCTCTCTCTCTTTCAAAATATATGTATCTTCCATAGGACACTAGGGCAGCCCTTCCACTCAGTAGCCATTTGCCATCTGTGGCTACTAAGCACTTACAATTTGGCTAGTCCACATTGAGATCTGCTATAAGTATAAAATATACATTAATTTCAAAGATTTAGAATGAAAGGAAGAATATAAAAATCGTTTCATTAATAATGTTCATATTGATTACTTGTTGACATAATATCTTATAAAATTATCCTTATATATGTTAGGTTTTATATGTACATTGGGTTAAATTTATAACATTTAAATATACAGATAGTGTGTGTGTGTGTGTGTATATATACATATATATGAAATTTAATCCAATCTACACTAATAAAAAAGAAATATGCAAATTGACCATACCTCTGTGACACCCATCAGCCAATCAGGAGGGAATATGGCAAATTAGCAGGACAAAGATGGGGTGGCCCCACCCCCCAGCCACTCCAGGTGCAGAGAAGTAGGGCAGAGCAGGATGCCTGCTATGAAGGGGAGGAGAGGGGGGGTGCGGGGGGAGCTACAGGAGCAGTGATTCAGCCAGAGTGAAGCCTGCAGACTCTGACTGGAACAAAGGAGGAAAGTGGAAGGTGGCAGCCAGAGTGAAGGCCTATGTCCTAGGTGCCAGAGCAGCCAGGTGAAGGAAGGCCTATTGCACAAATATTCCTGCAACAGGCCTCTAGTAAGTACATATTCTCTGTGTGTATTGTATAAGATAGTGGTTGGCAAACTGCGGCTTACTGCAGCTTACAAGCCACAAGTGGCTCATGAGCCGTGGTTTGCCCCTCTGTTGACTAATGAGTTTGCCGACCACTGGTATAGGATATACATACATTGTGTGTTAAATATGAACATATAATTAAATAATACATACATTATTAAAATTTATTTCATCTGTCTTTTTAATGTTATTATATGGAAACTTAAATTACATATGTGGTTTACAGTAGTTTTTTTTTAATATATTTTATTGATATTTACAGAGAGGAAGGAAGAGGAATAGAGAGTTAGAAACATCGATCAGCTGCCTCCTGCATGCCCCCTACTTGGGATGTGCCCGCAACCAAGGTACATGCCCTTGACCAGAATTGAACCTTGGACCTTTCAGACCACAGGCCCATGTTCTATCCATTGAGCTAAACTGGTTTTGGCGTAGTTTTTCTTTTGTATTATCTGTTGCAAACATGAAATGTTGAGTTTCCACAAGCCAAAAAAAGCTAGTTTTAATTACCTAGACTTTCTATGGGATCAATTATTTTTCCCCAAGCATTTCAATTAAAATTAATCTTCAGAATATAGTCTTACTAGATTCTGATCCATAAATCAATCTGTTACCTTCTTAAATTAATGAATCAAATTATTTATTTTTATCTATATTTAAACAGTATCCTGGAGCCAAGAATCATAAACATAACAATTTAGGCATGTGTCAAAATATAACAGCCTACTACCCTATTCCAGGCCCAATTTTTGGAGCTGTATCATAATTTTTTGAGATATATATTTTCCCTATTTTACATGACAGTTAAATGGATACCAATTTTCCCTAATAGTAACTTGGGAGAATTTTGCCATGAAAAGTGGTGCTTCACAAATTTTTGAAATTACCCCACTTGTTAAATTGGTGCATGTTAAGTAGCTACAGCTTTAAACTCCTCATTTCTTTACAGCCACATTCAGTGCACAGATTGGTTCTCCACTTCGATTGTTGTGAAACATATTTCATGTGAGCCAGATCAATATCATTGTCCAGCTCAACGAACTCTACACCACTCCCAGTCAACGTGATAAGGTCTTGAGACAAGGTGATTAATTATGCCCAAAGCTGGTTGCTCTCATGCTCTTGGTGCTTTAATAAATGAAGTCAAATCACCTGCAAGCAGCATGACAGGCACGTTAGAGGTGAGATGACAAAATGGACAAGTGAATAGAAGTGATTCAGATAGTTGGCTCGGGGTTGGTAAAAATTGGAGTTTTTCTCAGTAACAAATGTGCAACGATATTTTTGTCTAGAATGTGTGAGATCAGAAAAGATGAAAAAAACATACAGAGGTGGTAACAACTCACAGGTAATTTTAGTTAAGAACAAAGAATGGTTCTCTATATCTCTGAGTCTGTTTTTGTTTTGTTTGTTCATTTGTTATAAGTTACTAGATTCCATAGATTAGTGAAGTCATACAGCATTTGTCTTTCTCTGCCTGACTTACTTACTTAGCATACTACCCCTCTAGATTTCTCCATGTGGTTACAAATGGCAAGATTTCAATCTTCTTTTTATTGCTGAGTATTAGTCCATTGCTGAGTAATAGTCCATACCGTCTTTATTCACTCATCTATAAATGTGATTTTTTGTGTGCTAACTCTCCGTTAGCATTGGGTTAGGGACAATATATTTTTTACATTCTTAGGACCCCATTATGACATCAAGTTAAGACTGTATAGATGAAAATTGAAATTCAAAGGATGAAGATGACTTTGTAGTGCCTTGCAACTGATAGTCCTAAATGTGTAATTAGATCCCCATTTGGGTCACCCCTTCATATCATCTATAAGAATTCACCTAAATAATCCAGAGCATATACATACAGACAGTAACAGAGGGGCATCCAGAGGCTGATTTTGAGGTTCAGGCACACCATTCCCTAGAGGTTCTTACCAAATACAACCCTAAGACTCTGAGAAGCAGTGGATGAAGTGGTATAATTCCTCTAAGGGTCAAGATACATGATTAGCAGCAATACTAATAGTGGCTTCTGAACAATGGATGGCATGTTTTATATTTTTAATTAAAACTTGGAAAAAAATCAATTTCTCCAAAGTTGTTCCTTTCCTAACTGCTCATTTTATTTTATTTCTTTTGGAACTATTTCTATCCTGATTCCTAAAACTGAATTAGGAGCCAAACTTATGTCTTTTAAACTGCATGTTTACAGTGATGATCATCATCAAGACAAATAAGTATTAAATTTAGGTTTTTAAGGTTCTGTCATAACATTCTCTATTCATTTTACTTTTTCAGGGGGTTTTAAATGACAAAAAGGAAGGGATACATTATATATTTGAATTTAACTTGGTTGAGTCCAGTGGGTACACCAAGTACTGGCTTCCAGTTAAGAAGTGTAAATTGTTAATAATTAGTTTTCAGATACTGCCAAGTCTTTTGGTATTTTTTTAAGTGGATCCATAGAAATAAAGAATCCTCTCTTAGAAGTTTAGTCAGTGTTTAACATAAAGTGGGTACCTGAGTAATAAGAATGGTTATGATTCAAGTTTCCTTGTAATCTCGAATTCTCTACAGATTGTCGAATGAGGAAATTTGGTTATATAAAGAAGGGATGAAGAATTGGGTTATCTCAATCTGCCAGGTTCATTCATTTAGCATTTATTATAGGCCTGGCTTTGATGATACAATGATGAGAAACAACTGGCATGTTCACTTACCTTGTGCTGAGCACTGCTCTAAATTTTTTGCATATGTTTACTTATTTAATATCTGCATTATCTATGACATTGATATTGTTATGAACCAGTTTTACAGCTCAGGAAGGAAGGAAGGAAGGAAGGAAGGAAGGAAGGAAGGAAGGAAGGAAGGAAGGAAGGAAGGGGAAGCGAAGGGAGGGAAAAAGGGAGGGAAGAAGGGAGGGAGGGGGGGAGAAGGAAAAAGGGAAGGAGGGAAGGAAGGATATAAGATGGGAACAAGGGAATAGATTATATTTTTGCCTTCAGGGAGCTGGCAATCTCATCAGAGAGCCAAACTGTAAACACCAAAAAAGGAAGTTTGTAATACATAATTACAAATTGACAAGTGGCCATGAAGGAACTGAACTGGTGCTAGAGGGAGACGAGATCAGGGTTAAGACCCTCCTTTGGAAAGGGGACCAGAAAGGGTCTTGGAGGAGGTGACATTTCAGCAGGTCAAACCACTTAAGATGAAAAAGAATCAGACTTGAGGGAAACTGCAGAGATCTGTCAGGCTAGACTGTGAAGGGTATTTTCAGATACATAGAGAGACTTCAGAATTTATCCCAAGGTCCCTGTAGGTAAAGAAGAAGCAAGGGCCCATTGAGCGAGAAGAGTATGATCAGACTTGCACTGGAGCAGAAAGCCAGATCCATGCCCACAGTCTGTGGGTTCCCACAGCTCTCCCTCTGATACATTTGTGTCTCCTGCTTTGTTCAGGAGCCTCAGATGCTGGGTCACTGGGATCTAAATGCTACAGTTGCTCAGCATGTGGACTCCTACACTTCAAAATGAAGCCAGTAGATCCAGTCTCTTTGGCTTCCAAACTGGAATTTAAATTTAATTCCTATGAGCTCCTGGATGTTCTGACTTCCCAGCCTGACTCCATAGAGTTCAACTGATGTCCAAATCCCTTGCTGTAATCTACAGTCATAGAAACTTATAATTTCTTTCATAAAAACATACACATATACATGCATGTATATGTCAAAAATAAATCAATTATGCTTTTATTTTGGGGGGAGGTAAGCTGAAAAAAATGATGTTGATGAGTCACACAGCAGATAAAGGCATCTCTACCAAAAGACTATATGGAATGAAGCAGAATTTTTCTATGCAACTTTGAAGCTCTCTACATAAATGAATAAATGGAATTATAAATAAATACATGAATCACTAAACACTCTGTTTTCTTCCTACTCATCACTGCCAGGCAGAGGACAGCAGACGAGGTGGAGACAAGCCACAGTGCTGTCCAGACATATGTGAGTTGGGTTCATCATTACGCTCCTCAGGCTAGAAAACTGCTCTGTGCACGCATGGTTAGCCCTGCCCCTCCATAACAATTCTTCCTCGCCTGTCATAAGACCAGGACTAAACTGCTCCCTCACCTACTCAGATCTAAGGTGATCTTACACAGCCCAGGCAGGTACTAGCATCTGGGCAGCCCATTAAAAATGTAGAAAGAGCTTGAGAGTTTATAATTAAACCATTAACAATCAGACTTCACAGATTCAGACTATAGACTTTCCAGGTGAAAGGAGGTCGCAGGTAGCAGGTAAAAATAAGAGACATCTTTTTATTAGCAAGCTGAGCGGAGCTGTACTTTGCTGGGTTGCATTTATCTTAAAGAATTTAACCACGGGGACATCTCTCCTATCTTTCCCGGTTTGTTTATGCTGGGTTCCCTACTGCCCTCTCTGAGAACATCTTTTTCTTCTTCTTCTTTTTTTTTTTTTTTGGCTCTGCTTTCTCCTCCTGCCCCCAATCTCTGTCCTCTGAAGACACTTAGCCTTCAGTTGCTTATCTTCTCTCTAGAGCAGTGATTCTCAACTTTCCTAAGGCTGCGACCCTTGCATGCAGTTCCTCATGGGGTGGTGACCCCCACCCAACCATGAAATTTTGCTACTGTTATGCATCGTGATGTAAATATCTGCATTTTCCGATGGTCTTAGGCGACCCCTGTGAAAGGGTAGTTCGACCCAAAAAAAGGGGTCGCAACACACAGGTTGAGAACCGCTGCTCTAGAGGTTCAAAAAAGATACTATTGATGGTTATCTGGTATCTGGTGCTGTGCCCAGTCCAACAATTCTGTGATTGATGTAAGCTCAATTCTTATCCCTGTTTCATACCTAAAGATGTTGAGGTTCAGAGAGTTGAATGCATCGTCCAAAGTCACATGATCATGGGGGGAGGTTGGAGCACAAATCTGAACCCAGTTAAGTTCCAAACCAAAGCCAAAGCCCTACCACTATGTTGTTCTTTCTCCTAGGATCCAATCCCAAATTCCCTACTGTCTCCTGGACCCTTCTATTAAGATGTCGCCAAGAGCTACCAACTCAACACATCCAAGCCTGATTGGTCCAATCCCTCTCTGTCCTCCTAGTGTGGACAATTTAGCATCATCAGGATGCGGAATTGTGGCTCTTCTTTCAAACAGCTTTCACTTGTTGTTTTTCTCTGTCCCTTCTATGTTGCTCTAACTCATCCTGACCAATGGACAGTAGCCACAGCCACCCAGGTGGCACAGCGTCCTGATACGCCAACTGGCAGAAAGGAAATGGGTGTTTGAACAGAAAAGTCAGAATCTCAGTTCCATTTCTGTCCATTTCAAGCTAGGGGACCTCAGCCAATTTATCACACCTATAGCAGACCAACAGGGAGGTCATGAGGGTTAGAAATAATGCATGTTAAATGTACATTGAGATGCAGACACATAAGAAAGTCCCACTATATAATAGAGGTTTGCACTTGCCTCTGAGTGCCTCAGTTTCCCCCACATATAAAATGGGAGCAGTGGCATATTCCTCATAGGTGGGTGGGGAGATTAAATGAGTCCCCATTCGTGGTCCATGAAGCAGCATTGGCACACAGTGAATGCTGTGAAAGCGTCGTTGTCATCACCACCCAGGATCCCTGCCCTCTCCTCTCTCTGCAGGCACACAGCACACTCACATTGCCTCCCTGCTTGATACGTAATCAACATACATGTTTCCCTTCTCCATCTAGAAGTGAGCTGACTTACATACTCACTGATTTCCCCCTCTAGTTTTTGGTCTGTTTGGCTGTACACAGTAGGGCCTCAAAAATACCAACTGGATATCTCTGAGGGATTCTTCAGATAGCAATTTTGTTTTCCTACCCTTTTCTTCCTTCCTTCCTTCCTTCCTTCCTTCCTTCCTTCCTTCCTTCCTTCCTTCCTTCCTTCCGGACACATCTGGGCAGTCTCACAGGCTTATTTTGAGCCTTATAAAATGGCTGGAGGCGGGAGATGAACATCCTGTTCTGCTGGAGTTGAGCAAACTAAATGGCACAGCAGCCTCCACTGTGCTGTATAGAAGCAAATGGCCACAGCGAGCTTTGTCAATAACGTGCTCAGACAGCAGCAAATGAGAAATAGCCAGGCTCCGAGGGCTGCCTCCAGACCAGTGTATCCAAAGCTGAGTCTCACAGTATTGAACCCTGACCTCTCAACCCCTCAAGGTGGAGATTGCCCACAGAAGTACCCAGAATTCCTTCTGCTCTGCTTTAAGATAAATACATAACATTTTCCTTTCTGGATTTAAAGATGAGCCACCTATCATGATGAACAATTTTCCATCTAAATACAGTCCATCCCACATACAACCCCCCTTTTGTGAATCTCTGTACCATTTACTTGTTCCTAAGAAGCACTTTGTGCTGCACATCTGGCAATTTTGTTGCTTTATGTACTTTCTGTCATTTATATCATGAGTTAGTGAGATGCTGTGAAAATGACCATGGCTAAGTAAGAGGAAAGCTTGCTTTTGTGGTACCAATGGGTTTTCGAAATAGTATCTGTTCACCAATACTCAACTTTATTTGAAAACATCAGTGGCACACTGTGGATTCATTTTAGCTGGCTATCTACCCTTAACTTACAGATTCACAGAAATAAAGGAGAATTATGGAGTTTGTCCAGCCCAGGGATGGCAAATAGATTCCGTATCCAGGAACATCTCCAAGTGATGGATAGGTGGCAGCTTCCAGAAGCACTGTATTGGAAAAGATTCTCAGGCCATGCCAGGAATAATGTGTAATATTTGCCATGGGTGTTGTGACAGAGTAGGACAATGCTCATGCCACTGGTCTGCCATCCCAGACTATTTAACCTTCTAATCTGCAAATGAAGAAGTTACATGATTCTTTCCAAATCACAGACAGCACTGGCAGGTAAGCAACACTCACACTGCCATTGATTGCACTGTCTGCTCCCCAGCTGTGGAATCTGTTACTCCTCCACCCACGCTCCACCACTCAACAAAATTAGCAAAAAATCAGAGTACAGAGAATGTGGCAGGTGGAAAAAGGCAATGAGAATCACAGGCTTTGAAAAACTGGATAAAACCAGGACAGTGCACCAAGCATAGGGCATTGGAGCTAGGTGCACCAAGCATAGGGCACTGAAGTCCCAGTATACGGATTTGTGCACCGTTGGGGTCCCTCAGTCTGGTCTGAACCCTCTCACAACCCACACTCCTTGGGGGATGTAGTAGTGCTTGAAGCGGCAAGTGGTGGGGTAGGAGCCCAAGCCTGGCTGGGCGCTGTGTTGTTCCTGCTCATTCTAGTTCCGCTGCACCTGCCACTGCTGCTCCTCTGGCGCTCCTCAGTCAGCTGAGCAGAACTCCCACTGTGGGGAGCACATTGACCACCAGGGGGCAGCTCCTGCGTTGAGTGTCTGCCCCCTGGTGGTCAATGTGCATCATATCGACTAGTCAAATGGTCAACTGGATGCTTAGGGTTTTATATATATAATTTTGCCATTTTGCTAGGTGTCTTCCTTTTCTATAATCAAGAAGCCAGAGTCTCTGAGCTCCTAGTGAAGGAAAAGTAGGTGAATCCACGGTAACAAGGAATGACATAATTAGGAAGCCTCGAGGGAAGCTCATGGCCCTCCTAAAGTATGTGCACATGTATGCAGGTACAAGATCAGCACCCCTGTGCATCTGGAAAAGAATGGGCACCAGTGCAAGCAAAGGAGCAGCGACCTAAGCAATGGCCGCCTTGCTACACAACTCTAGTGGACCACTGCTGTTCTTGCCTGCCCAACATCCATTAAATCCTTGGATAAAAGGTTTCTAATTTACTGTAATAAGTAACCCTCTTTCACCCTCAGTCTATATATTTTAGATGAGGCTAACTCTGCTCTGGGTTTAGTACAAAACATGTGACCCAGACTTAGCCATCCAGAGAATCATGACCAAATGGGCACAGCAATTATTACATGGATAAATGCATGATCTAATGAGAACCAATAAGATTCGATTTCAAGTTTTTGTTGGCAGTATCAAGAAGAGATGGTCTCTTGGGTGACTTCAGACTAGGAGAAAGATGTGGAGCTACCGCGACCTCCACATTGGGAAGCAGGGAGGGAAGTGACTGTCTAAGAGTGAAGCCAATAGAAGGAAAATGGAACCATGAGATAAATAAGAACCAATGCTAATGCTATCATTTGGGAATTGGTACATGGCCATGCCTAAAGGCAGAGCTATCTCAGAAATATCACAATTACACGAGCCCACAATCCCCAACCCCACAGCCTCCCACCAATTTTTGAGTTGGGTTTCTGTCATATGTAACAATAAAAGAATCTCGGCCAATAATAAACCAAATTTTCCACATAAGACATACATACCCCCAAGTTCCTCCTTATACTCAAGTTATCCCAAACATCTGAGTTACCTGCAAGGAGCCCTGGATGTCTTTCCCCCCGACAATCACGAGTTCTGCCATGTCTTCCGCATGGGGAGTCCGGGCATGGACGAAAAGTGTCTTGCCCACTGCAGTTATGTTCCTCAGGGCGACTAAGCCACCTTCATTGTTCACCTTGAAGTATGGGCTGGAGACCTCATAGTGTAGCTTGTCATTTCCCTTACAGTCACTGAAGTTCACTGGAGAAAACAAAACCAAACAAATCAAAACAGAAGGAGTGTGAGTAGGCTGGGCAGCTTAGCCCTAAAGATATTTCTGACCATTAAATGTGAATTATCATTACCCATCCCAGATTCACAAATGCTGCCCCTTGTCCCACAGCTTCTCCTTTGTACCCCCATGACTCTGATCATGCTGAAAGTCTTCACTCCATCAAGATCCATCCTTGCTAACCTCCCATGTCTAAGGCAGGTGCTAATCAATGAAAACACAAAGATAAACAGGACCACATCTCTGCTCTTGAATGTAGTGGGTGAAGTACACAATGATGTCTAGGAATGTATGAGGTTCTGTGGCAGAACCAGGTTGCTCAGGAGCCTTGAGACACAGCTCTATGGAGACAATATTTGAGCTGGGCCTTGAAGCTGAGTTGGAGATCAGAAGCCCCCAGAAAGTGATAGGTTATTCAAAGGCATGGGAATAATGGTGGTGAAATAACAAAACGGACTCAGAGGAAGAGAACTAACTTGGTGCACATTGAGGTATAATTGAAATTGGACAAAGATTTTGAGAATAATGAAGGAGTGGTTGGAAAAGGAAGTTGAAAATGTTCCTTTGGAGATACATTGGGAAACACCACTGAGTTAGGGTGCCTTAGACTATTTTTAGTGTTGATGTGGTCAAGGTCAGGTACATGTTCTGGCTCCAGTGTAAGACAGTGCTTACCATGGGTTGGGATGCATCAGAATTCCACTTGAGCTTCTTAGAAATCCCAAGAATCCAATCTAAGGAAACTAATTTAGTGCCTCTGAGTTCTAGAGAGTGGTTGAGAGAAAGTCAGGAGAGGCTAAGAAAATTAGTTAACTCAATGTTGTACCAATAATGCCTGGCCCAGATGTAGGCAGTGGCTGCATGGCAGTGAGTGAGATCCCTGTAGTTGAATGCTACGCCCTGTGTGAGAGGGAACAGGGAAGAGCAGCCCTCCTGGAGAAACCACATGAACACAGGGGCATTGCCAGAAGCAGCAGCCGTGACAGCTGGTCATGCTCCCCTCTATGGTGTGCCTGTAGCTGGTACACGATTCTATTTCCAAAGGCATCACAAATCACTGTCTGCACGAGGTTGCCTAGGTAGGCTGCCAGATCATTGGGTGGAAGCATAGTGTTATATGTACTACTTGCATTCCTCCTCCCCTCACTTTTGTTTTCTTAGCTCTTTGCTGAACTGATTTGTCTAGTAAACCTTTAATTGAATCACAGCATAGGTCTAGAAAAGTACATAAATCAGAACGTACATCTCAACAAATTTTCAGAAAGTGGGCACACATGTGGACCCAGCACCCACACCTAGACACAAAATATTACCATTCCTCTTCTTTATCTCCCTTCCTGAGTAAAATCCCTACACTCCTCCCCCGAGGCTGTACTGTACTGACTTCTGAAGTCATAGTTTGACCTGTATTTGCACTCATACAAATGGAATGATGCAGATTGTGCTCTTTTGTTCTGGATTCTTTCACTCAGCATTATTTGTAAAATTCAACTGTGTGACTGCAAGGCAGAGCTCTTTATCCTAATCACTATAGAGTATTTTAGTATGTGGCTATGCTGAGTTTATTTATCTGTCCTCTTGCTGACAGGCATTGGGCTATATCCAGTTTAAGTCTCTTAAATATTGCTACTAGGAACTCTCCTGTGTCCAAGTACACTGTTAAAGCCATATAAATTTCTGATGAACTGAGCTGATTTTTCTTTCCTGGGAAATAATTCTTATGGTAGCAATAATCATATTAGCTGATAATAATAATGGCTAACACAAATTTAACATTTCCTGCATGCCAGGTTCGGTGTTAATAAGCAGATTATCCTATTTAATCTTTATAACAATGAAAGAGGCACAACTTTGATTCTCCACCCCTCCCCCTCCACACAAACAGATTATAGATCAGGCAACTGGGGCTCGAAGAAGGCAAGGGGGGTGCCCAACACACAAACCAAACCTGGTCCCTTTGCCCTTCACCAGTACACATTCTCAAAACTGACAAACCCCATGTAGATTTAGATCCCCCTTGGAATCCCATGAGAACCTGAATATAATGACCTGAGTACTGTTTGGTCTTGCTCCCAAGTTCCCACCCAGCCCTGATGCTTATTGCAAGGCATTGCCTCGAGTTCCCTCCGTGTTGGGGCTTCAAAACCTTTCCTGGCTACCACGTCAGCTTCCTGGGCATTGTTGCATGAACCCACAAATGGACTTTTGGGAATCTGCAGTTCCCAACACTTGCTCACTTCCTCTGACCATCTTGTTTGCCATGAGTAATGAGGCATTCCCAGTTTCAGTTTGTGGGAGTGAACTTTGAAGCAGAGACATGACCGCTGCTTTCATGGTCATCATCAATTGAGCGTTCATCCACTGGAGGCACACTGCTCAAATGGCAGGGCCTGCTGGCAACTTGCTGCCTGAATTGCCAAGATGTTGATTCTGGACCTGGCCCCTGGGCAGGATCAAAGCAGGCAATCTCAGCTGGGGAGAGGTGGGAACAAGTGAAATATACAAAAGTCTGTGGGGGTTCTAGTTTCCATACCTACGTCTCTTACTTTTCCTTTTTTCTCTTTCCTTCCTTTCTCCATCCCTCACTTCCTTCCTTCTTTTTTTTCTTCCCTTCCTTTCATTGTTCCTTTCCTCTTACATTTCTTCTACAAATATTTTTTGAGAGCATACATTATACTTGTTGTTTGGATTATAGACATTAATCCAAAACTTTGTAAGTGGTAAGAGACCTCTTCCAGGCATAACATGTGCAAAGGTCCTGGAGTAGTGAGGGAGCTGTCAATAAGCCAGTGAGATTGGTACAAAGAGCAAGGAAGACAGTAAGGAAGAGAGGGTGGAGATAAGCCTGGCCTGGACAATGTGGGATCTGGAAGGCCACAGAAAGGCTTATTCCAAAGGGAGCTTTGGACCCTTCCACTATGAATATAGAACTGACTGCTTCCATCTGAATCTCATACAACTGTGGCTCCCCACTGAAAACCGGCACCAAGCCCCTCTATGTCTGGGCTGTCTGCTGGCCTCCCCTCTGGCCTCTGTCTTCACTCAGAGCCTCCCACATACACACACCTGTGCCTCCCTACATCCACTGTTCTGCTCTACTTTTTCCCTCATATTGACTCCTCTGGGAGAAGGTACTCCCCACCTTCCTCACCCTTTTAACTGTTAGTCATTCTTTAAGATTCAGCTCAGGCACCCTCTCCAAACACCCTCTTTGTGTTCTCAGAGTTCCCTGACTATAGGGTTTTGCACATTATGTTACATCAACATGTCCACTTTATATATGTTTTTCCTTCCAGAACCAAAAGCAGAGGTTGAATCTCACTCTTTTATTCATCTCTACATCTCCAGCAATGAACAGAATGCTTTTCCGTACATGAGGCTAGCAGTAAGGATTCCATTTAACTTGATAACTCTTCAGGGGCGAAACGATGCTCTAGTGGTGGTGGATCGGAGCTCCTCTCCATTCAGGGAGCAGGAGACGCTGTAGGCAAGGCCAGTGTCAGAATGAAAGGCCCTAGTCTCCCTAGTCTTGGTTGAGCCAGTAGGAGAGATGAGTAGGAAATGACAGACTTAGCCATTGTCTCCCCATTGTTCCCCAGTCCTGATTTACATAAATTCATGAAAGCACAGCCTCCCATGCTTAACTTGGGCTTAGCTCATTGGTAAAGTCAGGGGTGGTGGCTTACCTTTCTTCTTGATTCTAATAAAGCTTCACACAGTCCTAAAGCATAGTTGGGATCAGTGTGTGCATTTTGAATGAAATAATGTTTTGAAAAGTAAAGGTAATATCTACCATTTCTTGAGCGGCGTCTAAGTACCAGTCTGTGCCAACAACTGTGCATTCAGGCTCTTCCTTTAGTCTCATAGCAATTCTGATCTGCAGCAGCATTTCCCACATTTAAAAATCATCTACTCCACCCTTCTCCCCACATACACACCAAGTCTTTTTAGGTATTTTTGCCTAAATGCCACTACTCTCATGAGATTTTACTGTTACAGATAACTGTTTACTTTAATGTCACTGTGTATTGGTTTATTTACTGTATGTGTATCTATACTTTGCTCTCACACAAAAAGTATCATTGGGCGTTTCTCCAAGAACCCATGTCACCCCTTTGGAGGCAATATACTGCATTAGAATACACAGGCTACAAACATCGTTCCCATTTTACCAGAGAAGAGACCAAGCCTTGGGGAGATTGACTAACTTGATCAAGGTCACACATTCTGAAAAGGCAAGAAACTGTCCCTGGTCTGACCTGTCTGCAGTTCAAGTTCTCAGCACATTCACATCCTAGGAATGGACACTTGAGAGGGAAAGGGGCAAGTGCCCCATCCCTACCCCTCCAGGACTCTTACTAGTCCCTCGGGAGTCATCAGAGGTACCATCAGGAGAGGGCATAATGAGAGAGCAAATCTACATCCAAGACCTGGCACATAGGGGCTGCTCAGTACATTCTAGCTTCTTTCCAACTGGCTGTATCAAGTAGCTAAGGGTTGCATAATTGAGTATTTTTTATGTTAGACACATTTTACCAATTCAGGAGCAGGTGCTTTAGACTGTGACTCTTTTTTTCAAGGCTACGATAATCACCTAGAGAGCATTTTAAAAATAGCAATACAGTGGTACCTCGAGATACGAGTGCCCTAACATACGAGATTTTTGAGATAGGAGCCCTCGAGCGAGCGATTTTTGCTTTGAAATACGAGCAACATTTGAGATAGGAGTAATCTCAAGGATCGGCCGGCTGCACATGACCCACCAATTTATGAGACTCGAGCGTCTCATAGTTTTCCACGCCTCAAGGTTATGGAACGAATTAAACTCATATCTTGAGGTACGCAATTACTCCTATCTCAAATGTTGTTCGTATTTCAAAGCAAAAATTGCTTGCTCGACAGCTTGTATCTCAAAAATCTCGCATGTTAGGGCACCGAGGTACCACTGTACCACTGTACCTAGCTCAACCCCCAGCCAAGATTCTGATATTCTTGGGCTAGGCTGGGTTCCTGGTCTGGTATCTGTTTAAAGCTCCCCAGGTAAATCTAATGCAACCAGGACCAAGAACCAGGAGCCTGGACAAGATGCCAGGTGTCCATATTTTCTGCCTTCCCTCGCACAGAGAGGAGGTTGGAGAACAAGCATGCCAGGAACTGCTATCCTCATGCCATTAGAAAAGCATTTTTAATGGTAAGGTCTTTAAGCCCTTTCTAATCCTGGTTATATGTAGCAGCAAACCTGTGACCTTGGGCAAAACACCCATCCTCTTTCTGTCTCAACGTCTTCCTCTGTAAAGTGGGACAAATACTACTACTTCCCTCATAGGTCCTATAATTCTTATGATGAGCATTAAGCATGATAATATGTACCTACATACATAGCGCACTTAAGACTTTGGTGCTCCATGAATTAAAATAATTATTATCATTACTAGAGGCCTGGTGCATGAAATTCGTGCATGGGAGGGGGGGTGAGGGGGAGAGTGTCCCTCAGCCCAGCCTGCATCCTTTCCAATCTGGGACCCTGGAGGGATGTCTGACTGCCCGATCCCAGTGAGATCAGACCTAAATGGGCAGTCGGACATCCCTCTCATAATCCAGGACTACTGGCTCCCAAATGCTCGCCTGCCTGCCTTCCTGATTGCACCTAATGCTTCTACCTGCCAGCCTGATTACCCCTAACCACTATCCTGCCAGCCTGATTGATGCCTAAATGCTCCCCTGTCAGCCTGTTTGCACCTAACTCCCCTCCCCTGCAGGCCTGGTGACTCCTAACTGCCCTCCCCTGCAGGCTTGGTCACCCCTAACTGTCCTTCCCTGCAGGTCTGGTTCCCCCCCAACTGTTCTCCCCTACAGGCCTGGGTCCCCACCAACTGCCTTCCCCTGCAGGCTCAGTCACTCCCAACTTCCCTCCCTTGCAAGCCTGGTCCCTCCCAACTGCCCTCTCCTGCTGGCCTGCTCCCTCCCAACTTCCCTCCCCTGCTGACCATCTTGTGGTGGCCATCTTGTGTTCACATGGGGGCAGAATCTTTGACCATATGGGGGCAGCCATCTTATGTGTTGGAGTGATGGTCAAGCTGCATATTAGTCTTTTATTAGATAGATAGAGGCCTGGTGCATGGGTGGGGGCCAGTTGGTTTGCTCTGAAGGATGTCCTGGATCAGGGTGGGGATTCCCTTGGGGCTTGGGGCAACCTGGGAGAGGGGCCTGTGGTGGTTTGCAGGCCAGCCACACACACTCCCTCCCCCCCTCCAGTGACTCAAGGGGAGATCCTGGGATCTGGGATTTATTTATCTTCTACAAATAAAACTTTATAGCCTGGAGTGAAGCCAAGCCTCCTGGTCACTCTATGGTGGCAGCCATTTCTGTTGGGATTTATTTATCTTCTATAATTGAAAAACTTTATAGCCTTGAGTGGTGGCCTGGGCCCACCAGGGTATGTGTAAAGCATGGCTTCCTCCATCACCCAGGAAACCCAGGCTTCCCTCCTGTTCGTTCCATGGCTGCAGCCATCTTGGCTGGGATTAATTTGCATACCCACTCCTGATTGGCTGGTGGGCATGGCTTGTAGTGGAGTGCTGGTTGATTTGCATATTACTCTTTTATTAGATAGGATTGTTGTAATTCTGGGCATTAAAGAGACTACCTTTTTCCTTTTCCTATATAGCTTCCTTCTTCCAGCTGCAAATTTTCCACCTGCCTTCTGCATCCTTCCACCTCTTTCTAGTCAGGTTCCTGTGCTCCAGCCTGCTGGCTATGTGTGGTTACCATGGAGATGGTTACTATAGGCATCTCTGTGGAGGTTAAAGGAGCGAGGCAGATGATTCTGATCCCATCTTGCCCATCTTTGACTCCCCCTGCCCCGACTTGTCTTGGCAAAGCCCTGTTTATCTCACATCAGAGGTTATGAAGAAAAAATATCATCAAAGGAATGAAATTATAGTGCCTTACCCAAGGTATTGAATCTATCAATAGATTCAATAAAGTTTTATTAAATATTCTTCAAATAGATTGTTTAAAAAAATTCCAACAAATCTAGGGTATCGTTTTTCCTAAAAGAATGACTACACTGAGAGCTTTACATTGGTGATTGCAATGAGTTTCACATTATCAGTGTGAGGTAGGTACTTTTTCTTTTTTTCTCTGGAAACAGACTTACTGAGGTGATGAGATTAAGGCCACACATTTGGTAGGCTTCCTAGGCAAATGCATCCTATCTTCATTCATTCAGCTTCCAAACTCACAATTTTGCCACACTTTCATACCTGATTCACTTAATATTTTTCTTTTAATTGAATTGCATTGTTTACTTACAAGATTATTTGAAGATAATATTTATAAATATGTGCTAGATTGCCAGAGGTATTTTTAAAATAATGTTAAATAAATCTAAGGAGTTAAACAAATACATATATTTGTTCTTATATGCGCATTCCACCTTCATAAATGCTGGCCTATGCCACATTCCTCTCTGCCCATTCTTCACTTACACATATTCTTGCCTGGCTACACCCTACTCAGGTTTATAATCTAGGAGGGTTTTGGTATAATCTAAGAGGATTTCTGATATTTGAAATGATATATCTAATATAAATAATGCAAACTTGAGAAAGTCTTAGAAAAGGCACAAATCTAGGTCAAGCAATTTTGTAAATAGTTAAATGACAAATCTGAAATAGAATATCTAATAAAAAAGAAATAATTCACCACACTGTTATTCTCTGGAGGAGAAAAAAGCCTTTGCTTCATGCCAATTATATCTCACCTCATCTTTTCTATCAAAGGATTCTACTGATAGCATCAACCTGTATCATAATCTCAGATTATGAACTTTGTTGATACAATATGTCAATGAGTCCCAAACTTTTAAAGAGATTGGGCTAGTGCATGGAACATACTAAGGATAAAATTAAATCATTTATTTCTATCTATTTTAAAAATATTTGTTTCTATAGAGATAACCTCCCAAGTAGCTCAGAATGATTCTATGAAAATACAGTAAATGCAAGGAAATTCTAGCAAACAATTAAACTTGTGAACAAATGTTTAAAACCTCTATCTGACAGGGAGGGATGGGCTATTTGTACTACTGGGAATCTACAAAGGACTTCCTTACATGGTTTATCACTGTGGCATTTACAATAGCTTCTGGAAAGAAAAAATTATCCATATAATACATTGTACATGGGGATTTATTGGAATCACTTGCACAACATCATTCTTTGAGATAATCTTTGAACACCCCAGGAGAAAGAGGGAGGAAGTAAAAACTCCCCACCTGGGGGAAAATGCAAATTAGACAAATGGCACCACTCAGCGTTTCAATTATGCTTTCAGCATGTTTCCACTCAAAATGTCCTCTGGGCTTAATGCAAATGTCACAAAAAGACAAACTTTAGCTGGGAGACAAAAACCACAATTGAAATGGGAAGTCTGGCATGTGAATTAAGGGGCTTAATCTTCCTGACCTTGATTTTATGCTTTTCTATTTCTTTCTTTTGAATATAGTTCTTAGGGATGAAAATCCAAAAGGCATGGATTTATTACCATCTAGAAATGTGTGAGGGAGCAAATTACGGTGCATTAGGATCCCAGGAAATATGAAAATGTTAATGGATTTAAATTTAGCTACAAAATATAGAGTAGTCCTGCTCATGTAGATAGGTATGAACTAATGTGGAATTTATTCTTACAAGTGTTTTGGGTAAATCAACTCAGATCTCAGATGGGAAAATGGTCCTCCTACTTACATTATATATACATATTCATAGAGACTTGCAAATTGGTTGCAAGTTGTAGGGCCTCTCAGAGTTAGTGCTCAGACTCTGCTTCTTCAGTTCTGTGAGGATATGTGAAGATCAGTCGAACACCAGACTCTGAACCAGTCATTCTGGGAGTTGTAGCCATAGACAGATATGCTTGGATCACTTCTAGAAATTCAAACTCATACACCGAAAAGAGTGGCTTTATTCAGCAGTATGCTCATAATAGAAAATGTCCTGATTTGTGGCATTTGCCAATGCCTATGGTGTAAATATTCTAAACACAGCTGATATCAGCTAGCAATGTGCCTTCAACTGGCTTGCAAATTCTAAAAACTTAGCAATCAGCTCTCAGGAGTGTAAGTACTAACTGGCTCCAGCACACCACGGAGATCAGGCAATGACTGTGCAGAAGAGTATAAATGCTTTGCTCTCCCTCATACTATACCAGATATCCCAGCACTCCTGACCTAGTTAGTAAAACAGAATTTAATTGCTTTATCAGTAGGGAGGGCTGATCTGCAGAATCTTTGCTGGGGCATGGAAAGCCATGACTTTCTGACAACTGAAGTAGTATTTAGTTCAGAAACGTCAGATGGGCTCTCCCCAGGATACAGACCATCACTTAATTGTTTCTCACATCTTCGGTATCCCACTGGCACCAACAGGGCTTAGTTCAGAGGCTCTTTGGACTGGCCCAAGTGAGAAAAACAGAAAGCATTTCCTTTGCTTCCCTGAATACCCTCATTTCTCAAGCACTTTGATCAATCAAGCTTTCATGAACATATGTTCAGTTCTACCCACTTAGGGCCAGATGCCTGTATGATACAGTAAGCGCATCCTCCAGCTTTGATTCATTCTACCCTCCTGATTCTTGAATGCTGTGAACTGAGTCCTCTGTGCCATGTTTCACCTGGAGTCGGTACTGATATCCACAGAGCTTCTGTAAGGCTCTTGGCACATTCCTAACTATGACTGATTAATCCTGGAGTAGATTTCCCTCCAAAGCCTTTGTAGATTTGATAGATGCAGAATGCACATAAAATGGTCTTAATACCATGTCATGTGTCAATTTCAACTTTGATAAAATAGTTTCAATGCTATTGTGTCAGCCGAATATACAGTGAATGATTCTGTCAAGTGATCTTCAGCAGAAACCTATTTTATGAAAACCCTTAAGAGCTTTCTCTTGGAGAAAAGACAAAACTACATCTGCTTTCAGGGAATTTTTCTGGCAACCATTAAAAACTGAGCTGCTACCTCTGAATCCAGTCTTTTCTGACAGGGTCTTACATTTTCCTTTTGCTACAAATTCCTTAAAACATGGCAGTTTGTTTTCTGGAAGAATTCTGTGCATTGTCTATCTCATGGTGGTTATAGTCAGCATAAATTTGTATTTCAAATTGGAATTACTTTATATGGCATAGTGCCCAACACAGTATACATTAACCTTGTTTGTTGAATGAATAAATAGCAGAACTGCAACTTGGCAGCTAAGTAAACTTGAAACCCCTCAAACAAAACTGAGAATGATGGCCCAAACTCATGTGAATATTTGAATGAATCGATTTGAAAGGCACCTGATCAGATCAGTGAAACCAAAATCACAAATCCAGCAACTTTAAGAACCACTGAGTCTCAAATTTACATAGTTTCCCCTCTCAGATTTTTGCATACCTAGCACAATGTCTCTTACATATCCCTTAGGGTTTTTATTTTTATTTTATTTATCTACTAATTATGTGCACACATGTCTTCCTCCCTATGACTGTCAGCACGGTAGGTTAGTGAGAAGAGAAATTTGCTTTACTACAACTTTCCAGATATTTGGCTGTTGGAATTGTCTGGAGACAGAGTATAGCCAAGTGTTCTGTCTGAGCCTACACTGAGAATCAGATGCTGATTATGTCTGATGCTCTGGCAGTCTCTGATTTCCCAGTACCTCTCTACCACATAGGGAGGAAGGAAGCTTTAAAGAGGACCACTTCTGTATGACCACCTAGAGAGATACAGAACCAGAAGGAAGATGGAGAGGAAAAAACAGTATTGATTTCTTAATCCAGCTTCACAGGTATGCAGTAGAGAGAGAGAATAAGCTAAAAGAATAAGAATAAGATTAAGAATAAGATTAAGAATAAGAATAAGAAAAAGAATAAGAAAGCTCAAAGATTCAGAAACCACAGGAGATTTGGGCAACCTAAAGCACTGTTACTCTGCTCCTAATTACAAAATATCATGGGGAATGGCTACTGACCCTATTTCTGAATGAAAGCGTGGTTTTGCTCTCGTGTAATGAAAATTAAGCAGCTTACAGCCTTTTAGCATTATGAAGGGTTCACAGTTTGGGGGGTCCTAGAGATGCACTTTGCCACTTTGAGAAGCAGCTTTCCTACAGAAGGCAATTAGGAGGCACTCCCTTCAAGGGCTTCCAGAACCATTAATCAATAAAGACGCCAGAGGAGATATCATGGAAGAATTGAATTGAGTTTATATGAGATTCCCTGGGTTCTTCCAGAAATACATAATTGGAATAAGATTCAAGAGAGGAGGGCCTGCTGAAATCCTACACTTGTGGGGAGAGGAGTTATAAGCAGATGCAGTGCACACTTTAATATCTGCATGGTCTCTTTATTGTCCAAATATTGGAAAAGCCTGAAGAAATTCAGGACCATTTGGAAAGTCTTGTTCTTCCTGAGTGAAAAATTTGCTTGTCACTGGATACTTTCAAGTGGAACCACAATGACTATTCAGCAGAAATATGGAAGAGATTCTAGCATTGGATGATGTCTCTTACAATCTGAAATTCTATTATTCTAAATCTTAACATATTCATCCATTATGCCATAAGAATATCATTTGTTCACTTACATTGTGCAAGACAGTAGGCAGCATGGGATAAATGCCAACATAAAATAAATAAGGCATACTATCTGCTTCCATGATATATTCAGAATCTAGAAGGTTTGGACACACAATCATTTGGAGGGGTGCCTTTTGAAGGATGGTTATCCATTTCTACACTGTTCAAAAGGCTAAACAAGCACCATAATGTAGAAATTACAAGCAGGCAGATCATAGTCCAATATAATAAATTATTTCTAGAAAGGAGAGAAAGTCAACAAATGAGCAGGCTCATCATTACCAGATGCATTCAAGGTGATGGATTATCAAGTATAGCTCACTTTACTGAGGAGTTGCACTCTCTAAAATTTGCTTAAAAAGCAAACTTTTGTATAATTTTATTATAAAATTGAATGTGTTCTTCTAGACAACATTTGGTCTTATGTCATAATAAAATCATACTTAAGAATGCAATAACACATTAGAAACATTTGAAGGAAAGAATTATAACTTTTCAGGTAAATACTGATACGAATCTATAAAGCAAATAGTAAAAGTATGCAAATAACATGGGCAAGTGTTTAAATTGGTTCTGAGTGTTTAAAGATCTAATTATAATGATGCCCATCTGCAAACTGAGCATTGAGGATCTAAAGGTCCATTAGTTTTGACTTAATCTCTCCCTTAGAACTCTAGGCAGATGATCAGTCCTTCTTTTTCTAGGCTCTGTAGGAGCTCTTGGGCTTTAGAAGGGCTGAGGATGATTTGGGGATAATAGGATTTGGGGATGATAGGAGTGCAAATAAGTTAAAATGTGGAAGATGAGCAAACAAACAAACAATTCTGCAAAGAGAATCTTCAGGGGATGTATACTGAAGCAGTTTCTGATAGCAATACTAAAATAGATGTATAAAGTGCTATCATAAATAGAGAAGATACGGTGCCATCTCTCAAAGAGCTTATAATCTATGATTTCAAGCAGTACTCAGTACGCGATGGTCTGTAAACTTTAAAAACTGAAAGAATACAAATCAAAACCACAATGTGGTACCATCTCACACCTGACAGAATGGCTATCATCAACAAATGACAAGTTCTGGCAAGGATGTGGAGAAAAAGGAACCCTCATGCAATGCTGGTAGTAATGCAGACTAGTATAGCCACTGTGGAGAACAATATGGAGTTTCCTCAAAAAATTAAAGATGGAACTCCCATTTGACCTAGTGATACCACTTCTAGGAATATATCCCAAGAAACTAGAAACACCAATCAGAAAGGATATATGCACCCCTATGTTCATAGCAGCACAACTTACCATAGCTAAGATTTGTAAACAGCCTAAGTGCCCATCAGCAGATGAGTGGATTAAAAAAACTGTGGTACATCTACACAATGGAATACTACGCAGCAGTAAAAAAGAAGGAATCCTTACCATTTGCAACAGCACGGATAGAACTGGAGAGCATTATGTTAAGTGAAATAAACAAATCAATATTACATAATCTCATTCATTTTTGGAATATAATGAACAACATAAACTGATGAACAAAAACAGATCAAGAGACAGAGAAGCATCAATCAGACCATCAAACATCAGAGGGAAAGTATGGAAGGGTGGGGGTAATTGCAGGGGAGATCAACCAAAGGTCTTGTATGAATGAATATAAGCCTAACCAATGGACGCAGACACCAGGGGGATGAGGGCATCAGTGGGGAGGGTAAGGGGGAAGATAATGAGGGGATAAGAACACATATGTAATACCTTATTCAATAAACAAACAAACAAAAAAATAAAACCTGAAAGAAGGTATGTTCTGGGAGAGGAGGAAATAACCATCAAGCTTTCAACAAAATATCAGAAGCACAATAGATACTCAGTAAGTGATTTTCCGCACCCCGATCCTCATATGATGTTATGATGTTTCAACATTTTACAGAAGGGAAATGACGGATGCTTGGATTGGCTGAGTTACCCGTGACGCAAAGGTTACTGATAGAACTGGAGTTCAAACCCAGTTTTGTCACATTCCAAAGGCCACACGTTTCACTGCACTACTCTGTGTCTTCTGATTATTTTATTTGAGAAATTCTCCAAGATATAGTGAGTGAAAAAGAGAAGACTTTTTTCACATAAAATTTAGCAAACTGATCTTTACTAGGTTAGTTTCAAAACCTAATTAATCCACCAAAATGTATGAATTGGCTGTGTATCAAAAACTTGTAAAACATCAAACTTTGATATGTGACCCAGCTGAAGGTGCTAACAAGGCATCACTCACTAGTTCCTGCACTAGTGCAGTGAATGTAAATGACTGTGGCAACAAAGTGCAAAGAGTGTTGGTTCATATGGATAAACATTAGAAATTATTCAAGGCATTTCCCTAGATCTTCTCTCTCTACAAGACCATAAACATGCTGGTTTTCATGTTTGATATTTGTCTTCTAAAAGAATTATCATTTATGGAATGTTTTCTAAATGCCAGAAGTATGATAAACACTTTGTAAACATTATTTCTTTTAATTCTCCAACAGTCCCAGGTAGTATTTTAGAGGTGAATAAATCAAGTCTTTGAAAGATTAAGAAAATGTCTTAAAGTCACACATCTATAAGTGGCAAAACTGGAACTTTACTTTTTACATCTATTTTAGAGACCTATTCCAGGTCCTTGTGGAAGAGGAAGGGGGTGGATTATTTTAGGATGGGGGACTCCAAAGTAAATGTTAGAAGTTATTCCACAGCCTAGGAGCACATGGTTTAACCAGAAGTTAAACAGTTTGTGTCTAGAGTTGAAAAAGGTATCAAAGATGGAGTTGAATGGAATCTCGAAGTGTTAATTCCACCAAGGGAAAACCAGAGGTCAGAAGTTCTTGTAACTCAAAGCTTAGGGAACAGTTAAGCCTGGAAAAATGCATGAATGGGCTCAGGCAGATCTTTATGCAATTCCAGAACATATAAAAGTATGAAAGAGCTTTTACTAATATGAATCTTTAAAAATTGGAGGAAAAGCTATATGTGAAACTTACTATCATTGAACTATTTATAACTTTTATGTAAGAAGTCTGAAATTTGGACTTTTTGCAGACCAATGCCCTATTATCCTACTTCAAAATAATCACAACTCTCTAAATCACAGCAAACAAAACACCATAGGGGAAGAGAAAACAGTAAAGAAGTTTGATCTATGATCTTCAGAATGGACCCATAGGTGATCTGTCACCATTGTATCGATGACCATCCTCTCTATCAAAACTCTTGGGGCATTTTGAATACCCCACCCTTTAACCTCCTGGGGATATCTCTAGTGCTTCTAAGCAGAGATGGCCTTGTGGGAACTGCACTCCTGAGAAGGTCTAGAAATGTTTCCAGAAGACAGAATAGTGTTTGGGGGCTGAAGTACATGGCCTTGGGTACCAATGGCTATCTTTCCTAAAGGATCAATTTTTGGTATTAACAAGGTATTGTGTCTTCATAATAACCATCAGGGATGCCAATCAGACTGCAACAGAGTGCAGAACACCAACTTCACAATTGTCTCCTGAGGTATCCTTTGGTAACTTGGGGGCTCTTTGAAGACAATGGTCTCATACAGCTTCATCCCTATCTCTTTGGCTATGCTCAGAGTAAGCACTGGCAAGGGTTGGCAATCAAACATATTAGTGGACTCTTTTTGGTTATAACCAATTAATTAATTCACCTCCTGCCTGATTCAGTGGGGGTGAGAATAAAAATTTGTTGCAACTAGTTGACAAGACCTTATCAGGGAATTAAAATAAAGTGATCTGGCTTATAATAGATGAACCACAATTAATTCTTATATGCATATATGGGTTTCTGATGTAAGCAAGAAAGTGATCAGCCCTGTGGGACATGCCTATTCATCCCCCAATTCCCAAGAGAATTTTATTGCATCCCTTATGACATATGGCATCATCTCTAGCTTTAGCCTCATGGGAATATAGGAGGATGCCTGCCAAGAGTGTCTTGCGATTTGTTAAAGGTACCCCAATATTCTGTGATTTTTTTTTCTCTCTCAACAATAGCCCACATTCATTTCCTTAAGAAGTAAAAGCCAATGCAGCTGAAGGCTTTGTGCTGCTTTCCACCCTGCCTGCCTTATCACAAGAAATGCATGAGCCAAATGTAAAATGGTGAGTTTTGCAATTGAAGGATTCTTATATGGGATCTCAAGTTTATTGCTGTGATAACAAAAGGCCTCACATGTCTGAAAATATTCTTTTTGTATATACACACGGTAAATCTAGGTTCCCAAGATGATTATTTCTCTCTCTCTCTCTTTCTCTCTATATATATATATATATATATATACATATATATATATATGAAAACCAACATAATTTAAAGGTCCTCACTTCACAATGTATATCTGTAAGCTAAAGCATATGGTTCCACACAACTGTGATATTTACGATAATGAATCACAGATGTTTAAATGGATGTAATCTAAAAACACTTTAATGCTAAGATGCTGGAATCTTACTGCAAACATTGTGAAGTGAGGACCTTTAAATTATGTTGGTTTTCAGATATGATCACTAGAAATACAACTTTGCATATCCTGGGAAAACATCAGGCAGAAAGGAATGACTCTCCTCTGCCCTTTAAAGAAACAGTATTCAAAGTAATCAGGAACTCCAAAGGTGTGAATTTGGTTACTCTGTTGATAACTGAATTGCAGTCTATCCTAGAATTAAGGGTGAACTTACACAGTAGGATATACTTTTGATGGCGTACCCATCCTATATAACATAATATTTTAATGGTAATTGTTAAATTCTAAAAATAATTTAAAATTTCAATGGCATGAAAAAAGAAATGTGCCCATTTATTATCCCACCCATCCCTCATTTATTCCACCAACCATAAAATTTGATATATAGTCCACAAAATACAGTTAAACTAGACGCCCAGTGCATGAAATTCTTGTGGGGGAGAGGGGGTGGTCCTCAGCCCAGCCTGCACCCTCTCCAATTCTGGACCCCTCGGAGAATGTCCTACTGCCAGGATGGGCCTAAACTGGCAGTCAGACATCCCTCTCACAATCCTGGACCACTGTCTCCTAATAGCTCATCTGTCTGCATGCCTGGTCGCCCCTAACTGCCCCCCCTGCTGGCCTGATTGCCCTCAACTGCCCCCCCTTCCCGCTGGCCTGGTCACCCCCAACTACTCACCCCTGCCAGCCTGGTCACCTCAAGAAGCCTGCTGTTCAGTCATTTGGTTGTCTCTCACTAACCCCCCTGCTGGCCTGGTTGCCCCATGCAGCCTGCTTGTTTAGTCTTTTGGTTTTCCCTCACTAACCCCCCTGCCGGCCTGGTTGTAGGCAGCCATCTTGTGAAGGCGTGAGGGTTAATTTGCACATTACTTCTTTATTATATATGTTAAGTAGTTTTGCATTTATATCTACTACAATCTTTTCATGTTAGTTCATATAGATCTGTTCCATTCTTTTCCAGGACTGCATAATACCACTTAGTACGGGTATGATATCATTAAAGAAGTCCCTATTACTGGTAACTTAAGAGTTTTTCTGTTTCATAATTACTAAGTGTGTAGTGGTACACACCTTCATACCTGACCTTTTGTACCTACGTGCAAGTGAGTTTCTACAGTGGAGGCTCATCTTGGAAAAGGCTGACTCAAAAGAAATGGCCATTTAAAATTTAGTTAGAACCTGACAAATCATCTACAAGAACGGTTATATCAATTTGTATTAGAGTTCTCTAATACAAATTATTAGAGTTCTCGTTCCTCATCCTAACGGTGGATAATATAATATAATGCGATGTTTATATATTTTTGCCAAGTTGATAGTTATAAAAAAGTATATTGTTAGTTTCTATAGTTTTGATCAATAGTGAGGTTAGGTATTGTCTCACAGTATGGGTCAGCCATTTTTATTTACTTGTCTGTGAATTTCATCGCAGATTAAGAATTCAAATTTCTATAGCCTGTTTTTTTTTTTTTGCTTTTCTCTGTACTAGATCATATGCTTCTTGAAAGCAAGAATTGTTTGTTCCTAACCCCAATACTTTTCAGAGACCAGACATACATGTGTTGTTGAATGAGTACATATTTGTATGGCTAAGGCTAATGTTTCTTTCTATTACTACACAGCTGCTTACCACATTCCCTCTTTCAAATAAGAAACTCAATTCAACACCTTCCTCCCTTCTTCAGTTCCCTCTCTACCTTCCCTCTTCTATTCTGCCTTTCCCTTACCAGAATAAAGCCAGGTGCAGGGACATGGCAGCCTGTTAATCCTGTATCTCCAGTACTGGTCCAGAGCCTGACATGTACTAGGCACTCCGGAAATGTTTTCTAAGTGAATTGGTCTTTGTGTTATGACCTTGTCAGTCTGTTTCTATACCACTTTTTGTAAATAAAGTTTTATTGACACATAGCCACACTATTTGTTTACATGTTGTCTAAAGACGCTCTGTTCTACAATTGCAGAATTAAATACGTAGTTACACCAGATACTTTCTGGTTCACAAGCCTAGAATATTTTTTATCTAGCCCTTTGCAGAAAAAGTTTGCTGATCCATGCTATAAACCAAGGTCATATTTTTCCCAACACACATTTTTCAAAAGATCTGCTCTAAGCTACCTGAGTATTAAGGCAAGTAAACTCACCCACAATGCTTTTTCCATTTCAATTTGATGACTAGCCACAAAGATAATCAGCAGAGTGAGAAAATGACCCACCAGCACTTACCTAAATGTGATCTCAATACTGGGTATTACTTTTAATTTGCAAAAATAAAATTTACTGGGAGATTATTTTTCATTCAAAACAAAATCTCAAGAGATTTAACTTTTAAAATCCACAATGGGCACTCATTAAATCTATGGACAAGTATTCCTAGGGAAAATGAATATATACAAAAGGGCACAAGGAATCATGTGTATCTATATTTTATATGTCTCTAAAGCAATAATGTAATTTAGTGCCAAAGAAAAAACAACAAAAAAACAACAAATTACCAGAGAATCACGCTTCTGGTCAAGTTCACACGAAAAACTAGTTGTCTTCAGAGTCTGCTTTCCACATTTAAAATAATCTGTCATCAATGAATGTGATTTGTCATTAACTTTTGTTTTTTTCTTATAAAAGAGACTGTCATTATTTTCACCAAAATGCTTAGGATGTCTACTGGTAATTTTCTGCACTCTCTAAGTAAAGCTATTTGAAAATTTAGCTTCAAAAAAAAAATGAAGTGGGAATTATCCAGCCCAAGGAAGATAGGAAAATAGTGGTCTTTATCTCCCCCACACCTCCTCTGGCAAGGGCTTTGAGCACCCTTTCTCTCAGTAAAGGGGCCAAAAGAAAAAAGACAGAAACAAACAAAAAAACACACACAAAAAAACACACTAAACACTTAAATTATTTTAACATTTCCATGAAGTTAGAGTCTCTGTTGGAATATTTAAAAAAAATAGTCACTGTGTACTTTAAGTACATAAAATCCAATGAACTCATACCACCTGCAAACAAAAAAGTGCCACATTTAAATGATTGCTCGTATTTCCCCTGTAATTTTCTAAGTTGAGCTGGATGGTTGCCTGGGAGCCATGGATATGGATTCTTTTTTCAGCATGCAAAGGGTAAGAAGGCCCATTTCTAGGCTAGGGACAGAGCATGAAAATGAAATCTAGCCCAAGAAGAAATTAACCCAACGAGAATGAGTAAGATGTAAAAGAAAATGAGGTAAAATCACTTTCTCATTCTTTTATCAGTAGCAACTCTGAAAATATTCAGACTACCTGCAATGAATAAAACAGTTGCTATGTTCAACACCGACACCCTCTGAGGAAGGTGGGTCCAGGGAAAAGCAAGACTCTTGTTTACACTAAGCCTCTCACTGGATTTGGGTGTTGAAGCTGGAGAGGGTATAAAGTGCAGAGGTTGCTGAACAGCTCTTCATAATAAAATATTAATTGGGAGAAAGCAACAATTCAGGCAAGAAGAAAGATATGAGTAGAACTGAGAGAGAGAGGAGGGAAGAAAGGAGAAAGCTGAGAGATGATAGAAGACCATGACCGTCTCCCCAGTAAACTGCATTGATCATTGATCATTGGTGGTGGTGGTGGTGGTGGTGGTGGTGGTGTGTGTGTGTGTGTGTGTGTTTCTTCACCATATGGTGCAGGGGCCATGTTTTACTTACTTGCCGAGGTCAAGACTGCCACAGGTCAGTCTTTGTGGCGCAGAGCCCAGAAGCAGAACAGCCTATGAAGACACAAGCCCCTAAGAAGCAATATTAATTAAGGGAAGGCTTTAGATTTTCACAGCTATGAAAGTCAGGGGCTCAATTTTAGTGTTACTAACCCATCAGGGGTTAGAATGGGCCTGTGAACATTTGGTTAAGTTTACTATTTATTCAGCTCTTTCCGTGAGCCAGGCAATGTATTAAGATTTTGCATGCATTATGTCAGATATTTATTTTCTTATCCTCAACTGAGGATATGTTTTTATTGAATTTTAGAGAAAGAGTACGTGAGGCAGTGAGGGAGAAATGAAAGGAGGAAGATGAGGGAGGGAAGGAAGGAAAGAGAGAGAGACATTGATGTGAGAGAGAAAATTGCTTGCCTCCTGTATGCACCCCAAAAGGGAGTCAATCCCACCACTTTTTGGTGTACAGAATGATGCTCAAACAGGCCAGAGCCATGTCAGTATCTTACTAATTATTCATAAGACTGTGTAATATTAGTATTATTTTCCTATTTTACAGAGAAAGAAACGGAGCCTAAAGGGAAGCTGTGTGACAGATACACTGGTAAAGCTATCTCTGTGTGACAAGTATAAAAGAATCTGATCTCCAAAAAATTCTGCCCAACTTTAAAGCTCACCTCTTTGCTATCTCTCACCTGTTCAGCAAACTGAGTCCTGAGGATTCTATCGGCTTCCATAAGCATTAGAAGAACATTCAGTTCCTGTCCTTAATTATAATGAGGCTGGCAAATGAGTTAACCGTTTAAGACAAGGTGACCATGCTGCATGATGGAAAGACAGTACAAGTGTGAACTAAGGTCTCTGAAAAGAAAACCAGAGCAAGTGTCTTGGTTTGTGCCTGAGCCACAAAAAGCTTCACAGAAGAAATGGGATTTAAACTTCACCTTGTAGGATAAGGAAAACCAAATAGTTGTTTGTCACAAGTGATTGAAATTAAGCTCTGTTACTAGTGATCAACATTAACAGTGGATGGATGGATTTCACCAAAGGATGATTCTGGTCTCAGGTGCACAAACCATCTCTAATTCCTTTACAAAAACAGTATTCCTGCATGCCACTCTATTTTGTTTGTCAATTTGTTTTTGTTCACTGTTAACAATAAAAAGAAAGAAAGAAATGGCCCAAAACCCCAGTATCTCTTTGATTCAGTAGGGGTCTGAGTAGCTATCACTAGAACCTTCATCAGCTCTTGTTTGTAGCAGAACTGTCCATGAGATAATGGCTTTGAGAATATACTGAGGAACTACAAAACACAACTCAATTTTCAGAGTGAAAATGAAAAGAAGAAGGACAGGAGAAATGGAGAAATAAAATGTGTGTAAGAGGGAGGAGGACTCCTCTTGATGAATTTTTCAAAGGAAGTGCTATTAAAAACACATTTTCTAGTATTAAATATGCATTGTTTAATGCTATTTTTCAGAAAAGAATATCCACTAAATATAAAGAGACTATCAGCTGTGTGTAATATCCTTCTCCCAGGTGTATGAAATTTTTGCAACAGAATCTCTGACACTTAATTTCCTAATCTGTAAAATGGGATCAATGAGGCCTATTACCTAGAATTGTCTCAAGAAAAAAAGAGGTGAAGCATCTGTTCCAAATGAAGACATCTAAAATAGTCGCATGTGTAATTCCATTAAAATAATGGACCAATCCATAGTTGGTTCATTGCTATTTTCTTTTAATAAACATCATAATCTAAAAAAATAAAAAATAGCTCTTATTGATCCACTGTGTTCAAATTGAAATGGTTATTTTCTGCAACAATGTCTCCCATACAAGATATATCTCTCAGAAAGTACAAGAGGCCCAATGCATGAAATTCTTGCAAGGGGCTCAGCTCTCATAGACGTGGTGGCTGCCTTGGCTTCGACCGGAAGATGGTCCAGAAGGTTGTCCAGACAGTCATTCCACTGTTTGGCCATCCGGACTAGTTAGCATATTACACTTTTATTATTATAGATGCTAATATCAAAAGAGCTAATTTTGATATTGTGACCTATAGTTAGTCATCCCCTTGAATGAGTAGACAGGAAGGAGGAAGGAAGCCTTATGCTGGGCAGGCCACCACACCAAGATCTTCTGTCTGAGCTGCTGCAGTGGGTTCTGCACTGGTCTCCCAGCTTCTCTCTCCACCCATCTCCCTGCCCCCGCCACACTGGTCTCAACACAGCAGAGAGGTCCAGATACAGCTTCTTGTTTATGACATCCCTCAAAATCATCTCTTCTGGAGTTAAAGCCAAGGTCTTAATCCAGTGGTCAGCAAACCACAGCTCGTGAGCCATATGCAGCACTTTGGCCCCTTGAGTGTGGCTCTTCCACAAAATACCACAGCCTAGGTGAGTCTGTTTTGAAGAAGTGGTGTTAGAAGAAGTTTAAGTTTAAAAAATTTGGCTCTCAAGAGAAATTTCAATCGTTGTCATGTTGATATTTGGCTCTGTTGACTAATGAGTCTGCTGACCACTGTCTTAGTCTAACCAACAACACGCTACATAAAATAATTCATGTCCTTCTACTCTCACTCTCACAGTCAATCCAGCATCAGTGGCCTCCTAGCTCCTTCTTAAACTCCAAGATGTGCTGCTGCCTCAGGATCTTTGCATTTACTATATCCTCTACCTGCAGTTCTCTTCCAGCACATATCCAAGACTACTTCCCTCATTTCCTAATTTCCTTCAGGTGTCTACTCAAATGTTATGTGGCCTTCCCATCTAATATTCCAATACTTTGACATTTCTCTGCTTTATTTGTCCTTAGAACTTTTCATTATCAAAATGTATCTTATAGTACATTTTTTGTTATCTACACTATGTCTTCCTCTTTCTCCAGACTGTAAACTCAGGGGCCTGGAAAAATACTTGACACACAATGACTCAATACACATTAAATCAATCAATGAATAAATGAGTGAATTAATTTCCTTTTTATTCATTTACTTATCTACTGTTATCTACTAATCAATTAATAATGAATGACTATATGAAGCAAGTAGATAGGTAACTGAAGAAAAAGATATATTGTGACCGTTGTTACTTTTGTTTGGCCAGGTATGAATATGAAAAAGAGAGAGGGAAATTAAATACATAATAATTTTAAGGCATTTACCACAAGGTATTTTTTTAACCAATTGGGAAACTTTCACATGGAAGTAGGCAAATCAGCAAGAACTCTGGAATCAGAGCTCAGAATTTGACAAATTATGGAACCTTGGATAAGCTAATCCACGTTTTTGAACTTCAGTTTCCTCATCTGTGAAATGGGTTGCATGTTGATACCCCATAACTTAACCCATGGGACTGAAGTGAAGCTGAAATGAGACAATACTCATAGATCACTTGCCACGGTGTCCAGAATAGAATAAAAGGTCAATAAAAATTACCACAGCCATCACTGGAATTTAAGTCACTCAAATGTGGGTATCCTGGAGAAAATGAAATAGGTGAAGCATTTTAATAACAAGTGATCCCATTCTTATTTGAGTGAACTTCAGGAACTGGAGTTACTATATGGTAATTCATTCAAACATGGTATCGAAGTGAAACTAGGTTTTGAAAATGAAATTGCCACCATTTTGAAAAGACCCAGTTTTTAAACATCGATAATGGCTCCTGACTCCCCCAAAACTTCATTGGAGTCATGGCTAGCGTCGTTTATTCTCTTGTTTAGATATTACCAGGAGCAAACCAGTGATTATAAAAGTGAGCACTCCACATTGGGATCTGGGCTGCCAACAAAGACTGAGCAAATGACACCACAGGGAATGGTGCTATTAAAGCTGCCATGAGCAGCCACACACTGGGCCAGCCTTCCCCAACCAATCCCATCTTGCTCAGCCTTAGTTTTTTATTTGCCCATTTTTTACAAAGATCCGCCTTGGGGGAAACTAAGTTGAGTCAGTCAAAACAATTTATGAGACATGTCTGTATTTTGTTTTCTTATGCACCTGGGAGAAGGCGTCTCAAATCACATTTTTTTTTTCTTTCTGTATTAACAAAAGATTATATTACCACTTGGTTCTAAAACATACTCCTAACATGGAAATAAATACCTCCACAGTAATTATTGTGTTGAAATTTTTTTTTTATTAAAGATGGGATTAAGACTTGAAAGTACCCCCATTGAACCTCTAAATGATGAAAATTACCATAAAGATTCAAGTTAAAAGATACCTGAGTTCAGCATTGTGCTTCTTAAACACCAACCACCTTAAGCTATTGACCTCAAGGACACTATATGCAATAGTGACCCTGGACTGAGTACATTTCATGACAATTTTAAATTATGCTGTAAATTGCAAATTAAGGACTTTTGCCTCATTTAAAATGAACAAATAACAAATACCAATACTAGGACAAGTATGTTTTGAATAATACAGCAAAGGTCATATTTTAAACTAAATCTTTCAGTGTCTGCCATTTATTTTGAACCACTATCAATGAGGATGACCGTACAACCTTGTATAATTTTTATCAAGGTTCTTAAATGCCCTCATGGTATTTATTTATTTATTTTTTAACAAATGAGCCCACCATTTGTATTTTAGAAAGAAACAAATAAAAGCAAAATGAAGCAGTACATATAGGAGTCTTGCCCCCCTGTTTGAGTTAGAGAACCAATTAGAATGTTTCTGGTGTGAATGTAAACATGAGCTGTGATAAAAAGACAGTGCTGCTTCTAAAACCAATGACACTGTGAGACAAGTCCTGTGTATCTGGGAGGAAGAAAAGGTGAACACTCTCATAATTGAAGATTATCCTCTGTCTGTCTTTGTCCTTCAGGAACAGAACACACTGTTCAATTCTCTCTGATGTCCTTCAGATGTCCAATTTCCAGGTAAATCATTGTGGGAGGAAAAAGAACTATGGGGGGAGGGATCTCTTGACTGCAGCTAAGGGATTTTAGAATGCACTTTAGCATATCTATCTGTAGAAGAATGTAGGGAACTAGAAAAAGATGAGATTTGAAGAGTCAGAAAGAGTGAGAAGAGGCGGGGCCTGGAGCTCATGGGCTTTGGTTTAGAAAGTCTCTCTTCACCTGACCTAGTCCTTAAGTGGAGACAGCAAAGTATTCATCCAAACTCCAACAGTGAAAGGTAAAACCCCTGGTTGGGGATCTAAAAGAAACTGTCTTTCTCTTGTACTGGAATCTCACCTCCTACCCTGGGGGGTGTACCTAAGTACATGGCTACTTGCCTAGCAACTACTTTTCCCAGCCACCTTGCCACTGAGTGTAGTCATGTGACTCAGCTCTGGTCAATAGTGAATGAAGAGAATTGAGAGGAGAGCTTACAGTCCTTTAAAAGAAAAATGATTAATCTCTTCTTCCTCCTGCCCTTTATGGCCTGAATATGATGTAGGACACAGGAAAGAAAACAGCACCACAGAAGATGTTGAACATGTCTGATTAATTATCAGTCCAGTGCTTCCTGGGGCCATAGGGCTGAATATATCACAAGAAGTGGCAATCCACAGCCCTTAGTCTTATGCAAAATGGGTCCTTGAATGACATTGTGGAGCAGAGTCACCTACCTGTGCTGGATTAGTACACTTCTATTTTGTTTAAGCCTCTGTTTTCAGAGTGTCTTTATTACAGCTATTAGCCAAAGCCCTAACTATTTTGGATGCTCAGGTCTGAGCTGGCATGATGTGTTAATTCAGAATTCTTCCCAATTCACATTCTGAGCTTATAGAAACGTTTGCAGCATTCCCTGCCCCTTTCTTTCTTCTTTATAATCTATATCCCTGCTATCTACAAGAATGGCTATAAGAGATCATCAATATTCACTGGCCCTGGAATGGGGTAACATACCTGTGAGTATGTTACTTCTGCCAGACTCAGTATGCTATAGTATTTGTTAACCCATGAACATTTTGTCACTGAATCACAATTTCCCTGTCATTAAATAAGATCATTTTTGTCAGAGAGCATTTATTGAGTGTCTATTATAGACTGACTCTTTCAATTATCCTGCCTATTCTCTTATTAATATGATAAAGAAGTACAATAAGTACAGGATTTGCCTCTTGGAATTTGCCCCAAAACAAACCAAATGAGAATATAAAAGAAGTAGCAGAGAGGCATCACAAATACGTAAGCTTGTGTTTATACAGAATTAGTTAGGGGCTGGATGTGCAGGATAAGCACTCTTCACAGATCTTTATTTCCATCAAATAGTCAGAGGCTCCTTTGCATAGAATAGAAGTTTCCCATGGGCACAGCAATTCTCATCTCTTTTTCTCTGGTTTCTTCCTATAACAACTCAGAACATGGCACACAGTGGTCAAAGTGAGAGGACAACATGATCAAGTGCCTTGTCTGTTCTCTTTCCATGTTCAGTAGCTGTATCAATGATAATGTATGACTATCATGATTTGATAACTATTTATCCTCTTTACATAGCATTCCTCATTTTGTTCCTGTTTATGAATCTGTTTTTTTTTGAGATATTAAAAATACACTCACATACACACTTAAGCAATTTAAAGAGATAAATTATAAGTCCAATGCCACTTGGAGTCACAAAGCTATTGCAAGAATCTGAAGACATTGTGAGAGTTAGCAATTTGCAGCTCTTAGCCTTTGCCAAAGTCAGGGGCAAGTATCAGCTCAAAACACATTTGTGTTGGCCTCAGAAGCAAGCTGGGCTTATCAACATGATCATATGGGGTGAAACAATTGCAGATAAAATTTAAATAAGATAACAAATATCCATATGTAATTTACATGTTGGGGAAAGAGCACTGATTTGGGCTCCTTTTCCACTGCCACCACCTACAAGCTGAGTAATCCTGAGCAGAGCATTAGTGTTTTCATGTATTAAGTGAGAATTTTATACCTAACTCTCAATGCTATTGTGAAAATGTCATGAAACAATACAGAGAGTATGTACTCAATAAATATATGCTGAGTAAATGGATAAACGCCTAGAAAAGCGCTATGTGATCTGTGATCTGGTCTTCTCACGCTTACTTCCTTAGAGCTCCTTCAACACACTAGGCACACTGATCTTCCACTTCCCTCTGTCTACAGGGCTTTTCTTCCAGACACCGCATGATGCGTTCCCTCAAGTTCTGTTTCAATGCCCCATTCTCAGTACAGTCTTACCTGATGATCACTTAATTTACAGCCACATCCCTTCCGCCAATCCCAGCATCCTTGCCCTACTTTGTTATTCTCTATCACATTGATCACAATTCAACATCCAATACATTTTATTTGCTTATTATGTGTCTGCACCGAGCTAAAATAAAAATATCACAAGAGCAGGAATTTTTGTCAACCTGTTTAGTTCATTGTATTACTATTTTAGGGTTGCCATAACAAATGATCACAAAATTTGTGGCTTGAAACAACAGAAATGTATTAACTACCATTCTGAAGGCTTCAAAATTCAAGGAATTGATAATGTCACATTTCACCCAAAGGATTTTGGGGAGATTATACTCTTTGCTTGTGCCAACTTCCAGTGACTCCTTTGGCTTGGGGCTGCATCTGTCTCTGTCTCTGTCTTCTCTTTCTTCTCCCTGTTTTGCTACTTAGTGTGTCTTTTATAGGGATACCTTACTTTGGATTTAGGGTGTACCTCAATAATACAGGAGCCTCTTGTAGAGATCCTTACCTCAATTAAACTTTCAAAGGCCATTTTTGTAAACAAGGTCATATTCACAGGTTCTGGGGTAGAATGTGGACTTATCTTTTTAACAGTCACTATTCAACCAACTATATATACGATTCTGGCTTCAGTGCCTATAAGACAAACACATTGACGTCACAAAATATGTTTCACATCAAGCGTCCTTTGGTCAGATCCAATCATTCAAAGGCCTAAATGACCACACAGAATCCTTTATGACAGGAGAAGCAAAATATGAGTATTCTTTTCTAAGAATGGCACATCCATTAACATGGTCGCCAGATAACTCCACAGAACCTTCCTGATTTGCATAAATACCTCCCAGTCAATTTCTATTTTTCTTAATTTAAAACGAAAGTGCCAGCTTCATGGCTGAAGCACTGGACACGGTCTAGCGGCTCCACATTGAATGAATACTGAACCACTGAAGCAGAAACAGATGAAAAATATCTATTATCAGCATTGGTCACTACTTGCTTGAACATAGAATAACCCTCACTTGCATGAACAATAAACTCACTTAAATGGGATACAAGAATTCAAAGCAATGCAAGATTACTTGTGCTAAGTGGCCTAAATAGAGAGTTATAAATGCATTCTCAATTGCAAGAATAATAAGCAAATGGAATTGCTACATTGGTTCACATCAACAAACATAAATTGCTTGCTCCTTCTGGATAGGTTTTTATTCTGAGCAAACGTTGTGGGGGCTTTAAGAATGAATAGAAAGTCATCTTTTTTTCTCAAGGGAGTTACAGTCTATGAGGAGGAATATGGCAACAGTCTCACATAAAGAGGTAGATTTAGGCTACCTGAGATTCATGACAATAGTTTCACACAATCAAACAAATCTCACATAACATTTTGACAAACATTTAAGTGACCTCTGTATAGCTACATACACTAAGATTTGAACCATGGAAGTTTGAGGACTGACAGAAAAAAAAAAGAAAATAGTCAAATATCCTATATAATAAAAGGCTAATACAAAAGACAGAATGACTGGTCGGTATAGTACACACTGACCACTAGGAGGCAGATGCTCATCACAGGAGCTATCCCCAGGTGGTCAGTGTGTTCCCATAAGGGGAGCGCCACTCAGCCAGAAGCCAGGCTTATAGCTGTGGAGATCAATGGTGGTGGCAGGAGCCTCTCCCGCCTCCACAGCAGCCCTAAGGGGAGTGGGCCTAAGCTGTCAGTGGGACATCCCCCTAGGGGTCTCAGACTGCAAGAGGGAACAGGCTAGGCCAGTGATTGGCAAACTGTGACTCATGAGCCACATGAGGCTCTTTGGTCCCTTGAGTGTGGCTCTTCCACAAAATACCATGGCTTGGGAGAGTCTATTTTGAAGAAGTGGCATTAGAAGAAGTTTAAAAAATTTGGCTCTCAAAAGAAATTTCAATCATTGTACTGTTGATATTTGGCTCTGTTGACTAATGAGTTTACCGACCACTGGCTAGGCTGAGGAACCCTCCCCCCCCCTCCAGTGCAAGAATTGTGTGCACTGAGCCTCTAGTTAGAACATAAAATTCTAGAAAAGGAAGGTAAATAGTCCCAAAGAAGAAGTTAGAATATTAAGAATTCACAAAGAAATTTGGCTGAATTTTGAAAAAAAAGAGGTGGCACATCTTGTTGGTTATAAAATCCATGGAGTTTTGGAAGGAGAAGCTGGAAGTGAAAAGCACCAAGGAAATGGAGAAAAGAGAATGGTGTAGAATGAGGAAGACACACCTCAAATTGTTTTCTGTCCTTAAGGAGAAATGGTGGGGAGTGAATGCACCAAGGTACAGGCCATTCATTCAAAGGGATTGGTAAGAAGAGATATAATGAAGACTGAGTGCTTACTATGTGACAGGTGCTCTGCAACATTTTCCATATAGACCATATTTTGTCAACCACTAGTGACATTTAGGGTTGTATAATCTTTGTTCTGAGTGGATGTCCTGTATACTGTAGGATGTTTTAACAGCATCTCTGACTTCTACCCATTGAACTCTAATAGCAATCCCAAGTTATGACAACCAACATTCTCGCCAGACACTACCAAATGCTCCCCTTCGGGACAAAATAGCCCTCAGGTTAGAACCACTGATAAATACTGTTTTGTCCCATCTTTTTCTTATGAGAACTCTATAAAGCAGCATTACTAGCCTCATTTTACTGATGAAGAAGGAAAGATATGTAAAGGTTAAAATTAAAATATGTGCTAGGGGACACACTATTGGAAAGGGATGCTTATCCTTTGGGATATGTACTATATACAGTACATAGTTTCTCTTTACAGAAGCATTAAATTTTATGTAGTCACTATTTTAAATTTTCAGCTTATAATTTTGACTCTTGGTGACATGCTTAAAGTCTAACTAATCACAAAGATTATAAAAATTTCACTTCTGATTGATTTCTTCCAGTTTTTCATGGCTTCCTTGAACACATATCTTAGTATCATCAGGAATTTATTTTGATGTGAGGATATGTGTGTACACATAAATATGTATTATATGCCTATATATGATATGTACTTGTTCCTTATTTAAATATCAAAGAGAAAAGGGTAAGAAAAAAATGTATTATCTTGAATCCTATTATTTGGAGATAGCTACACAACATTTAAAAAATAATCTTCAAGTCACCTCTGTTATGGGTACATGCACCAGAAGTTGAGCCAGAGGAGTTGTGAGACTGACAAGAGAGAAAATAAAATAGTCAACTACTAATAACATTAGATAATATTTATAAATGAGGAAGTAGAAAAAAGGGGGTTAAAATAATTAGAAAATATACAGTTAAATAAGGAGGCAACTCAAAAGCATATAAAATAATGGAAACAAAGAAAATAGAAAATTTTGCCAGAACTGGTTTGGCTCAGTGGATAGAGCGTTAGCCTGCAGACTGAAGGGTCCCAGGTTCGATTCCGGTCAGGAGCATGTGCCTTGGTTGTGGGCACATCGCCAGTGTGGAGGCAGCTGATAGATGTCTCTCTCTCATCGATGTTTCTAGCTCTCTGTCCCTCTCCCTTCCTCTCTGGAAAAAAATCAATAAAATATATTTTTTAAAAAAAGAAAGAAAATAGAAAATTTTATTTGCACAGTAGTAACACTTCAAACATCAAGTGCAGTAGTAAAGTTACAGTTGATAGAACTGCAGATAATGTGCAATTTGTGTCTGCAAAGACACTTTGGGGAGAATGAAGAAGAGTAACCAGTGTGTAACCAGATTAAGATAAGCAGTGATGTGAAGAAGGAAAATTCCAGAGGCCCAACTAGAAGCTGCATCATCAGGAAAACACTGGTGAAAAAATGACAGGGGCAATAGCTTAAGGGAAAAAAGATCCAGAAAAACTATGTATTGAGGCTTCTAATCTTAAGCTCCACCAACATTTGAGGCTGTGAAAATAGGATTTAAGGACTATAAAATCCTTAAAATTACATTTAACTTTTGTGTATACATTTATGCTATTCAGAGGATACATATATATTTTATCTAATTATCACAAAGTGCTGAGAACTACTTTGTTAGAGGATAGATAGGGCAACCTTTCTGATCAAATAAAATGGCCTACATTGGGAAGTTGAAAGTGTTGGGAGATATTTGATTGAACAACATCCAAGTTGAGGTAGCAGTAGATGGAGTCAAAGGTATGCCCTAGACAGAATAGTCTAGTCCTGAGATCTTTTTTTTTTAATATATATTTTATTGATTATTTTTACAGAGAGGAAGGAAGAGGGATAGAGTGTTAAAAACATCAATGAAAGAGAGACATGGATAAGCTGCCTCCAGCATGCCCTCTACTGAGGATGTGCCTGCAACCAAGATACATGCCCTTGACTAGCATTGAACCTGGGACCTTTGAGTCTGCAGGCCGATGCTCCATCCACTAAGCCAAACTGGTTTTGGCTAATCCTGAGATCTTTTGTTCTTCTATCACCATTTCTACTATCACTAAGAGGAGGAGCTGTCCCTAAGTAACCAAAAACTCTAAGCAAAACAAAACAAAAAATTTAAAAGAAAGTTACCAAAATTACATTCGTAATTATTTCTGAAGAGTGGAAGATCTTTTATCTTTATCCTTTTTTCACTATTTTCCAAAATTTCTTCAGTTAACGTATGCCAATTTTAAAATCACATAAGACACAAGATGTTATTAAAATCAATGCATTAGTGTGTGTGTGTGTGTGTGTGTGTTTTCAAAGTAATTCTATGGAAAATTATGCATGATACAAGCAAAATTGATTTCTCCAAGGAAGGTTTCTATGCTAAAACATGAATAGCACTGGGGCCTAAGTGACGCATGTGGACAAGTTTGGAGCAGCAGAAATAGATTACAGCATCCCTGAAGACGAGCTGCACACTAGCTCTGGCATGAATTGACTGTCTCTGAACACCAAATTCTGAGACTCTGTATCCCCATCTGTGAAATGGAACAGTGATGCCATCTACCTAGAATTTCTAAAAGGCTTAAGTGGATTACTTAAATGAGTAGATGTTTAAGAAATGCACATTCTTAGATATCTCTATCAGTGTCACTTTAGCTGACATCTGCCCTGATAAGATCTGCAGCTGGTGGTTCATATCTTTCTGCTCTCACCCAAAGATACGAATTTTTTAATTTAATTTTAGAGAAAGGGAGGAAGAGAGAGAAAAACATCAAAAGGTTGCCTCTCTTAGGTACCCTGACTGGAATCAAACTCACAACCTTTTGGTGTATTAGACAGGTCCTGGCCAGGACCTACCTTCCACCTTTTAAGTGACCCAGAAAATTACAGTGAATTTAGTTATGAGACACAAATTAATTGTAGAAGCCAGGGAGACTGATGGACAAAACCTGGATTTCTATGTTGGGTAGATGGGAATTAATCACAGGACTTCTACATATAAACTATTTTAATTGTGAAAAAACCTCTTAAGCCTCAGTATTACTACCTATAAAATGAGGATAAGAACAACTTGGAACAAGCTTTGTAGGAGGAAGAAATGAAATTAGCATCAGATAACAGAATGGGACAGGATCAGGGGAGGTGCGTGAGGCAAGATGTGTAAGTATAAGGCATAAACTTTTATTTACTTAAAATGTTGATGTTTTGTTTACCATGGATTGCTACATTAATTTTTATTTTTATAAAACATCAAATTAAAATATTTATTTTAATTACTGAGTTTTTTGGCACTCCTTAAATTCTGAAGAGATACTTCACTTGCCTCATCTTAGTTCTGGCCCCTAAAGCTGGCAAATACTGCACACTGCACTGAGCACTTTCATTGTACACATTTGCTGGAAAGTAAATGTTTAGCATGGCACCTAACCTAGAGCAAGGCAGCCTCAACGTTGTTACTATCACCATCATCAATACCACCACCACATCAACACCATTGTTAACACCATCATAATCATCATTACCATCACTACCATCATTATCATGAAATCATCACCATTTTCATCATCATCACCATCACCACCATTATTATCGTTATCCCTATCACCATTGTTAACATTATGTTGTCATTATCAGCATCAACATCACCATTATAATCATTCATTATGATTTCCTAAATCATCTTAGTGAATTTCATAATATTTCCCAGTTGCAATTCCCTCATTTTTATTATGAAGCTAACAATATCTCCTCATAAGGCATAAAGATTAAACAAGGTTGTCTTTGTGGTTGCTATCATTAATGTTATTGATGATTCCAATGTATGATCTGGGCCAGTGAGTGCTTGCTAAGAAATCAGATGACTCTAATTAACACGCAGACTAGTCGGGCAGAGTAAATAGGGCAGGTCCACTCAGAGTTCTGGGTTGGCTTTTGTAAGGCTGCCTATGATTTTCACACAAAGAAGCACACGCTGTTCTCAGAGCTGACATTTCCATACTCATAAAGCTCAGTGTTGTTCCAGTTCAGGAAGCTGATGAGTCATGGGGCAGAGGCAGTGGGAAAAGGAAAGGGGTTTACACTGGTGTTTATTCATGTGTGTGCTTGCAGCTTTTATGATTTCTCAAATGGTTTTAGATATGTAACAGGAAAGGACTGTAATAGTCTCCCAATTACAGCCCCACCCAGAAAACCTGGAGTCACTAATTGCTTTTCCTAAAATGGAAGTTATTTCATCTGCCCCAAGGTTTCATTTTCCTTTGCTATGTTGTGCTCTGTACGCCTTTTAATCGCGTAAGATGTAGCCACATAAACAAACAAGGGAGGAAACAAGAAGATGAAAACTCTTCAGGTTCATCCAATTTTGAATCCACTTGACAAACACAGCAGCAGGCAGTTTTTATAATGGCCTGGAGAATTGTGATTTGACCTTCCTCTTGCCACCATATGAAATGTAAACAGAGTGTGCTTTCTCATAATTAAATTATATTGATTCTGTCCTGGCCTGTGTGGGTCAGAGGGCTCAGAGTCATCCCATGCACCCAGAGGTCACTGGTTTGATTCCTGGTCAGGCACAGGTCTGGGTTGCAGGCTCAATACCCAGGTAGGGGTGTGCAGGAGGCTGCCAATCAATGTTTCTCTCTCCCTCTCCTTTCCTCTCTTTCTTAAGTAAAAATTTAAAAAGAATTTTAAAAAATATATTGATTCCCCAGCAGCACATGAGGGGGCTGGATAATCTTTCCTCTCATTAGATGATGTAGCATGATCTCTATTGTCATCCAGTTATATCCAATCAGGAAGTTGTAGAATGGGAAAAGGTATCACTTCTACTTTGAAAATATAGTTATTTACTGTGTTTTTAGGACACACTGTGGTAATAAATTATCACAAGATTCAGTGGTTTAAAGCAACAAAGAGGTTCTTTTCCCTCATGTAACAAGGGGGTTGGTGGTCCAGACTTGGAACGGTGGTATTGATAGTACTGGTGATCCATCTTGTTCCCATGTCACCTCCAGCATATGCCCTCACTGACTTAGCTCAGGATGACTCACTGCCATGTCTGCATTCCAGCTGGAGGGGATGGAGGAAATAGAAAGAGAAAACATGTTCCCTTTTTGTCAAGGGCATGACTTGAAGTGCATACATCATGTTCACTCATTTCTCATTGGCTATCAGCTAGTTATATAGCCATTCCCAGGTGGAAAAAGGATTATTTAGTTACTGCTATTGAAGAAGGAAGGATGGGCACAGTGGGAATCCAGAACTCTCAGCAACTGTTGAGCTGAATGAATATTTTCCCAAGAATAGAGAGAGAGGTTCCTAATTGGGGGGACGCCTTCCTAAGCTTTAGTTTGTGATGATAACTAAAGGTGGTCATAAAAATGATGAAAATAAAGACAGTAACAACTAACATTTACTGATTTCTTGCTTTATGTGTTTTTATACTAAGTGCTTTGTAAGCATTATGCTATTTTATCTTAATGAGAACACTATAGAGTAAAAAATATAATTAGTCCCATTCTACCCATGAAGAAACTGAGGTATATGAAATTCAGAAACATGTACAAAGTCATGAAACAAATATAAAGCCAAAAAGAATCTAAATTCATGTGTCTCTATGTCACGTTCTCTTAGATGTTCATGGTGATCTGAAATGCTTTAATATTCATTTCAAATAGCTGAATTAAACTTCTAACTTCTCCAGTTCAGATCATCTGAACTTGCTAAAAGGTATTTATTTGGGACTTGAATAGAACCAATTTCGAGTGGCCCGTCTATTTATCAAAGATTAATAAGAACTTTTGGACTTTACATAAAACTTGATTAGTCTTTAAAAATAAGAAAAATGAATGAATGATGGTTTAATAAATGCAATTTGTTTGGCATATATGTTCTTTTTCTACATGGCTTCCAGAGTGATGGGGAAATAAACAAAGGGGTCATTAGTTCAGTAAAGACTAGGAGATGAGCCTGCAAAGATTACCCACTGCAGGGCCTTCTTGCTGGTACGGACAGAAAGGGTGAGCCAGAGCAGGGAGATCCCTGACAGTCCCTGAGGGAGGCGGCCTCAGACACCCCAATTAGGCTCATGGTGCTGTATCTATGAGTAACATGAAACCCTGGTCAGTCAAATGCAAGTGTTGTGTGCAGAGTCAAGTTGAGGGAGGGTGGGAGAGTTAGTGTCCTACAGCTATGACCAAAAAATGAGGGGACTAGCTCAGCCAATTAGTGTGATGTGCAAAGGGTGGGCTCTGAGGTGAAGCTGCTGTTGTCTTCATGTATCAGCACATTAAATGTTGGAAAGGAACTGGGAATAGAACATTGCTTCCCTCCCCACAAACAGATGGATAATTAGATGGGGGTGGGAGCCAGATGCTACACTTCCTCTGAGGCCAGCACCAGAGGGAATTAATGGGCTGGCTCTGCAGAATGTATTTCCATTCCTGAAAAGGGAGATCATACTGGGGGAAGAACCAGGGCTTCAGGGGTTCTTGGAAGGAAGGGTAGCAGTGAAGGAAAGTGCCTCTTCCTCCCATGCCCATCCTCCACCAGCTCCCTCTCTGTGCACAAACAGCAAGTGCTAGGTGAGTGCTGTTCTTAGGAGATGCTGCCTGACCATGACCCTGTCAAAGGACATTTCAGGAAAGCTGTCATGTTAGCGCCTGCTTATGACTGTTCCTGCTAGTGTTTGTTTCAAGGGCCCGTTCCTATGTTTTATAGTACAATGATGCAGACATTTCCCCTGATGTGAGAAGAAGCATTCAACTGAATCAGAGCTGAACAGCAGCACCCTCTGAACTAGGAGCCACAATCTTATATAACAGGTCTGTGACAATTCAGCTGCAATTGTTTGCTATTAGCATAAAATACGTTTTGTGGGAAAAGTCCTCCAACATCACCCAAAACATGACTTTGCAAGGATGATAGATTTTGGCTTGACAATGAGACTGGCAAGAAAGTCTAAGATCAATTCCTGTACAGGGTCAATTTACATCTCTTTCTTCCTTTATCTTTTTCTGCTGGGTCTAAAGCCAGTGTTGACTTAAAACCTGCAATGATTTAAAGCAGCATTGATAGGATAATGAGTAAAGGTGTTTGTAATATGTGAAGTGCTCTCCAGATCCAAGGAGTAGTGGTGCAGGCAGAGCCAGTGCACTGTGGCCAGAGATCAGGAGGCCTCTGAAGGAAATGAGGGGTGAGGTGGGGGGCAGAGACTGCCCTTGGAAAATAAAATGTAAAATTATCCCACAAAGCAGAGGCTGTAATGTTAACAGAAGGAAACAGACTCCCAGATCAGAAGGAACACAGATGGTTATTGGATTAATTGTATTAAACTTACCTAGGAACCAACATGTGAATTAGAAGACAGAGCCAGGTAAGTCTTATAGAAAGAGAACAAAGTGACATAGCCCGTCTAAGCTCTGTCCAAAGAAGACATCTCTTCTGACCACTACTAGACCATGAGCACTGGGAGTCTCAGCATTTACAATTCTATGGATAATTTGATTAGCACACCAGCCTCAAATAGTATTCTATTCCTGAATTCCTATCCATTACTGTCTATGGGGGGGGAGGGGTTAACTACTTATTATTTCTTTTCATTTCAAAGTAAATATTAATCTCCTTGATGACAATAACCATAATACAAGTCATTTTCTGTAGATAACCCTCTTCGCACCTCATACTAAGTTGAGGAGTTGCTTTACAAAATGTACTTATAGGTTAATTTGTTAAATCAGACCAAATTACTGATCATGCAAACATTTGGTTACAACTTTTGACCTAGGGGATGTAGGTCTGAAACTCGGCAGAACTCTGGTCTCCTATAATGTGAGACCATCTCTCAGTTGACATACCATCTCTACCCTAGGATATACACTGATTCTTTCTGCAAGCAGGGAACAAAATCTCATTTACATGTGAATCTAACCTGAAGATTGTTTTTACACTTTAATGTATGTAGCCCTAATTGTATATATCAAAATCCCCAGTGGATGAAGTCAAGAGAATTGACATCATCTCTGGTGATTCCAATGCATGGTCAAATTTGAGAGCTACCGATTCCAAGCCAAACTCCTCATTTCACAAATGATGACACTAAAATTTAGACAAGTGATGTACCCACACTTTCACAGCTAGTTTGTGACAAAGTCTGGGAAGAACACACTTCTGCATGGCATGGAACCTGGTCTGATGTCTGAAGATGACCACCTCCTACTGCAGCCAGAGGAACAGTGTCCTTAATGAGGCTAATCAATGGAGTTTTGCTCCCACAACATGCTCTTCCAATCCTCAAGGCCCCTCCCCTACTGCCCTGTTCAGTGCAAATGTACTTCTATTCTATGATTTAATAGAAATAGTTTCCTCATCCTTTTCTGATATTTTTGTATAGGTCTATACAGTATATTCCTTTTGATATAAAATTAGGCTGATATTGGCAATGTTCAAGCTTCTCAATCCAATCCCTGCGCTCATAGGTACAATCAGTCCTGTAAGTCACAATGCACCATAAGCAATGTCCGCATCAGTGGTTCACTGAGATTACCATGACCCTGGATATGCTTTGTCCCTCGTTAGCTCAGTTCAGCCACCACATATCACAGGAAAATGTTATAAATTATGCCCTGGAGATGGCCTTGAGATGAGGAACTGCAGTGCACTGGCAGCATCCTAAGTGATAAGTTGGACTTGAGAGGTGCAGGAAAAAAACAAAAGCCAGACAGAAGAACAGTTTGCAGCAGGTGGCATCTGAAGTAAAGGTGTTAAAATCTGAGTGACTTGAAATCCTAAGAAGTGCAGAAGGGTCCCAGGTGAATCCTCCCAGGTAATGGGAGTATAGCCATCACAGAAATATATTCCTTCTCCTCCACTGCTAACTCATTCCAGGGGAGCATAAAAATACACTATCTTCCTTGAAATGAAGTTTGCCCATTTTTCTAGATTCCTTGCCTTTTTTGTATATATATATATTTTATTGATTTTTTACAGAAAGGAAGGGAGAGGGATAGAGAGTTAGAAACATTGATCAGCTGCCTCTTGCATGCCCCCTACGGGGGATGTGCCCCCAACCAAGGGACATGCCCTTGACCTGGATCGAACCCAGGACCTTTCAGTCCGCAGGCTGACGCACTATCCACTGAGCCAAACCGGAGGTTCCTTGCTTTTCTTCAGAACAAAAGGCTATCCAATCCAAAGGTGAACTTTGGATATGGTAAATTTGGCAGTGATTGGCAGTTGGCTCCTTGACTTCCAGCCACAAGGAGTTGGGTGTGGGAAGCAGAGAGAAAGAAATTGTTTATGGAGAGGGGAAGTGGATGCAGAGGAAGAAAAATCCAGATGTGATCCATTCACTGGAAGAGAGGGCAGTCATGGCATTTTACTGGGCAGGCTGCAATTAGAGCATAGGTTGATGAGACAGGGAGGTGGGCTGTAAAATCTTGAAGACAGTAAGTAGCTGTTGAGGGGAGCTGGTCAAGAGAGATTAGGGTTAGCCAAGACCGGTTTGGCTCAGTGGATAGAGGGTCGGCTTGTGGAATGAAAGGTCCCAGGTTCGATTCTGGTTGGGGGCATGTACCTTGCTTGCGGGCACATCTCCACTGTGGGGAGTGCAGGAGGCAGCTGATCGATGTCTCTCTCTCATTGATGTTTCTGAATTTCTATCTCTTTCCCTTCCTCTCTGTAAAAAAATCAATAAAATATATACATATATATAAAAAGGAGAGATTAGGGCTAAAGAATGGAAAGTTGCCAAACAGTTGTTGGATGGAGACAAGGACTAGAGAGAATTTCTGTAATAGGATCCCAGGGAGTTTTAAGAAGGGCAGTTTCATCTGACACTAAGGGATTAAACTAAAGTCTAAATGTAAATCATAATGCTTGGTTAAAGAAAAAACTGGCCATAAAAATATATCAGTTTTACAGAGATGGATTAAGCTAGGACACCTAGCATTAGCACAGTGGAATTACCCTGTGCCCTGCATATAACACGAATGCTGAGATATCTTCACACTGCACTAACAGAGTGAAACGCCTCTGTATCATTGCTGGCTGGGGAAGCCTAGTCTTTTTGGGGGCCTTTTTCTTTTTCTTTGGGCCATGTTCCAGGTACAGGTTGAATATTCATTCATTTACTTTCTCCATTTCCTCACTCTTACCTGTGTATATTTTTGAAAGTTGATCTTTTCTGTGTAATTGCAAAGCTCACCCTAGATTTCAATTTTTAATTAATTTGAAAATTCATGAATTAATTAAATTTTCAACTTGTTGTCTAACATCCACAGGACTCATGTAGGTGCTTCCCATGTCTTCTCATTAGAGATATAAAGAGATATAAAGAGACAGTTGAGTCCTCAGGGAATTTACAGTCTAACCTTCTAATCTATAATGTCCTCATCTGATACCATTCCTGTCTTCATCTTTGACCTACAGAGCACCTCCTGTCTTATGAGACACAGCAACTGAGTGAGAAAACATCCAATTGCAATCCTGAATTGTCCTTAATTGTGTTTTCTGGACCTTTGCAACTTTGTTCTTGAAGCTCTGTCCCCATAGCTCTGGCCTCCCACTTCTCTACCTGATACCAGGAATCACCATCTCTATCTTCTCATTCTCCATTGACTTGTCAAAAAAAAACAAAACTGATTGTTTCTACTTTCCTCACCTGGGAGGGCTTTAACATGTTTTCTTCTCTAAAAGTAGTTTCTTTTATAAGAGAGAGAGGGAGAAGGAGAGAGGGAGAGAGGCACAGAGGGAGAGAGAAAGAGAGAGAGAGAGAGAGAGAGAGAGAGAGAGAGAGAGAGAGAGAGAGAGAGAGAGAACTTTCATAGCTTCAGTTTTGACCTAGCTGCCTTGGGTCTCCATCAGTTTCATTGACTTAAGGGAGAGGGTTGTTGCTACAAGATAATTACAAACAAAACCAAAAAATAGTTCTGTTTCCATAGGCGGGCAGTGCAATGTTCTGAAGGGAAATGCTTTGCTGTGAGAAATGGAGTTCTAGCCAGCTAGTGGTAGAAAATAATGAGATGAGGGGCTGTTGGCTGGTTCATCGGATTGTGATTAGCACTTCAGAGGGAGAAAGAGCTATCTGTGCTGGAGAGAGGTTATCTTTTCAAATCACAGGATGAATGTATTATTATAAAGAGAGGAATGAGGCAAGCCAACACAAAGTCCTTGAGTATATGTGACAACAGAAGCTCACAGGCCCCAGCTGATAACTATAGCCACTGGGAATTCCTTGCATGTTCCTTACCATTTTTTTTCTGTGATTGAACCAGTGAAGAGCAACTTAAACAGAAGTCATTATCTATTGGCTGACTTGTGCCAACATGAGGCAGCATGTCAAGATCTCTACCCAATAGATTAAAATATGGCTAATTAACTCAACAGAATCCTTCCTCTTGGGAAACTTAAGGGGAAAAGGCAAAGTAAAACCAGAAGCCATAAAATAACAAAAACAGAGAAGCTGAATCATGAGTATGGTGATGACTAGAGTGGAAGGAGCAATGGAGGCATTTTCTTAGAAAATGGCAAGATAACCAGTCACCTACGGTGCTTCTATGGGATTCATTTGTTTGTTCCTTCAATAACATTTACTGAGCAGCCATTTTGTGCAAGGGTTTGGGGGTGGGAAGCAGAGAAAAATCCTAATCCCATCAAGCTAAGATGGTCTCTAGTATTTCTTTGCACATTCTATGTAATAAATTTATTCTAATAGAGTTAAGTCATTTGAAGCACCTTACTGTTCAGAAACTGTCCTACACAACTGTCCTACACAACTTGAAAGTACTAATTAATAAAAGTGTAAAAGAACTTAGGAGATTTGGAGTTCCAGGTACAGTAGAATTGAGATATTATCCCAATTCTTAACTTCCTTATAGTATTTGTGCACAATAATCCCCCTGAAATGGTCTAACAGTAAGACTTAGTCTTGTGACTTGCTTTGACCAATAGGTACAATTAGATGTGACACAATCAGAGGCTGGCAATGTGTTCCCAAGGAAGGGCTTGCCTCTTATATTTCCGCTATAACCTGAACATTAAGAGACACAAGGAGCACACCCATGGTTTATAGTTAAATCCAGCAGTTTAGACCAACCACAATCAAGATAACCCTCCAATGCATGAGCAAAAATAAATGCTTCTGTGATGGAGAACTGAAATTTTGAGGTAATTTTGACACTTAGGGCAATGGGAATCTTACAGAACTGAGAAGCTAAAGAGTCTCGTGAAGGATTTCTGTGACCATAGACTTCATATGTCTATGGTAGGAATAGTAGATATTAGAAAATGAAAATGTATGTTTTCAACAAAGCATTCTTGTTCATATTGCATCAAATGCCTAAGCCTTGTCATCAAAATCAACGTAAGCAAATTCTGTGACTCACTCTGGTTCCAAATTTTGTGAAGGCTCAGATGTATCAACATGAAAACTCGCATCACCATGCAAATATTACTAACATCTACAGAATGTGTGGCTGAGCTCTAACTTGGGTACATTGTACAGTATTTATATATTATCACAGTTTGTCCCACAGCAACTCTACAATATGAATAAAAGTGTTATTGATACTCCAGAAAGGAGGAGCCTGAGGTTCAGAGAGGGTGAAGTTCTTATTCAAGATTTCCCATAAAGAAAGTAGAAACTGTTCAGAAACTCAGAGTTATCTCTAAAATCTGTGCACTTATCTCTGGAGGACTGAGTAGGAACTTATCAGCAAGAAAAATGAGGGGGAAAGCTGCAAAAATGTCTAATGAATATAGTGATCATCAAAGCACCACTTATTATCATCTTGGGAACCATCATTTATAAATTTGATGGTCCTTTTTTTTTCTCCTCCCAAACTAACTCTGCAGTTCTTACTGATGTCAAGATCTCTGAGTTCTGCTTTCTCTACAGAATAGGATGAATCATCCCCTAATTTCTCTTTGCTATAACAGAAATGTCTTTCAACTCCCACTCCTTTACACAGTATTTCAAAAAACCTCTCCTAAGGTCTCAGTGAAACTGACTTCTGCATGTCCTACAGAAGTCAAAGAACCTTAGGATTAAAGGGCTCATATTTTACCTCCTTAAGGACTCTCTTCAACACTTAGGAGAAATAGAGCAAATACTACTACTGACTGACCTTACTCAATAGGAATAGGTTTTGAATTTAACGTCCCCAGTCTCAATCTCAGTCTCAGGAAGGCAACACCTTAGGGCCTGTCTTCCCATCAGCCAGTTGGGGCTGAGCACACAAAGAGAGCCAAGGAGACCCAGGCTTCACAAATTGCTATAGGAACAGTGCAGATGCTGGAGAGTTGGCTGCAGAGTTGGGACAACTGCACTCTAAGCCTTAGGATAAAGCAACGATTACAGCATTAGCTAATACCTAATTAGCTATTACCTAATTAGCTATTAGTTTTGGAGCACATAGTATGCTCCAAACTCTGGGTAAAGTGCTTTATACACACATGCCATAGCAAAAATAGTGTATACAAAACTATTCTGGGTAAATTTCCTAGGTCTAAATTCCATCTCTCTCCCTTATTATTAAATATGCAATCTTTTATGAGTTATTTAACCTATTGATGCCTCAGTGTTTTCATCTACAAAATGAGAATCATAATTGAACCTTACTCATAAAGTTGTTAGGAAAATATAAACTAAAAGATATAAAGTGCCTGAAACAGTGATTGGCACATAGAAAGTTGAATATGAGTGTTAACTACTATCAATACCCCATTTAATTATTAAATATATGTAAGAAGGAGGTATCATTATTGCTTTTATCTTACAGCTAAAAAATAAAAAATAAACAAAACAAAACACAAGAAAACAACAATCCTGAGGCTTCTTCCTTCTCAGAAGAAGTTGGATATCTAACTCAAGATCAGGAGATAAGTGGCAGAGCCAAAATTTAAAGTCATCCAGTTATGCACATTAAAACAGACAAGTGAACTTCTGGTAGCATAAAGTGCTTCCACTGTGAAGACTTTAATGAACTATATCTAAAATCTGGGGCAGTTTTGTTTAATTTGGCAGAGTGGTTTGAAAACTGGGCTGGCCAATGGAATTGCAAAGGGGATAATTTGTTACAGTTTAATCCAGTTAAGATTGAAGTCCCTATTCAGAACATTTGGGTTGTGTTTTAATAGCTTCCCATGTGATTAAGAGAATTCATCGTGTTTGGAAAGCTGCAGAAATTGAGCAGGTGATTGTGGAATCTACTCCAATATCCGATATGGAAAGTCTCAGGGCTTCCCAGTTCAACCTCCTACCAATGGCTGGAGACTCTTGTGTCTTTGGTAGACAGCCTCCTGCTATGAGGTGCCTATGAGAAAAGCCCTCATGTAGACCCGGGTCTGTTTTCCAGCAGCTTTTATCCATTGTCCCTCCTTTTGGAAGCTCAGTGAACAAACCCATGCCCCCTCCGTCAGACCCAGGTTGGGGCAGGATGAAGATGCACAAAGTGGACAAGGGCAGTTTAGTTCAGAGAGACCTGCTCTGAAGTGAGCACATGCACTTGTCCCCATTGTTCGGGGTATGCACATTCCCTCTCATACACACTCTTCTGCTGAACTGTTCCAAAATCTCTGGTCAATTAACTGTCAATTTATGTCATGCATGACATCAGTTCATAGCACCCCTGTCTCCTGGATCCCTCTGTTGTTTCTGAAACATGTCATTTTCCTCCCACCTTCTCCTCCTGGAGCCAGGGAGTTTATGTTGTCTGGATACTCCCTAAGTGGCAATTGTACATTCTCTGTGTCTGTTTGGAACCTAAAAAAGTGGGCTTCACTGAGGTCTTGGTCCTTCAGGCCTCCAATTCAGATTATTGAGAAGCAGGTGCAAGATGGACCCATTAGACTAAGATGCTATTCTGAACCTGATTGAGGGGGTGGGGGATGGAGAAGAAAGGTTAGACAGAAATATTCTAGAGTCTAAGGAAGTGCCCTGCAGTCTAAAGAAAGAACTGCAGGGCCATAGGGGAGTCTTGTGGCCAAGGTCAGCTGTCAGCTGTCTTGTCTCTTGGGAACAAGTCTGTCAGGGTCCCTTTTTGAGTCATTGGTGAGAGCAGCCAATACATATAGCCTCACCACAAATATTGCCATGGATTTCAAAGTTTAGCAGCTGAAGCCATTGGTCAGTTATGTTTCCTATGGTTAAAGATCTACAAGTATATGTTCATGGTTGCATCGCTTAGCAAATATAATAGTTTCTATTTAAAGTAATACCCCTTCCACTCAGGTTGATAGAGATCTCCACCAAACCCTTATTTATTTATTTATTTATTTCTGCTCATACAAAGTGAACATAAAGATTTCTCATTGTTCACTAAAAATTAAGAAAACTGGGCCATTCGTAGAAAGAACTGAATTGGTTATAGGATTCTGAGGGGTTTACTTGTATTTGTGTAAAATGCAGCTAGAAGACGTCCTGCAGTTAACTGAGGTATAAGACTGGAGTGAAGACAGAGACTGGGGTCGAATCAGAAGGGGAAATCTTCTGTATAGAATTAATAGTTTAAACCAGTTAAATTCAGTTGTTTGTCCAAAGAAACCATGTAAAGGCAGAATAATTCTTAGAGTAGTAAGCTAGTAGTAGTAGAGCAATGGTTTTCCCAAAGAATGTCTATCCTAATTCTGAAAACTGTGACAATGTTTGGTTAATTAGGTTATCTGGTGATAGAATTAAGGTTGCTAATCATCTGACCTTGAGATGAGAAGATTACTGGATTATCTGGGCAGACCCAATGTGATCACAAGGGTCCTTGTGAAAGACAGACAGAACAGTCAAAGTCAAGAGAAGATTTAAAGATGCCATGCTGCTGGTTTTCCGTTTACATTGTTTTTTTTTTAATATATTTGTATTGATTTCAGAGAGAGAGATAGAAACATCAATGATGAGAGAGAATTATTGATCAGCTGTCTTCTGCATGCCTCCTACTGGGGATCGAGCCCACAACCTGGGCATGTGCCCTGACTGGAAATTGAACCCTGACCTCCTGGTTCGTAAGTCTATGCTCAATCCCTGAGCTACACAAAGCCTAAAACCAGACTATGCTGCTGATTTTAAAGATGGAAGGAGAGATGTAAGCCAAGGAATAAGGGTATCTCTCAAAGCTACCAAATGCTAGAGCAGGCTTCCCTATGGACCAGGGTGGAAAGACTAGCTTTAAGAGTTAAGCCTTAGCTAGAAAAGACATTCTTTCCTCTGATCCTCTCAGAAAAGAGGAGGGACCCAGAGTTGTGAAGAGAAGGAGGAGGGCATCCCACAGAGCTGACTTGATTTAACACATCACCCTCCAGGGTCAGGGAGAATCTTCAAGACTGAGAATCAGAATTGGAATTGTGGTATGTGATCTGGGGAGCTGAGAAAAGATGAATACAGAATTCTTGAGGCAAAACATTTATCAGAATACAAAATTCACAAATGTTGAGAATTTAGTTTAGAGATATGCTGGCAAAAGGCAAAAATGGAAGTTTCTTATGATTTCCCTCCCTTTGAATCATTTTTAAATGACTAAGTAAAAATCAGCAACCAGCTCAATGGAAAATGCCTCCATAGAAATGGAGTCTCTCTTGAAAATCGATGTATATATATATGTGTGTGTGTGTGTGTAGGCCAGCCACAGGAGGCTTGGCCCTCCATGGCAGAGTTCCTGAAGCTCCCAGCCTTCCTTTGTGCTGAAATAACAGCACTGAGGGGAGGGGGGAAGTCACAGTCCTGTTTTGTCCTGATGCACTAACTACAAAGACCAGAGGGGTCTCAACACACTTAGTTAAGGAAAGAAGCAGCCAACAGGAACTTCCTGACATAGACTATGGGAGACAGACATCAGTTTTACTTTGGTAACATAAAACCCTATACACCTCGCCCTACCCACTCATGGCCAGGCCTGAGGGACAGAAGTCCTGTCTCCTGGTGCCATAGCACCAGCCAGCTGAGTATCAGGCACTATAGTTTGTTCACAAATCAACTGCTGGCTGGGTCCATTCTTTGTGCCCTGCACCACACTGGCTTTGGTGATAGGAGAACCTCACAGCTTTACTAAGAAGTAAAGCATCTGAGTGCATGTCCCACCTTCATCATCCTCCCCTTGTATGTCTTAAACAAGTCTCAAGTTCCACCTGGTGCATTTCCACATTGCAAAACAAGCATTCAGGTTGTCATAAGGCAGATTTTATTATAATGCATACAGAGTGCTTACTTAGCATAGGAACAGGGTAAATGATCAATAATTATTATTTTAATCCATCTAGAAAAATGCCTAAAATACAATCTGGCCAGGGACTCAGATGAGTAAAGAAAAGAGGCTTAAATCCTCACTCACAAGTGAGAGTTATCCATTGTAGAGGAAAGAAGACAATCATGGGCCCAGGGAAGAAGAAACCGGCTCCACGTGGGCAAGTCAAAGAAGGCTTCAGAGGACCAGGGAAGCGGGAGCTCCTGTTCCTTAACTTCTTCAGAGCCCGAGCCCTTCAAAAGCCCGGTCCCGGTTGGTATACCTCATCAGAGCTGGTGTCTAATGAAGACTCCTCGACTGTCTCCCGAGCCATCTGCTCTCCTACTCCTGACAAATCTTGCTTGAAAAATGCTTTTCTTTCCTCCCTTGTCAATGCCTTTGTGCTTCTCTTTTACTTTGTTACTGGCCTTCTGACCAGGCACTTTCATCTCTTCACAGCATAGAATCCTCACAGCGCTGTTTTCTGTGCTAATACAAGCCCTGCTGTTCTCTCCTCTCATGCATTATTTAGCCCTGAAAACTGCTGGGGGAGAGAGCATGCAGGATAGATGTCAGAAAAATAAGTTGTGTCTAATTTCTTTATGCTGTGAACAATCCGCAAGACCACAACTGTTTTAGGGGTGGGGAAGTGTAAGGGAAGCAGTTGAGGAGAGGAAGATTTACTTGAAAATAACATACAAAATTATTTACATTTAAATATATGAAAATTGACATGATACATTATTCTCCAGAAAATTCAGCAACAAATACTATGAATCAATAAGAACCAATTTGAGAAATATAAGAAAAAGTGCTTGTCATTATAATTATTGTGATAATGAGGATGTTATTATTATTTTTTTAATTGGTGCAATCTATTTACCATTTACTGTGTTAGGGCTTTACATTCATGACCTCAATGAATGCTCAGAGCAGTCCCATGAGGAAGGTGGAGTTATTATCCCTGTGATACAGAGGAGGAAGGACACCAAGGGTCAGAGAGGCTAGGAATTTGCTCGAAGTCACACAACAGCTGTGGAAGAGGAGTAATGCCCAGCCCTGCCATTGGCCACTACCCCACACTGCCTCCCCACTGTCTGCGGTCCTATTTCATGGAGTCCCCAAGCTCTGTGTCCTCATGAGGCGTAGTGATTTGTCTTCACCTACGCTCTGTGAAGGCTCCTGGGAGCCCACTTTGGGTGCCCTCATGACTTACATGTCCCCCACCACCATTGCCCCCAAACAGGCAACCCAACCAAAGCTGCCATGGGTTCAAGGCCATCCCTATTCCCACTCCATCCACCCCACCTTGATTTGGCAAATTCTGACGATCTCTTCACGATTTGTGATTTATACCAATAAGATTAACAGAAACCAGAAAACTGGATTAGTCCAAATGATGCCAGAGGACTGGAGATGGGACAACTCATGCACAGCTATCAGGGGTATGGATTATTCTGAAGAGTAATCTGGCACCTTTTTAATCAAAATAAATCTAGGCATAACTTATGTGTGATTTCCTCTTTAGCTTTAACAAATAACTCCAAACTTAGTGGCTTAAAATAATACAACTGGCCCGGCTGGCATAGCTCAATGGTTGAGTGTCTGTCCACTTATTAACCAGGAGGTCATGGTTCAATTCCCTGTGAGGGCACATACCTGGGTTGCAGGCTTGATCCCCAGTGTGAGATGTGCAGGAGGCAGCCGATCAATGATTCTCTCTCTTCATTGATCTTTCTATCTCTCTCTCCCCCGCCCCTTCCTTTCTGAAATCAATACAAATATATTATTAAAAAATTTATTATTGCACAGTTCTGGAAGTCAGAAGTTTGACATAGGTCTCAGCAGGCTAAATTCTAGGTGTTGGAAGGTCGAGTTCCTTCTGAAGGCTCCAGGGGAGAATAATTTCCTTGCCTTTTCTAGCTTCTAGAAGACCTCCAATTCCTTGGCTCATGGCTCTTCCTCCCTCTTGAAGCCAGCAATGTAGCATCTCAGATCTCTGACCCTCTGCTCCCCCTTCGTCTGTGATGATAATGGGCTCACCTAGACAATCCAGGATCAATCCCTCATCTCAAGACCCTTAACTTAATCATATCTGCAAACTCCCTTTTGCCATGCCAGGTCACATTCACAAGTTTTAGGAATTAGTGGAGACCTTTGGGGGGCAGTACTATGTCTGCGATATCTATGACCCAGAAACTCTATCCCTGGGTATACATGATCCATGAAATATCTCACGCTAATCCACAAATGAATCATAAAGCATGTTACTGAAGTTACATGGGGTACTGGGACCTACAATGGATGTTTCACATTCAGACAATGGGAAGGATGCACAGCCCAGAGGGACATGCAGCAACCAGGCACAGCCACTTAGATGTCCACACTCTGACATGAGTGCATCTTACAAAGTGTGCTTAGTGAAAGAGAGTAAGAAATAGAATAAGGTACATAATAGGATCATTTACATCAATTTTAAAGTAAATACATGTGCATAGAAAGACAATATGCATTTGGCATGAATAGTGTACAGGCAAATTTGTACACATCATTAATGGCGACGTGTGGGTCTAGAGAAGGAAATGAGGTAGGGTGGAGGATAAAGAGAATAAAGGAGAGTAAAACAGAAGACTTGCTCAAACACCACCTCCTCTGTAAAGCTGACCTGACTCCCTCCAGTAGCAGGTAAAGTGCTGGGTTCAGTTCTACCCTATAGATCTTTAACAGAGTTCTCACCCACTGTCTTGTATTTGTCTGTTTGCATCTCTTACTTTGACACCAGCTTACTGAAAGCAGGAACTACATCTTGTTTCCTTTGTATCTTTGAAATGTAGCACAATGCAGGCCTCACAGTGGGTACCTAATGTGTTTTTTGTGTAAGTGAGCATTGAACAGTGGGAAAACAAGACATCTGGAGTGGGACATCTCGCATGAGCTGATGCATAGAAAAATTTCTAAGGACACCCAAATGGGCTTTAAAAATAAGTTTGGAACAGAAAGTTAAGTCATAAAGTCTGTTTCTTTCAGGTGAGCAAAGGGGAGGGATGGCAAAGGTCTCTTGAGCATCTGTTTTTGCTTCTAACTTCTTAAGATAAAAGGCCAGGAAAAATTAGCATCAGAATGAAAATGCAGAGCTAACCTTACTAGTAGAAGGAAAAAAAGAACCCCCACTTCAGGTAAAGGGATTCTGAGACAGCACCTGGCAGCTCTAAATGAAGTCCACCCAGAAGAATGGAGAGTGCTGAGACTGGATAGAGAGTGTCTCGGAATATTTCAGAAGATGGCAGTGAGTTCTGAGGTTCTGTAATGGGAATGACATGACTCTGGATCGTGACTCCAGAACTGGCCATTAAAAGGATGGTTCTGAACACTTAGAGCAAAACAACAAAGGATTGACCTTTAGAAGCCTGCAAGTTTCACTAAAATCAAATTGTGCCTGGTTTCCTTCATGAACATTAAAAGGCAAAACACAGATTTGTGGAAGATCTTTTGATAAACTCTTACTTAGTGGTTGTAAGGATAAGGTGGATGCTGGCCTTGGTCACCACCTCAGTGATCATACCCACATGGTGTTGACTTGTGGAATGATGCCAATCCTAATGAATGTTTCTGGAATATTAACACTCATAATGTTAAAAATGGCTGACACATGATGAATGCTTCCCTTGGATAGGCACTGTGAGGAATGCTCACCTGTCCAAATTCAAATAACAGACTCAGTGACAGAAGTATGGCAAATACAAGACTTAGAATCCGTTCTAGAAAGCGGTGTCCATCTGGTTGTAAGGCACACTTGGGGCAGAGAACACAGCTATGTGTTCAGTCCCTTCTCCGGTTCCTCATTGGCTGAGTACCACGGGGTCACCTGTTTCCTCACGTGTCACCTAGGTCTTGCTGTCTCCTACTGGACCATTTAAAAAAAATAGGTGAGGCCTTTTTCCAATTGTCTCCACCTCCCCCTTTCTAGGAGGCAGGTGCCTTAGGGGTTTCCACCCTGTTGCTGGCCCAAGTCCACAGTCCTTTATTCCTACATCCTCTTCCCTCCTTTCTACATTCTGTTTGCCCTGGGGAAATTCAGCAACCATTTCCATCAAAAGCTGACCATGCTGGAGATGGATCACAGAGACCCATTTCCTACAGGCACTATCCTTGGTAATTTACATGGAGATAGTCTTTTCTCCTCCCAGCAACTCTATGGGGGAGATGCTATAATTATCCCATTTTGCACATGAGCAGAGGGAGACACAGACAAGTAAAATATCTTCTCCAGCTTCCAAGGCTAGCAGCAACTGGAGACTCAGGCTCCAGAGACTGTTAACCCTGAAGAATCTTTACATTAGAATCTACAAGCTAGAAATGGAACTCAGCAATACAAGAGCCATGCAGAAATAGAACACACCTGTCTCTTGTCTTACTATGGGATCACCGTTTCTCACCCAAACACAGCTTCACACTCAGACTCCATCTGCCTGATCCATTTCTCTGTAGTAGTTCTCTGTGAGGAAGCATTCTCAGTGACTGTTTTCCTCTCTTCTGATTGGTCTTCCAACATGGTTCAACCCCTGCCCTGTCCTAATCAGTGCCCCTAAGTGTTGGTTTTGGGATTCAATTTCAACCCATGCTGCCCCTCACCTAGACTGCACTGTTCAAAATCTATCTGTGCAAGTTGCTTAGAGTTGGGTACAGCAAAATTAAATGTTCTGTACTAGAAGGTTAATGCCATAAACACCTGAAGAGCTCGCTCTCCCAGGTAATCCTCCTTAAAGCAGAGCAATCACTAAAAACAAGGTTAATGGCCATAGAATGAATGGCTGCCAGATGGGATTCAGGAGACACTTCCCTGTTCTGGAAGAGGTAGCGCCTAAGGGCACAGGCAGGTATAGGGCAACCATCTGACTTAAATATCTGAGTTTTTTTGCATTTCATTCTTATCTAAACAGAGTGAGCTATTTGGCATTGTGTTATGGCAGTGGTCGGCAAACTGTCTTGGGAGCCACACGTGGCTCGTGAGCCGCGGTTTCCCACTCTGTTGACTAATGTGTTTGCCGACCACTGGGATAGGGGCTTAATCACAAGGAACAACAGCCTGTAATTACTGGAATCAAGAGTCTAGGTCAGTGGTTGGCAAACTCATGTGGCTGACGAGCCGCAGTTTGCCAATCACTGTGTTATGACAAAAAACCCACAACAGTTGAATTTAGGGTTGTTTTGGGGGAGATGAGTTCATATCAGAAATGCATTCATCCTTCCATTCTGCACACTTTGGCTGAGAATTAATCTGGTGAACTGGATCACATATATGCAGGAGTCAGGAGTCTGGGGGTTGGATTCTAACTCTTCCATGCACGTGATGGATTGCCTAAATCACTCTTCCTTGCAGCCCTTAATTTTAAAATACAGGTGAGGATATATATGCCCCAAAGTAGACCCTGGAACAAAGGTTCAAGCAAAAGTGATTTATTTGGGAGGCAAAGGGAGCACCTATATAGAAATAGAAAGTAATACAAAATAGGCAAGGCAGCCAATGATAAGGTTTGTTTTTAAATCCAATGTCAGTGTGGGGAACAAGAGCTGAATCTAGCTGAGAGATTCTGAAAGCCCCACATTATCACATCTGAGGGGTAAGGAGCTGGGTGGACTTGCTTCTCTGGTCTTTGGTTGAGGGCTATGCCTAGATGTGTTTGCTCCCAAACAAGTAAAATGGACCAGTAGGACTTGGAACGGTAAGAAGCAGGGGTGTGGGTGGGACATCCATAATGTCTGCTATAGATTGTGCAAGCTACTCTGAATTTGGTTACTCCTTTATGCATTCCATGTTAAGAGAGTGCCTACATCATGAGTCTGTGGGTCCTGGGTACAGGAAGTGGGTAACCTGCTCTTGTGATCATTTCGCTAGTGAACAGTGAAGCATGCTAGGGTAGGGAATGAATGGGGGAGTGATGGAAAATGCAGAACTAGAACTTTATTATACAGTCAGGGAGCTTCTCTCTCCTCCCAAACAGGTGAGGTTTCAGTTGGACCTTAGGATATGCAGGCATTCACCAGGGATAACTAGGGGTCTCCAGAGGAAGCGGCTCAACTATTAAAAAGATCTTGAAGTGGTGAAAAGCAGGGGTCAACAAACTATGGTCCTTTGGCAAAATTCTAGCCCAAATCCTGTTTATGTAAATGAGGTCTTATTGAAACCCAGCCACATTAATTTCTTTAGGTATTATTGATGGGGACTCCCACACACAGTGACTGAGTTAAGGAGTTGTAAGAGAAACTGTTTCACCCACAAAAACTACCTGGCTCTGGGCATAAAATGTTTGCTGACCTCTGGTGCATATGATGACCTGGTAGTAGATTCTAATGAATTTTAAACCACTGGGAGACTTGACTTGATGTGGTGAACACACAATACAGTATGCAGATGATACGTTATGTAACTGTACATTTGAAACCCATATAATCTTATTAACCAACTAGAGGCCCAGTGCATGAAATTCATGCACAGTTAGGGTCCCTAGGCCTGGCCAGCGATCAGGGCCAATCTGTGGAAGGACTGGCAGGGTGATTGGGGAGGAGCCCCACTGGCACCTGCCTTGGCCAGCCTGGTGCTGCCCACTCTCTGGCTCTGGCCCACTCCAACACCACCACCAGACCCCTTACACTGCGGGACAACCAGCAGGGTGATCAGTGGTCCCTGCTCACACCTGCCTTGACTGGCCTCAGGCCTGCAGGCAGGGTGCAGTTCCTGAATTGAGCATCTTCCCCCTGGTGATCAATGCATTTCATAGCCACCAATTGTTCTGCTTTTATTAGGCTTTTATTATATAAGATACCACCCCAAAAAATTCAATAAACTTAAAAAAATATTTTGTATCATTCCTTGAGGCAGATATGTGTAAGAACTCATTAATGAAAAGCTCACAACCTATTGAGAGGAACAAAATGGCAAAAAAAAAATATATATATATATACCATGTATAATAAATGGCTAATATGCAAATTCTCCCCTCAACCAGGAGTTCAACCAGGGGCTGGGGCCAGCCAGCCAACTGTCTGATAGGCTCCAAAGTGGGTGGGCTGACCAGTCCCCACCTGTGCACAAATTTGTGCACTGGGCCTCTAGTGAATATATAAAATGCCATGTAATTGATTCTGAAATAAAAGCTATACCAGACCTGGCTGGGTAGCTCAGTTGGTTAGAGTGTCCTTCCTATATGCAGTTTTGATCCCCAGTTGGGACACATACAGGAATCAACCAATGGCATGGCTAAGTGGAGCAACAAATCTCTCTCTCTCTCTCACTCACTCTCTCTCTTCCTTCCCATCTCTATCCTTCTTTCTCTCCTTCTTTCTCTCACTCTCTAAAAATTAATTTTTAAAAGGGCTATACCAACAGAGCTACTGTGAAGAGAACAATGAGTTCTGCCTAGGGAGTTGAGATGGATTTACAGAGGAAGAGATCAGTCTTGGAATTTGAGTCCATTTCTGGGTTGATGAAGGGAGTTAGGATTAATCTTGGCAGAGGGTAGGAAGTGTTCAAAAGTACACAGAAATAAGAAAGCAAAAAGTGTTCAGGAAAGATTGTCGTCTACCTCCCTCTGAGCAGCTGGCAAGGCCATGAGAATGGCCTCCTGGGAGAATTGCCACTTAACTCTCTTCACCTCTACCACTAGTTCTAAAAAAAAAAAAATTATTTCAAGAGTTAGTCAGCAAGAACAGACTGTAACTGGATCACTGGGCCTGAGGACTTCTCAGAAAATAAATTTTCTAGCTAAAAATTCAAGACGGGAAAGTGGGAGGTGGAAGACTTTAAGTAAAGCATTAAGTTAAAGTGTTAGAATCCTTGGGTATTAAAGCTATATATTAGTTCACCCACTGGCCAAATTGTAGCCAATTGGAGAATGGGAATACATAATGATAGTGACAGATTGTAACCCCATAGAATAAACTAAGAATTCATAGCTCAAACTGATATAACTTTTTTAAAATGAAAGTAAGTTAACAAATGGAGGAGAAGAAAAGGCTTTTCCTTAAAATAGAATACCAACTAATACATGTAGAAGAAATCATGTAATTAGAAAAATCACCATTTAGCAATCAACCATGTTAGTAATAATTGTTTTGGGCAAAGATTATCAATGAAGGCTAGAACTAGTGGGGAAAAATATATAGTTTGGAAATATTTCCATTCACGATGATTGCTAACTAAAAGGGAAAATATTGCCTATATAGGAGAAACACGACAGACATGACCCTAACTAAGAGATTAAAGTGAATGCCATCAGCAATGACACAGATACATCTATGAGCTTCCTGGTCTGCTGCATTAGGACACAGTGATGATTTGTGGTATTCTTGCCATAAATGCATACCTGGATCTATCAAAGGAAGCACCCCACTCACCCAAATTGTGGGACAGGCTATAATCTTCAAATGTGGCAAGTTCATGAAAGACAGAACAAGGCTGAAGAACTTTCCCAGACATTAAAGGAGGCTCAAGAAACAGAAGCTCTGAACACACAGTACATGATCCTGGATTGGATTTTTGATCAGGACTTTTTGTGTGTGCTGTAAAGAACATTGGTGCCATAACTGGCTAAGTTTGAAAAAGGTTTGTAGACCAGATAATATTATCTCAACAGTGTTAATTTTCTGACTTTATGATCTGTGGGCATATAAGAAAAAAAAATCCGTTTTTAGAAAATACCACTATGTTGCTTAGAAGTAAAGGGACAACAGGTCTGCAATTTACCCTCCACTGGTTGTGGGGAGGGAGATATAATCAAGTAAATAAATAATTATGTGATACATTGTTAACATTCAGAAATCTGGCTGAAGGGTTTAGTGGAATTATCTGTATTCTTTTTGCAACTTCCTGTAGGTCTGCATTCATTTCAAAACAAACAAAAACAAACAAACAAAAAAACCAGATGTTTTGAAAGACAGGCTTCAGAACAAAGGGTCTAGAGTCAGACGAATCTGGATTGCAATGTTTGAACCCATATTGGTAAGCTGTGTGACCTTGAACAATGTAGTTAGCCTCTCTGAGCCTCCGTTTTCTCATTAATAAAATATAAACATTAGTACCTACTTCTCAGGTTGGTGTGTATAAAGCACTTTTCACAGAGCTGGACCACTTCTGAGCCTGCGTCCTCAGGTACCTCAGGGGGTGGCCAAGATACTCAGGCCCTTGTTGACTGATTGACTTATAGGGCTCTGTTCATACCCTACAACTCTCAGGCTCTACCTATGCACTTGGCTCCATTGGACTGCCATGCTATAGTGTTCCAACTTTCTCTTTAAAATAACACTCCATAGAGAAATTAATGAATCATAATAAACTCAAACTAAAACCTAACTAACACCTTTCACTCTCCAACCACAACTTCTTGTTTTCCTTAGGCTGAGAAGAGCAATCTCTTTGCTAACCCAGATCCCTGAGGGGGAATGTGGGAGGGGCGAGGAGTAAACACACAAAGGGCAGGTGTCCTGTGAAAATGACTGCTGTGAGGGTTTGGGCTAGGGTAGAAGCAGGGCTAGGACATCGCAGAGGAGACAATATGAGGAAGTCTCGCTCTGGGTTTGAGAGTGGGTCAACTTGAACATTCTTGAAGAGAAGGGTGTTTACATTTTACTTATTTTTGAAACACATGGGGATACTGAAAATTCTTTCTTAGCTCCTAGTGAAGTGATATTCTTGGAAAATAATCAAGAAGAAATTTTCCTGCCACCTGCCCCCACCCTATAACCTGCTGAAAAGGCATTGAAAATTGGTACCACCAGATTCTAACCAGGACCATAATAAAGCAGAAAATCTAGTGTCAGGCACTTTGGCAGGAATTGGTTAGGTCTGCGGTCAGCAAACTGCGGCTCTTTGGTCCCTTGAGTGTGGCTCTTCCACAAAATACCACAGCCTGGGTGAGTCTATTTTGAAGAAGTGGCATTACTATGTTTTACTTTTTTTTAAAATTGCACTGCTACCCCTGACCTCCATTAAATCCTGGAAGCTTTATATACATTTTCTCTCTCAAGGAAGAAGTAAGTTGATATCTGCCTCCTATTTCAAAGGGGGAGAGTGATGTTGATAGAAGTGTCCCACTTAAAGTCACCTGGTGGATGGAAAAAAGCTAATGCCCTTGTTAATACAAAAAGCCCCTGGGACTCTTATCCAATGGGGCAATTATCTTCTCTCCCTTTTTACTTCTCCCCAAAGGTTAATGGAAGAAGCTACTACCTGCTTTTTAAGATGACTACCTGCTGTCACAGTGTCCCCAATCCTTACCACGAAAGCACATCGGTGGTGTTTTGAGATGGCCATATACTTGATGTTTTTCTCTTGAATAAAACACTTCACAAAGGACTTTAAGAAAATGACACTAGTTTCTGCCTCTTCTTTCATGGCACTCTGCCACCGAGATGCTTTTGCAAGGAGAGAGTGGGCCACTGTGGATCTATTCGATCCCGGCCAACACCGTTCCTCTTTCCCTTCGGCATGTGTTTTTTTTCCAGCATTTGGAGGGGTACACTGGGCAGCCTGAGAGGCAGAGCACTGTGCACACAAAGTGGCGCAGGGGGCTCAAAGGCCTGCAGCTCCGGGCGCTGTTGTTCCCTGTGTGAATAGCGGAGTGCGGACCTCACAGAGGAGCCGGGAGTCACAGTGCCCTGTCCAGCTGTGAGAATGAGCTGCCTGTCTCTGCTCTTCTATGTGGCTTTCCAGGGAGCTGCTATCACTCCCCCAGGGGCAGGACTCCAACGGCTTCAGAACAAGGCAGAAGCGGCTTCGAGCGTGGGCTTCTCACCAGTACCCGCAGAGCGTTCAGCTAATTTTATGGACACTCACTGTGCCTCGGGATTATTCTAGGAGCCGGAGAGTTGCTGGGTAAATACAGATCAGATATGGGCTCCGTTCCCATGGAGCTTACATTCTGATGGGAAAGTCAGGGTTTAAATCAATCATCAGAGGATGTATTATATAGTTACAGTTGCAATTAGAGATAGAGGAGAAGATAGATTATGATAGGAACATGAGAGAAAACAGAGTCACCTAAAATGTGGAGTGAGGCGAGTTTGTGAGGCTCTGAAGGGAGAAACCACAGGGGAGGCAGGGGTCATGCAGGAGGTGTTGACATAGAAGTTCCCAGCAGAGCAGACAGAGGGAGTGGAGAGGAGCTTGATGCACCCCAGAAGCTCAGTGCTGAGGTTTGTGGGAAGGAGGGCCTGCATGGGGGAAGTTATAGGGACTGGATCTTTCTGGCAAAGGGGACCAATTAAACGATTTCAGCAGAAGGGCCATGGGTTAGAAGGGCTGGAATGGCACGCTCAGTACTGCATGTTTACATTCTCATGCTGGCTGCTCTAGGGAATGGAATGGAGATGCACAGAGAATATGAGAAATTATTTCAGTAATTAAAGAAAGGTGAGAGTCACTTTGATTAAGCTGATGACAGGAGTAGGAGACAAGTTGATTGATTCTGAGGGGCTTTTTGGGCACAGGGTTGGGCTCTAGAGAGGCAGCGTGACCAGAAACATTCACCCCTGGAGTTGCGTGTGATAGAGGCTGTGCTGGTACAAAGGGCCAGGGGGTTAGCTGGACCCAAAGGCAGGCTTCCCAGAGGGTTAGCTGGAGCTAACACTTGAAATGTCAAGAGATTGCTATACTTTACACATAATTTCTTTCCTTCCTCCCTCCCTCCTTTCCTTCCTCCCTCCTTCCCTTCCTTTCATCTGCCCTCTGCCACTTCTTTTTCCTTGTGGTCAATATTTTCCTTGTTTCCCAGTTATTTCTAATACTGCTGCCTCATCATATATATTGTCCTACTGCAGGAAAAAGGGGAAAAGTCAAGGGAGTTTTAGGTCTTATTAAACAAAATAGAGGCCTGGTGCATGACATTAGTGCACAGGTAGGGTCCCTAGGCCTGGCCAGCAATCAGGGCCCATCTGTAGGGTGACTTCTGAGGCAATCTGGGGTCCTTTGTTGGCACCTGCTTTGGCTGCCCTGGCACTGCCTGCTTGCCCACCCTGACCCCCTCCACCAGTCACCTCTTTCTGCAGGGCCACTGGTGGGGCCATCAGAGGTGGGGGGCACTCCCACCGTCTTGGCTGGTCTGGGGCCTGTGGGCTGGGGACAGCTCCTATGTTGAGCATCTGCCCCCTGGTGGTCAGTGTTGGTCAATTTGCATATTAGGCTTTTATTATATAGGATAAGTTAGTGCTTTCCTGAATTTTTTTTTTTTGTTCTTATATCTTTTTTTTTCTTTTTCTGATTTCACTATTTAAAGACATTTGTCCTGAATACCAGGTCATTATTAAATACTATTATTAAAAAATTTAAATTTCACAGGAAACCAAGTTCAGTACTATTATAAATTCCTATATCTTGAGATTAAAAATTAAAAGATTTTAATGAAACAACCCATTTTCAGAAATGAAGTGCAGACAGAAGGGGAGCTCCCAGAGGTGGTATTTGGTTTCAGTGCTTCATTGCCTTGGCCAGGTGTTCAGAGTTTTACATACACATTTGTCAGCTTCTAATTGTAAACCTTCTAGACACCATTCTGCTCTGCTTATCTCTCAGAAATGCCATGTATCCCTCCCCTTCTCATGTTGTCTCATCTCTCCTAACTTCCTTTGTTTGATTTTGCAAAATGGCCTAGGCTTCTACATAGTTTCCTAGGACTGCTGTAACAAATCATCACCAACTGGGGGACTTCAAACAACAGACATTTATTCTCTCATGGTTTGGAGTCCAGAGTTTGAAATCAAGGTGTCAGCAGACCCTGCTACCTCTAGATGTAGGAGAGAGGAGGAAGGCATACATGACTTGTGAAGTAGAGGCTCTCTGTACAATGTGAGGGGGAGGGGAAAATGGGGAAGAGGGACGGTGTCTTGTTTATATATCTTTCCTGTGAATGATAATTAATCAGAAAGGGGAAATGTCAGGTATTAGTTACAGCTGTCAGACCATGTCCACAGCTGGGGAGCCTCATTCCTCACCAAAATACCAAACAATGTAGATTTCAGTGACACCAAAAAAGTGGAAACACATTTCAATTTGATCTTCAATCTTCTCTTTTGTACTAGGCAGTTCCTGGGGGTAAATTTCATTCATTTCAAGCACCCAAACATCTGCCTGGGTGGAAGTACACATTGAGCCCTAAAATTTGCTCATTGGCCCAAGTAAAAGCATCAGAAGCCTTCAGTAAGGCATGCCCTGCCTTGTTGGCCCCAAGTCAACTACCTACCATATACCTTACTACTGCTGGTCCCTGAAGATCTTGTAACATGCTATCTAATAAAGAGGGAATATAATAATTGACCATCACACTATCACAAAGATGGCTGCACTCACAGTTGATGCCAAGTTCCCATAAAAAGCTTTAATGAGCAATCAGCAGGGACCTGAGGCTACACCTTCCTCTACTCCCGTAGGGCTTGACAGTGGACCTCAGGCTATGCCCCCAGCTTGGCATCAGGCTGGGGAAACTTAGGCCATAGCCCCCACTCCAGTGCCAGGCCAGGGGACCTGAGGCCACAACCCCCACCTGGTAGAACTTGACAGGGAACCTCAAGGTGCACCTTCCATCCTGTTGCTGGGCTAAGGGACCTAAGGCTGCTCCTCCTACCCCAGCACCAGGCCAGGGGACCTCAGGCCACACCCCCCATTAAGATGGGCTTGACAGGACCTTAGGCTGCACGCTGCACCCTGCACCCCAGCACCAGGCAAGGGAACCTCAGGCTGCACCCCCCTGCCTGGCTGGACTTAACAGGGGAACTCAGGCCACATCCCTGCCCAGTGGGGCTTGCCAGTGGACCTGAGGCTGCACTCTCCTCCTGGTGCTCGGCTGGAGGACCTGAGGCTGTGCCTTCCCATCTTGTAGGGCTTGACAGGGGATCTCAGGCCATGTCCCCCACCTGGCATGGCTTGAGGAGGACCTCAAGGCAAGCCCTGATCTGGGCTGGGGGACCTCAGGTCACACCCTCCATCCTGGCGCCAGGCCAGGGGACCTGAGGCTATGCCCCCTGCCCAGCAGGGCTTGACAAGATTGAGACTGGCTGGGTCTGGATCTAACCCAGTGGAGGCGGTGGCAGCTGGGTCTGGGTCTCATATGATTTTGAGGTGCTTGTGGGTGGGCGGGGAGTTGACTCTGGGTCCCGTGGTGTACCCTAGACTCTGACATGAGGAAGGTTTTCATATACATTTTACTAATTTTCTTTCATCTCTGAGACTTCTATTATAGAGAAAGGGCAAATAGCAATATTAAATTATTTCCTCTAATTAATTCCTTTATGTATATAAATTTTGTGCACCGGGTCACTATTTATTTATAACAGCCTGGGGATTTCTGAGTTAAAGTGAGAAGCTTGAGCTTAGAGTTGGCTATAGAGTCCAGGACTCAACTACCTAATGCCTGTTTGATATCTCCATGCCTGGATCCTTTGACCATTTAAACCCAACATGTCTAAGGTTGCACTCATTGTCCTCCTCTCATACCTGCTCCTCCCCTGTATTTCCATTCTGTCAAATAATCAATTTTCTTTTTATACATTTTCTGGATTCCTTTCTCCACTATATCCCTAACACCAGGCTACCACCAAGTCCTTTCACTCCTACCTTCTGAGTTTCTCTTCTCTGCAGCTCCTCCTCTCTATCCTTATGCCGCTGCTGAAATGCATGCACAACGGGGCAAATTTCAGTCCACTCACATTTCTGGAGCATGAATGATATGCTACATTCTGTGTTAAGCACTTTTATTTAAATGATCTCAGTGATTCCTCGAAGTATCTTTATAAGTTAGGTATATTCATATTATTGTCATTGCTAGAAGCAGAGAGTGATCCTAAAGAAGGTCAAATCTCTTTCCAAGGCCTGACAGCAAATAAATTGGGATTCCAACTTAGACCTGCCTCACTCCTGAGTCTGAGTACGTAGTTACTAACCTGTGAATTTACTGAGAGTGGCCTTTGTCATCCCTTAGACAAGTGTGAATACTTTGGGCCAGACAGATTAAGGAGAAAATGAGAAGAATTTGTTACAAGGCTTCTTTTGTCTTGCTTGCTTCATGAAGAAACAGACATACACAAAGGTATAAGCATCCATTCCTGGCTGTCCATCTCCAACAATGGCAATAACTGATAACAAAAGTTTAAGAAACATCAATTAATTTTAGTAATATTCACCATTATTTATTAAACAGTCAGATATTTTTCTAGGCAGTTTCCACACATTGTCCTACTTAATGCATATAACAACTTGTGAAGAAATGAAACTCAGAAAAGATAAGGAACTTAAGTTTCATAACAGTATCAATAAGTGATTCATCTAGACCAGTGGTTCTCAACCTTTTCAATGCCGTGACCCTTTACTACAGTTCTTCATGTTGTGGTGACCTCCAACCAAAAAATTATTTTTGGTTGGGGGTTGCAGGTCTAACCACGACCCACAGGTTAGAACCACTGCTGTAGAGACTAAGACCATTGGAAAACACAGATATTTACATGATGATTCATAACAGTAGCAAAATTACAGTTATGAAGTAGCAACAAAAATAATTTTATGGTTGGGGGTCACCACAACATGAAGAACTGTACTAAAGGGTTGCGACATTAAAAAGATTGAGAACCACTAATTTAGACCATTCTGAGCCCAAAGCTGATGTTCTTAACCACTCTATTATATTTCCTTACACGTTTGTTCAGCAAAGGGTCTGGATTCAGAAGATAGCAGGTGAAATGTACAAATTCTGTGTACCGAGACAAGTACTTATCATTTCTGAGCTCTCTTTCATCATTTGTAAAATTGGAGTGCTACTGCTAACCTCCTGGTGGTCTTTCTCTCTCTTGGAGTTAGAATATCTGACATCACTGGCCAGAAAATGTGTTCAGTTGGCAAAATATATATAAATACAGTGCCCACAATTTGGCCAAGATTGCACATGACTGGAAAGAAATTTACTTATTCATCTGGAATAGTTTTACATAAAATACTGCATCAGAAATTGTTATTTATTCCCAAAGAAAGACCAATATTTGCTCATCTTCTTTGCAGCTATATATGAGTGTGTAGCCAATTGACGGCCAATGAGATATGAGCAGAACAGGTAGATGCAGCTTCTCCACTGAATATGCTGAAAAAAGGAATATGTCCTCCCTGTCCCCCTTTCCTCACTGATTGGATGAGAGATGAGGTGGGCCATCTGGGATCAAGAGGGCAGAAGCAACATTCCAAAGATTCCAAAAACAAGAGAGAAGCCAGGTCTTAAAGATTCAGCTTTGCACATATCTTTTGAACAAACTCTCTTTTCTCCACCAGAACTCTCAGTAACAGTGGGGCCACCACTCCAGTTCAGGACTGCTTATACCTGCACTCTCACTTGAGAGAGAACTACACATCTATCTTACTGAAGCCATGGCCATTTGGGATCATAATGAATATAAGGCGAGAATGGAAATCCACTGAGCCACATGATGTTGAAATAGTACTTCTAAAGTCCAGCTTATGCAAAGTCTCTACTACAAAAGAACCTGGCACATTTTAGAGACAGTAAAAGGTTTGGTTTACCTCAGCTCAACTTAAAGTATCCATGGGGGAGTGATGAAACTAAAACTAGAGGGGCCATCAGGTGCCAGATCATGAAAGGTATGCCCCACCCCCCATGTTAAAGAACATGAACTTGAACCTGAGGGCAATGAATATCCACAGAGGAGTTCTACAAGGAAGTGGCATGATACTTCTGAGCTTTAGAATGACCTATCACTGTCCTCATAGTCAACAGATTTTATTTATTTTACTTATTCTAGGTGGCAAACACTACAAAAAGTATTTTCACCCTTTATTTAAATTGCAAGCCCCTCATAGGGAAGAGGTTTTCCATTTTTTCTTGTGTGGCTTATACTTAGCCATATAATGGCATTTACTGATGATGCAGCCATTCTGAGCAAAGCTTGCCTCAGATTCTGGATGAATTACAGGCATGCAGGAGCCGCTTTCTATGAAGAGGACCCCAACAATGACTCGGCAGTGCACCTCCTCTAAGTTTATTTTTCTCTCACTGAATTGTGTCTGTTTTTGTCCCTGCACTATATTCACAGCACATAACACAGTGCCTGACTCACAGCGGGTGGAGAATAAAAACAAACGTATGTTTAATGAACTACCACTGTATATTCTTTAAATGATAGCTATTTGAAAAATGCAGGCCAAAAATACTCTTGATGAAAGCATGCATCACTATACCCAGTGGGTTAACCAGAAAATGCATAATAATAAGCTAAATGAATGATGACGATGCTAAGGTATAAATCAGGTATAAGTAAAAAGCAAGAAGTGAAGGCCTTGAGGTCCAGGACCAACTAAAGTCAACTCTGATAATGCAACTCTTGGCTAGCGGGCTCCTATCACCTAGTGGCAAGCAGGGAACCAGAGGTAGGTAGCAGCGGACATGGGCGGTGCTAGGCCAAAGTCCCACCCCACAGGTCGCCCCACACACAGAGGGCAACCCATGGCGGGGGTGTGGCTAGCAAATGGGCAAGAATGGCTGACTCTCAGTACCTTCCCCCGGCCATCAGGCTCCCATCACCCAATGGGGAATAGGGAACTGGGGGTAGGAGGTGGCAAGGTGCAGGGAAGATGGCCATGATTGCAGGCCAGGCTGAGGGACCATACCCTTGCACAGATTTTGTGTGCTGGGCCTCTAGTAGCTCAATATGGCTGTTGTAAGAAATAAAGTCCAAGAATAAGAATTCATTTACTAGACTATTGCATATTGATAGGCTTTAGTCATAGGTAGCACTAAAAGTGTATGAAAGGGCACATCATTACATTTCCTCTGTGACTTTGGACAAGTTATTTTAACTCATGAAGTCTTGGCTTCTTGGTCTGCAGACAGGAATTTGGCAGATGCTATTGTACTTGCTCCTCTCCTTATGTGTCACCAAAAGCATTCCTTCCGAAAGACTCCGTGTCTCTCCACCTCGGGGCTTTCTTCAGCCATGGATTCATGCTCGGCCGCTCTCCTGCACAAACCTGAAGTGCTTGGGAATCAGTGCTCCTAGAAATAACTCTCAACCAATTACAAACAGGAACCTGTGGATCAGTACCCCATCTTCCTCAATGATCATGTGGTGTTAACACAGCAGTGTTCTGTGTGCTAAATGACATGCCAAGGAGGAGTGAGCCCCAGTTATCCACAGCAGCAACTTGTTCATGAATGCATCCTATTCTGCTTTCCCTCACTTCTGCATTCCCTACCAGCACTCCTGGCATCGCCTCCCAAATAATCTACCTGCACACAATCCCTTGTTTTGTAGTCTGGTTCTGAGGAAACTCAACTTAAGACAAGAGAGAATTTTAGTGCCTTCTTCTTAGGACTATTGAGAAGATGAAATAAGACTATACATCGAGCATTTTTCAGCACTGTGCCTGACTATTTAATAACTGTTAACTATCACCACCATTATGATTGCTGCTATTATTATTGAAAACAAAAAATTAACTTGAATTTTTCATCAGATCTTGGCCCATCCAAAAGCTTCCTTGGCCTCCCTACAATATGAGATATGTGAAGCCAGTATGTGCTTATTATTTCACTATTGAGCATCTAGTTATTTTTTTCCTCAATTGACTCCAGGTTATCAAAAACCTTATCTAGAAACCTGCACAGATTAAGTAATAATTCATATGCTTTCCATGTTTTATTAATCAAAGACACATATAACTGCCAATCAGCTTCTATCAGCATGAAATTACTAGGGTCACTACACAGAGCTAATGCAATTTCAGTCAAAAGCAAAGACTCCTGATGTTTTCGTTAGTTCGTGAAGCTTCATCGTTTGTTATAGTATGATTATATTAGATTTTCCGAAATTTTTAAGATATTGTGCAGACTTCTATTGCTACCATCATGGTCTCCTTAGAACCAGGAACTCCATGTTGGCAAATGCTGATCCAATAAACAAAAATCTATTAATAAATATGCTTGTTTTTGTTATAAAAATGGCATCAATAAAATGTTTATGGCTATATTTGGCAGTAATCTTTCCTTAAATTATGAAAAAATAAAGGATAAATGGATTTTCAGTAATTGTTGTTTTTTTATCTTAACCTTTCACAATAAAATAGTCTTAATCTAAGAGTGGCTGGATTCCTCTGAGATGCTGAGTCATTTCAAGTTTTCCACTGTAATATTTAGAAAACCCAGACTATGAGGAAAATAATATGAGAAAAAGGAAGGAAATAGCAGTTTATAACACTAGAACAAAGGGAATATCTATATTTCCATTTCTTAAGGCAAATATCACTTACTGGTACTATGCTTATAGGCAGATGTGCTATATATATTTGCTTGGCTCTCTGAATTCTCTCTGCCTTCTCTACCCTGCTCTCTCCTTAGATATTTCACTGGGAAGCCTTATCCTTAGGTCTCCAGCTGAGTTCAGCAGATGAAGAGCCCCAGTGAGAGATCAGAGATGGAGGAGGGACAAAGGTCGCAAAGGTTGGCTGCATCCCGCATCTGAAGACCACAGTCCTGTCACAGGCTGCCCTTGTCACACATCGTTCTTTACCTCATAACTTTTGTGGTGATAATGATGTCCCGCCATTTCTGAGCTCAGGAAGCTGAACAATCCTTTGTGATTTCTCTATACATTGCCCAGTATGTTTGCCAGTAGTCACTTTATTACATTCTCTTCAATTTAACCAGATTAACTGTGTCATCTATTCTCTGCCAGGACTCTAACAGAGAACCTAACTCCAAACTGGAGAGCAAAAGAGCCAGATGGATATGGTCCATGCTGGCCAGCATCTTGTAGCACATGCATTTTTGTAAGTGCCAATGTGCTACCTCTGGTCAAAGAGAATTCCCAATATGTAAGATAGATATCTATAATAATAAAAGTATAATATGCTAATCAAACCAGATGTCCTTCTGGACAAAGCGGAGACTGCAGTCCTGGGATCCAGGCAACCACAGGGGCTTCAAGGGAGGGATCCAGGCAGCCACAGGCCTACTGTGATGCCAAGAGCTGCAAAGGCCTACTCTTGCAGAATTCCATGCATCAGGCCTCCAATATAACATAAAATTCATAGAGTTGGTATGAGAACTAATAATATGATCCATAGGAAACACTTAGTACACTGCTTAGCTATTGTCATTATATTCAAGTGTCTGTAGAAAAATCCTGTTCATTTTCTGCTTTGCTTTCCCATATGCTTGAAATCTGAATTCACATTAAAGCCATCACTACAGTTCAGAGGACAAATCACCCGCATGAACAATAGCCAACACTCATTGAGAGGTTACTATTTGTCAGACATGGTGCTAACTGCTTTCCAAATGTCGTCTCATTTAACACAACAGTACTATTAGGAAGTAATTTAAAACCATTCCTTTACAGATGAGAAAACTAAGTAGGCTAGTAAGATTAAGAAAGCTTCCCAAGATCACATGGTATAAAATTAGTAGATGTGACATTTGAACCCTTTGCTAGGTATCTATTAGCTCTGACCAAATAATGGTATCAATAATCACTTCTTTGGAAAACTTACCTTTAGATCATTTCACAATTGATATTTTCTTTCACTTAGACCACATTCCATTTGCTAAGATCAGTAACTTCCCCCTCCAGACTTGCCCAGGATCTGGACCCGCCCAGAGAATTCTCCCCCCACCCTCGAAAAAGCCCACTTCGAGTCCTTTAAAATCTCTGACACCCATCCCTGAGTTATGATGCCCATTTGGGGCTCAGCCCATCTGGTTTCCAGATAAACTAATAAATTTATAATTCTTTACCACTTTCAGCCTCATGTGCACTTTCTTTGGCGACCCTAAGAGTATCCACAGCCAATATCCAGACTTCCCTGCTTACAAGAGACCAATTCTTCAGAGCAAATCCCTAGCAACTTGATGGGCACAGAATCAGGTTATCTAAGTGCTGAAAAATGTCTATGCATTTATCATTGTCCAAACTCCTTTCAAGAAAATATGCTGTAGTTGTACATTTAATTCAACACAATGTTCTAATGAAATGTACAGCAAAGTGGCATGTGTTGAGATTGTGATCCTGTTGCGGGGGGCGACTTATAAAACCTGCACTAAAGCAAAATGATAAACAAACAGATACAGTGTTTATGGCCCTCTTTGTGGTACTCTGTGGCTCCATTGAAGACAATGGAATAATTATAAAGACACACTGAGCCCCCTGGCTCCATGGGTATTTGATAGCTGTACCAGCAAGAGGAATTGTGTTCGTTATGTCCTTGAATATTCACCAAACTCTCCACTGGGGAGACAGTCATAGACATGAGAGAATGTGGATCAGTGATGGATGGATTCTCTCTCTGGAATCCTCTGGGTCTCCCTGCACTATAGCCAGGCCTGTGACTCTCTAAGGAAGCACAGGCGAGTTCTGCAGATTTTATATATGTGGAACTGGGCAACTTGACACAATGAGACTAACTCTCATTGACTAAGCTTGTGCAATGGTCTAGTCTCAGAAAAGTGAACTTGGTCACTTTTGGTGATGCTTGTTAGAGACTCAGTACTTTCCTGGTGAGCTCTGTCCTAGGCTTGGGTGGAGATGGAAAGATCTGTCATACTTCAGTTTCACCAGTGTAAATGGCTAAATAAAAGCAAACATGCATATGTCTATACCTAAAACACAGGGTGGGACACATCTTATGTGGTCAATTAATATTTGTTGAAACAAGGAAAAGCCATCCCTTCTTTGGGAGAACAGAGACTTGGAAGGGGTCAGGAAAGTAGAGGAAGGAGATACCCTATTGCTAGTACATAGTCTCACACACTCTAGGATAAGATTCCTGCGAGTGTGCGCGCGCGCACACACACACACACACACACACACACACATACACACCAAACATAGCTATTTTGTCCTGTACCCTCACCTGGCACGGGTGATTGATCCAAGAAAAGGTACCTGAACTAACGTGGACCAATAAAATTATCCTCAGGAATGTGAAATTCAGAACATGAAAACATAGACATGGGTGACCCCAAGCTAAAGCATGTCCCCAATTGACTAGGTTATCAACTTGCAGCACCCAGATGTGTTTCTGTTTCTTTCCTTTATGAGTCGGTTGCTCCCTTGAACTCATGCACATACCACTATACCACGGTAATAGACTGAATTGTGTCCTCTCAAAAACATATGTTGGAGTCTTAACACTCAGTACCTGAGAATATTGCCTTTTTTCTGGAAATAGGGTCTCTACAGCAGTAATCAAATTAAATTAGGTCATTAGGGTAGGCCTTAATCCTATTTGACTACAGTCCTTTTAAAAAGGAAAAACTTGGGCCCTGATTAGTGTCGCTCAGTAGGTTGGGCATTGTCTTATGCATCTAAAAGTTGGTGATTTGATTCCTGTCTGGACACATGCCTGAGTTTTGATCATAGGTAGGGTGTGTGCAAGAGGCAACCAATAGATATTTTGCTCTCACATCCAAATTTCTCTCATCTCCCATTAAAGAAAAGACAATGATAAAAATAAATGCATGAATTGAAGTATTAACCTTACTAAGAATTGGCAGGAGATTTTCTGTTACGAGTTAAATTGTATCCCCTCCAAAAGATGTGTTGAAGCACTAATACCTGGTTCCTGTGAATGCAACCTCTTTTGGAAATAGGGTCTTAGGAAATGTAATATAGCTAAGTTAGGTCATTTGGATGGATCCTAAACCAGTATGGCTGAAGCTTTCTAAGAAGAGAATTGTCTGTGAAAACACTATGTGAAGAGGTGCTCAACCAGAGACAAAGAACATCTGGGGCTCCCACAACCTGGAAGAGGCAAGGTCAGATCCTCTCCTGAAGGATCTGGAGAAAGCAAGGCCCTGTCAACATATCAATACAGAACTTCCAGACTCTAGAACTGGGAGAAGATAAATTATGCTGTTTGTCACCCAATTTTTGGTACTTTGATAGGGCAGTCCTAGGCAACTCATACACCCTCTCTCTCAAAATCTTGCTCTGGGTCATAGAAAAGGATTACTTGGGATCAGGTGATAGCAATTTGTAGACTCTCTAACAATGTAGGGTTGAAAGAAATTCATATTAACTGAATCTCTTAGATTCAGTTAATATGAATTACTATTTGTAATTACTATTGGTAATACTGAAAGTGACATTACTATTTGTAATACTGAAAGTGACTTTAATTAAAGAAAGTCTAGATATAAGATATATAGAACACTTTTCCTCTCTATTTCAGGTCCTGATTAAGATATTTTCAGTAAGTTTATGTTAAAATACGCAATCATAGTTGAACACTGATTTGATTTAAGCCATGAGGATTAGTTTTTGGTACCTTTGGGTAAATTTCCAATAAAGGTTACTTTTGAGTAAAGAGACAACTGAGAAAATTCAAGGATGGGGGCACATCCTCACCAATGTCTTTGAAAGTGACTAACACAAACTTTGTCTTCAAACTCTGTTCTTGGAAGGAAGAAAAAAAAATACATTGCCATCATAGTTGGGGAAGAAATCTTCCTTCTCTTTCCAACAAAAGATTCTCATGACTTTGATCATTTAGTTGTTCAAAAATAATGATTTGTTTGTTCTAAAAATAATTCTTCTCCAAGAATAAAACAGATATTTACCCTTGGAACTATTAAAGGAAGCACACTGGATTCTAACAGGGAAAAAATATAAATCTATTGAAGATATGTCATGTGTTAAATTTACTGCTGATGTCCCAAGAAAATCTTCCTTAATATTTTTAGACAAAGATTAATGTATTTGCAGACAAGTTTAGAATATAAAGAATCTAAACTGAACATCTGTTTCATTATCTTGGTCTTAGAGTCAACCTTCTGGCATAAAAATTAAGAAAGCAGATTTGAAGGAGTAAATACATAATTTTGGAATATCCAGATAATTTGTTCATGTGCTTTGAGAATCAAAATGGTTTCTAATTTCTTTGTTTTGCTAGAAGATTAACTTTAGAGGTATTGGCTTTATTAAGCATTGTATGAAAATGTCTTTCAATGTCCATTAAATACTGCTTAGTACAGTAAATGTTAAATTACAATGTTCTATCTCCATAAATACATGTGAAGCCCATATGAATGCCAAATGAGTTCAATATGGTCATTTCTATAACAATAAATGCCAAATGAATTCACAGTGATGAGGCACTTAAAATGTTATACACTTCCAACTACCCATCATGAATTCATTACTGCCAGGTGACACCCATTCTTGTCAGTGTTTCCATTTTAACTATTTTTAGCAGTTCACAATAAAACTCCATTTGAGGAATTGATTCTCTTTAGAAATACAGAAAATGAACTCTTAAGTCTGAGAAGATAGTGCCGAAATAACTTTTGGTAGATCGCAAAAGTCTCCACTCTCCAATCCACAGTTTAATATTTGAATAAATCCATATAGACTATCTGGTTACGAATTTTGAAATTTTATATCTAAAGACATTTTGGATTTGATAAGTTTCATCCTTGAACAAAGAAAAGTTCTGTTATCATGCATCTTTGTAAAATTTTACTTAGTTTTGTAACATTCTTCTTCATTGAGGTAGCTGTGTCAGAATCACACATAATAGACATATGTGAAAACTGAGACACTATAAGGTAACTATTTTAGTCAATACACAAGCATGGGGCCCTGGCCAATGTGAATCAATATGTTGAGCATTATCCCATGCAACCTTGATACCTGGTCAAGACACATAACTCAGGTTGAGGAGACAGCCCAACAATGTTGCGCTCTCTCTCTCTCTCTCCCTCTCTTTCCTCTCTCTTTTCCCTCCCTGTTATCCCTCTCCCCCTTTTTCTTAACCAACAGAAATGTTTAAAAGAAAAATGTTTTTTACAAAAGACACAGGCATGAATAATAACTGTTTTTCTGATCTAGTATTTCCATGGATTATCCAAAAATAGCAAGTCTACAACTACTCTTGATCACCTTTCTGTGGGTGGCAAATGAAAGTAGTTAGAAAAGTAGAGTGAACATAGCCAACAGGAGAAAGAGAGCTGGAGAAATACAAAATACAGATTGAGCATGTGGCATCCAAACAGGAAGTAGGAATAACAGTTAACTCTGGTTGAGGAGTTACAGATCCTTACAAGGGTAAATATAAAATTAAAATACAAACTCTGATACTGTTGATATTAGCCAGCTACCAGTGATAGTAATCTGAGTTAGGAATAAAGAAAAGAGACAGCCTTAAACTTTCTTATAACATTTGATATATTTTAATAGATGTATATACTTATACTTTGGTCTAGTGTTATTAGCAATAATTCAATTTTTTTATATATCCTGTTATAGCATATACTATATATGAGGCCTGATGTATGAAATTTGTGCAAGAAATTCAGTGCAGTCCCGGCTTTGTCTGGAAGGTTGTTTGGTTGTCTGGTCTAATTAGCATATTATGCTTTTATTATCATAGATATATAGATCAACGTATTCTAAATGTTGATTCTGTTTAAAACACTTTAAACTTTACTCTAGTGATTATATATATAAATCATTTTGATTTTCAATGAATTTTTAAACATATGTATTCCATGTTACTGAAATATAAATCAGATATGTTGACTTGAGATTTTGTTTTGCTATTGAACCAAAATTAATTTTATATGAAGAAATAGGGCAATTTTAGTCAGAGTGCCTGAGTTTCAATGAAATATTTTATGAGTAATACTGCTACTTAGGTTTGAACTTACATTTTTGAGAAACTACTGATATCCTTCTATCCATTATTCTCCAGTCTATCCCTTTGTCCCTCTCTCCATCTATTCATACATATGTCCCTCCATTCATCCATCCATTTTTATTCATTCACTTACTCAGCAAATAGTTATGGGTCTCCACTTTTTATTAGATGTTGGAACAAATATGGGGGGGCAGTAGAAGGTCAGAAAGATGTATACTCTTCCTTCAAGGAGTTCAATCTATTGTTGGAAAGAGAAGCTGCAAGATACCCGGAAAAGTGTTATAAAAACTGGAAGTATAAATCTCTAGGGAAGGACAAAGGAGAAGATTATTTCCTTTAAAGGACCATAGAAACCTTCACAGAGGAAGTGACAGCCAAGCCAAGGCCACCAAAGGAACTGAGATTGTCCCTGGGAAAGGGTTGGAGATCAAGTCTGGAGATAGCTATTTTATTATAGCTGCCACCCATTTGCCCAAATCTTCAGAAATATTTAGAGGATAATAATACTTTTCCTTTCAGAATGCCTTACCTCTGTGACTTTTAAACATTCAGCAAGATGGCAGGGGCAAAATGCATCTTTCTTTCTTTACAAGTGAGACTTATCAGAGAAGAGGGATTTTTATTACACAGGTGTAAATCCACGGCAAAAAAGGAGGGGTCTGGCCCAGGTAAAAGTAAATGAAAACAAATAAAAAACTGCACAACCCCTGATATATATCACAGTAAAATGTCGGAAGAGGCTTTCTATTATTGTTTTATAGTTCTTCCATCCTTATAGGAATTGTGAATGGTGCAAAAAGTTTTACTTCACATACCATAGGGTGATGCTCCATTGACTATGAAGCATCATCTTAAAACCTATTTCCACTTAACCTAGGGGTGTTGCTGAGCTCCACACTAAGGATCTGCAAACCATGGCCTAGAGCTTGTTTTTATAAATAAAGTTTTATTAGAACACAGTCATATCCATTTGTTTACAGATCATCTGTGGTCACTTTGTGGATACAATGGCACTACTGAGTAATTTAAAATTCAAAAATAATTTTCTATCTTTCCCTTAACAGGAAAATATTTGTTATCCCTGATCTAGATTAAGTTCCCAGTAAGAAGTGGTCTTTGAAATACTAAAAGCTCTGCTTATGGTGTTTTTTTCCTCATAGACAAAACAAAACAAAACAAAATAAAAAACACAAAATGAGATGACTGTTTTCCTGTTTTGTTTTAGCTACCAAGAAGCTCAGTGAAAGTTGAAGCAACTTTATAAATCATGATTGTCAGAATACAAGTGTCATATATTCTCTATAGTCAATATCACTGACTTTAATTTATATTTTTCCCATGTATTTTTGCAATGTATTTTGTTTAGACATAATTTTAATTACTTTATTGAATGTGCTTTGTATAAACTGCTTAATACATTATTTTGTGAAATGAAGTAGGGAATGAATAAGTAAATAGTAATAGATGATAGAGTTATCTATGCTTCTGTATCTCACTAATCAGTTAAAAACAAATTCAGAGGGGCATGATAGGTGTCACTTTAGAAGGGGACAGTAATGGACAGAGTTTCTCAACAGCATCGCTGTTGACATTTTGGGCCAGATGTTCTGTTGGGAGGAGGGGCAGGGGCTGTCCTGTATATTGCAGGATGTTAGCAGCATCCCTGGTCTCTACCACTAGATGCCAGTGGCTATGCCTTCTCCACTAAGAAAACAAAAACTGTCTCTAATATCCCCTGAGAAGTAATACCCCATCCCCACCCAATCCAGAGGAAATGCCCTGGTCCATTATCTCTTGACTCACTTTTCCATCTGTTTGCTAGGTCCTGTTAAGAGAACAGCAATCTCATGGAATCTACCAAGCTCACTGAAGACACAAGTGTTGGTGACCATGTGCGGCAGCAATCCTCTGTGCAGCAGTTAGGCCAGCCCTCTGTGCGCCACCCAGCAGAAGCCCAGGACTGAAGACTGTAGTAAGACCACACTCCAGAGGAGGATTTCCATTTAGGGTCCTTCCACAGCTTGCTCTTGGTGCTGGGCAAAAAGAGGTGAGGTCTGTCACAAACTCGCAGCCCTGGTAAGCTGTCCCTCCTGATCTCTAATGACAGTAATGAAGTAAATAATGGCTGAGTAATGAATTGGGTTATTTCCTAAGGCTAGAGATCAAGAGAAATTAAGTAATCTCGAGGGGTGTGCGTTTTTAAAGGGCTAGTTAAGTACCTCAAAGCAGTGGAAGCAGGACGTGAATAAGATGCAGAGACTGACAATACTGCCTGAACCCTCTTTCTCAATAGACTGTGGAATCAGATGAAGCTGGTCATTGCAGAGGATGCAAGGAAATGTGAGATTACCTCAATGATAGGGAAGATGCATCACTTGACAGAGGAAACTTGGTTCATTATTAGCACATTTTGTCTTGTTTACACCAAAGCCTCCAGAGACTGAATTTAGAGTCATCTTGTGTAATTAATTCTAGCATCTAAATTGTATCTCAATTGATATAGCCTTAAGGGTGAGGGCAGGCTTATATTTCTTGTTTCCCAAAGTGTCTTAGATGTAATAAAAGGTCAATAAATATTTGATTGACTTGATAGAAGCTTAGAGTTATATCCACAGATACTACATCAAACATACTTAGTCTGATAACAGCCAAGCACCAATCAGAGTCTCAAATAGAAGGAGGGGGCTGCCTACTTCACCCAGAAAATATTTTTTAGAATCTTATGCTAATAGTTACACATTTTATCATAATATTTCTCAGTGAAGTCTTATACACTTTCACTATTGGATCCTAAGAGTATACTTCTTATATACTAAAAGACAAAAATCTTTCACAAACATTTCAATCACTATTCTGAAAAGAGTATATTCTTTTTTTTAAACATATTTTATTGATTTTTTTTTTTTTACAGAGAGGAAGGGAGAGGGATAGAGAGCTAGAAACATCGATGAGAGAGAGACATCGATCAGCCGCCTCCTGCACGCCCCCCACTGGGGATGTGCCTGCCACCAAGGTACATTCCCTTGACCGGAATCAAACCTGGGACCCTCCAGTCCGCAGGCCGACGCTCTATCCACTGAGCCAAACTGGTCTCGGCAAGAGTATATTCTAAAAATTGATCTGTTCTATACCATCACCTGGCTCAGGCCACTAGAGCAGTATATACATTCATGTGGCAAGAAGAAATCTTTCCTATGCATAAGAAGGAGTCTGCAACACAGACAATTAGAATGTAAGAACAGAAGATCGGTAAGTGGGAAATGACAATAATTCTAAATAGTAAACTATTAAATCAAGTAGGTAATTAAATGTATATAATTCAAAAGTGCAATTAGTCATGCACCATAAAGTATTTTAGACACATATTGGTAATGTTAGAGCAGAGTTATATTAAAATGAGAACCAATTAATTCATTCTTTCTTTGGCATACAAATAATTCCATTTTTCCAGGGAGGTAGTCTAGGATACTCGGTAGCACATAGATTTCAGAGCTGAACAGAAGAACTGAGTGCAAACTTAGGGATCACTGCATTCCAACTCAATGACTTGGGCATCTGACCAGAGGGAATGTGCTATCATGGGAAGAAGATGGATCTCCTGGGAAACCTGAGTTCAATTAGGACATCATAACTCACCAGCTCAGTGACCTTTGGCAAATCACATATTCTTTCTGAGCTACAGTTTCAGGTCCTTACCCTGAAGTTATCCTATCTCTACCTGTGTATCTTCCTTGTTTTATTGGTATTGCTCAAGCCAGTGCATATACAAGGGCTACATCAACCAAATTGTTGTACCCATCACACAGTAAGAAAACTGCCAGTGAGAATGCCCTGAAGTGCAAACCCATGATGAGCTTCTCAACCTATATGACATATCCACTGGAAAAGTCATTTCTGGCCCCTCTATATATAGCCTGTATTTGTACTATTAGAGCACTTAGCACAGGGTAGTTCTATAATAATAAAAGCACAATATGCTAATTAAACTGAACAGCCAAACAACCTTCTGGACAGACCTTCCAGATGATCTTTGGGATGAAGCCACAGCTGGAGGGCTGAGGCAAGCTGCCGCAGCTGTGAGGGCTAAGCCCCTTGAATGAATTTCATGAATTGGGCCTCTAGTTTTAAATGACTCTGTAAAAGGGAAAATGATTAAAAATTACCATCCTTGTCCTGGTACAAAGATAGAAAAGCCAGGTTACAGAACATGCAGAAATAAACCACATATATGTGGCCATTTGATTTATAACAAAGAGACTGCTATAATTCAGGGGGGAAAAGGTCTCTCAATAAATGGTACTGGAGCAATTGGGGGGAAATCAATCTTGAACCCTACCTTATACTATACAAAATTAATTTGAGGTGAAATTAATCATAAAAGCTTAAAAAATCAAGCGTTTAGAAGACATAATAGAAAATGTTCATGACCCTGAGGTATGCAAATATTTCTTAAACTAGACACAAAAAGCACTAAATAAACAGGCAATTTAATAGAAAACATCTGTTTATCAAAAACACTTATAATAAAGTAAAAGACAAGACACAGTCTAAGAGATCAGACTCATGATGCACACATTTGACAAAGACTTAAATTCAGATTATAAAAAGGACTCCTTAGCATAATATTCTCAAGATCCATCCATGTTTCGCAAATGGCAGTATTTAACATTTTCTTATGACTGAGCAGTACTCCATAGTAGTACTCCACATTTTTAACCAACCTTCTAAGGTTATCTCCATGCCTTGGCCACTGTGAATAATGCTTCAATGAACATAGGGGTGCATATATCTTTGCAAATAAATGCTTTTGAATTTTTTTGGTAGGTATCTAAGAGGATTGCTGGGCCATGCTAAATGAAATAAATCAGTTAGAAAAAGCTAACAACCATATGATTTCACTCATATGTGTGATACAAAACTGAAACTCATAGACACAGACAACAATACAGTGCTTTCCAGGAGGAAGGGGATGTAGTAAAGGGTAAAGGGGGCCAAATACATGGTGATAGAAGAGTTTTTGACTTTGAGTGGTGGGCACACAATCAATATAGAGATTATAAAAATATACACTTGTAACCTATATGATACTATTAACCAATGTCACCTAAACAAATTCAATAACAAATAAACACATTAAAATAAAAATTTGGAAACAACAAGAGAACTCCTTAAATTACCATTAAGGAAAATTTATTTTATGTGGAGAGACTCTTTTATTCTGGATAGCATGTTGGGTCTGGATCTAAATAGCTGAGACTGGAACTTGGTGAAGGATCAGGAACAGAAAATATGCTCACAGCATATAACAGGCCCAGAGTACTCAGCAGAGAATTAAAAGGAGAGATGGGAAGGGAAGTAGGAAAAGAAAACTGTGAGATGTGAGAAGTAAAGAGCTGGGGGTACTAGTAAGCAGCCATAGAAAATGTGTCTGGTGCCTAAAGTACACTTAAGAATAGTCATTTCAATACTCATCTCCAAATATAACTTTCTAGAATTTCAATAACATGTTAACCACACAGGCTTTTTGTGAAAGTAAAGGGAGGGGCTATTGTGGAATAGGAAGAGGATGATAAGGCAAAACAGCTAAATAAGCAGAAGCATGATGTTTGAGCTAAAGGTGAGCATTGATATGTGAGCCCCCTGAATTTCCAAACATTTATCAGATATCTGTGAACATTCCCAAGGCAAGGAGTGGAGGCTTGCACCAATGTTACATAAATTTCACAGGATGGGAGATCCCCAGTGACATGAATTCCACTGTTTCATTGCTCTTCCCCCATCAAGCCCTTTGAAAGTAAGGTATATAAAAGAAACTCAAAAAATGTTTGATGTAAAGTGAGTGAATGAATAAATAAATGGTGAACATGTTCATAAATAAAATTTTGGCATTTTGTTCACCCTGGTCAGCTTTCAGAGTTTTGATTATTTTTTTTACCCTTATCTTGCTGGTATCTTTTCATTTGTCCATCTTTCTACCATTTTGCCAGGAGCTCCCAGTCATATGTTTAGGGTATTGCCCATCTACAAAGCAACATTTCAGCCCTAATGTGGGCCTTCTCCACTTGAGAAATGAGTTGCACTGTAGCATGCATCCATTCAAATGCACTGGCAAAATAATTACTTGTCTTTCATGCCCAAGGCTTGTTATCTGAATAAATGTTTTTCTAATAAAGCTTGCAGCTGGATTGAGTGTGAGAAATATAACAATTAGGAGTCAAGGGACAAGAACTCAAAAAACGGTTCCCTTTCAACAGCAGCATTTGCTTCCTCCATCACTGATTAGGAGGAATGGGGCTTGTAGAGGACTGCCAACACAGTGCTGATTGCTAATCAAGTGCCATAGTATGTGGGAGCAAAAGAAAATTAGGAAACAAATGTAGATGCTGATTCGTTTTCTGCAAACATCTTACAAGATGCTTCAAGTAGGAGACAGCTAAGGTGAGGCAAGTAAGAAGAATCCAGCTCTCTCTGCTTTGCGGACCTTGCCCTGGGTCTAATCTGGAATTTAAACAAGAAACTATGGAACAGGGCACTAAACTGATTGCAAAATCTAAATGAATCAATGGGGTTAAGTAGTAATGACAATAATAACCACAATTATAACTGTTAAGACATGTACCTTAGCTCATTCTAGTCTCATAATTACTGGGTTAATCTGCTCAAGGCAACATATATATATGACTGACCGGCATTTTTACTAAGATCTTCATTTCCAAATTTTAGGAATAGCATCTAATCTATAGTAGGAAAAACAAACAAATAAACACACAAACTAAGGACTCATAAATGTTACCAAAAATACCAAAACAAAACCAAAAAAAAAAAAACAGAATTTGAGAGAGAGATTTTAAAAATTCAGAGATTCTGGGACCTGGGTAGCAAATGGGGACCAGGGAGAAGAAAGTGCTTCTGAAAAACACTCATTCTACAGGCACAGGAAACAACCACAACTACGAAGAAACTGACTTTTACGCTTCATTTCTACCTTTTCATAGGTTCCTACCTTTTTATAGCATCAATTCTGTACTTGAAGGCGTGCACTCAGGGATCTCACCTGAATGTTGGTTTCAGTATATGAGTAACTGTTACTGTTACTGTTCTGTCAGTTGCCACTTCTGTAACTCACCTACTTACCAGTGTTTTTGGACATTTGGAAGAAAATACAAGTTTTGCCCCATCATTTACCCATGGAGATTTTTGTGACTGGCACATGACTTTTATGAGGCTGGTTATCTTTGGATGGTACCCAGTGGTGAGATGGAGCTGGCTTATTCTGGCTTGTGAGAACCAGGAGTGCACACTCCTCCCAAGGCCAAATTCAGTGAAGTCATGTTGGAAGGTATTTCTGACTTGATGATAGTATTTGTACCCCAGAAATAGGCAAATGCTATGAATTATGGATATTTTCCAGAGACCCAGTTGTCAAACATATATCACCACATCACTATATCTATATCTATATCTATTATCTATATCTATATCTATATTTATATCTATATCTAGATATAAATATAGATATCATAGAGGAAGGAGAGGGAGAGAGAGATAGAAACATTCATGATGAGAGAGAATCATTGATCAGCTACCTCCTGCATGCCCTACTGGGGATCAAGCCTGCAACCCAGACATGTGCCCTGATTAGGAATCAAATCCTGACCTGGTTCATAGGTAAACCCTCAACCCCCGAGCCATGCAGGCCAGGCTAGATATATTTTTTAATGTCATTGATTTCTTTTTGTACATTTACTTTTATTTTTTACTTAAACACATTTATTTAAAAAGGAAACCACATTACTGCTATAGATAGAAAAGCATTATGGTCTTATATTAATGGAAGGTACATTTACAGATAAATCGTGGGGATGGGGAGGGGGGCGGGAAAGAATGTGAGGACATTCTTAACTAGATAATGGTGTTTGCAAAAAATAATGATCTTGACATCTACATCTCTTTCGTAAATAAGAAGATTAGCAAGTGTGGGGAAGTGTTGAAAACACACAGAAACTGTGGTGAGATTTTCTAGTTCAGGTGAAAAGAATTGATAGACAGATTGCTGTGATGCTCTGATAGAGAAGAGGCACCGCTTTATACAGTCCTCTTCCACACCCGAGGGGGAGCTGCCAGTGTCCCATCCAAACTCCAGACGCCACCATCTCCCTGTGCTCAGACCACTTCCGTTTGCAGGCTCTCAGCTCTGTGTCTGAGGACTTCCCCAGAACCCAGAAGATTGCCCTGCCTGTGTGTGTGTGTGGCGGTCTGAAGCCCCTCTGGTGGGAGGTGTCCTGGAATTAACACCTGTTCCATGGAAATAGTCCTCTACCAAGGAAGGGGGAGTGAAAACACTCAAAGGGAATTGATGCATCAGTGTCCCCTTTCCCTCTTTCCTCAGGTGGGATCATTCTGAGGCATGTCTTCCACATTGTTTCCAGAGTTTTCTTACAGGATTCAACTTTAGTTATCTACCACAGCTTAATATTGTACCCTGCAGTGCTTGTCTACTGTTCTCATGGTCTCCTGTCCATTTCTGGTGAACCTATACCTCTTTAATAAAGAACGTTCACTCACACCTTTGCCTCTTTTTGAGGAGCCTACTTGCCTTAGCTGCATGGATCAGTTGGTTAGAGCACTGCCCCATACACTAAAGAGGTTGAGGGTTCAATCCCAGGGCACATGTATAGGAGGCAACCCGATAGATGTTTCTCTCTCTCTAAAAACCAATAAACATATCCTCCAGTGAAGGATTTTTAAAAAGGGTACACAATAATTCATGTTATTTCACGTGACTCCACCATAGCAGTGTCTCAGGCTTTGGAAGTGGTGCCCTCACAGGCCACCATTGATACCGATCATATGATGTTGAAATTGTCATCTTTCCAATTCCACAGACTTTCCAAACTTCAGATACGCTGTAGATCGCTCAATATTAAAATTGCCTCATTATCTCCTCTAAGACTGGTGAGGACCGTTGATATTTGAGAGGGCTAATCTGAAAAAAGCATTGATCATTTAATCCTCTCAGTTCCCTAAGTTCTCTTCCTGAATCAAGTCCCACCACCAGAAGCTTAGCTCTCGGTGGGAAGCAGTCACCTTGCCCTGATCCCTTTTCATGTCTTTACTGAGCTAAAATGCACAAGGTAGCCAAGCGCAGAATGTTTTCACACCTCTGGCAAAATAGCTGCTGAAAAAGCTCTCCTTGTGTAACTCAGAGCTCTTTTCAGTTAAGGCTCTTAAGATATGTGGCTAGCAGAAACAAATGCCAAAGGGAAACATTTCTCTTCCCATTAAGTGGCATGCTTTAATCAGACAATGAGAACTATTTAAGTCAACGCATTTTCATTTTTTCTGTGGTTATGTGGAAACTCAAAGCCCAATTTGATACTAAATTGTAATAATTAAACTCCATTATTGTTCTTCTGCATTATGGTTTATGTCTTTTTAATATATTTACCTTTGTGAAACTGAACTTTAATAAACTATTTTCAAACATTTAAAATAAATGTGGTAGACATGCTTAATGGATAAACAACATTAAACCTGTCAATAATCAAAATACTCTCTTTGCTAAAAAAAAAATAGCTTTAGAATGGAATGAGTAGATATTGTTGAAGCTTGACTCAAAATCATCTGCAAAACAAAGTTCCTTTATGTTCATGGATGTAATGTGAAGGATCCCAAGTAACCTCCAATATCACTGGCTGGCAAAGATATATACAGTTATTCACTCAGTCAGTCACAAATTGTGTGCATCTATGATGTTCTAGGTGCTGTAATGGGGTTAGTAATAGATTGCTGGGAAAACAGATGCTGACCCTGTTCTCATGGAATTTATAATTCTTTTAAGTCCTCTCACCCCACCCACACCCCTCTCTCTAAATAGCTTCAATTAAAGACTGCTTCATCTGACTACCAATGAAAAGAAAAACAGCAACAAAGGGAAATGAGGAAACGGCTTTGGAAACATAATTGTGAATATTTATATAAATAAGTCTCAATATCTCTGAGGCTGGCACATTGCATGACCCATGGCTTGCATTATAGATGTTCAAAAAAAAAAAAAAGGAAAGGAAAGCAACATAACAATGAATTTGGCCATCCTATCAACAGGGGGCAGGCATTTATGGGTTCAGTTTCATGCCATAAAACAGAATGGAGAACTCCGCATTGCCAGCTATTTAGTGACACATGAGGTCTTGGCAAGAAGCTGAATCCCATGCTGTGGCCCCACGTTGGACATGGTGATGAGGTCAGGTTGTGGCATGGAGGCCCTGCTGTATGGGCATCTCTGCTCCTGGCACTGCAATGGGCTTCAAATGTGAACACTCAGAGGAATCGATGAAGAGCCACAAAACTTGATGGACCAAATGGGATGGACCAAGCCTCCCTCCCCATCTATCCTTGCCCTAAATGGACATAAGTCTGACCCCACGTGAGTATAATAGACGTGATTAGTAGTCTATCTATTCTCAGTGTGGGTCTAAATTTGTCTTGGTCATAGACTTTTATAGTTGGGGCAGTAACTTTGTGACATGAACTTTATGGCCTGTAGCAGAGGTTTGCAAAGTGAGATCCCAGGCCAGCAGCATCACCTTTGCTGGAACTCATTAAAAATGCAAATTCTTGGTTCTCTTTCGTCCCATTCCTGACTTTCTGAATAACAAAACTCCTGGGGTGAAAACCCTGTTTTGATGCATCCTAGAGGTGATTCTGATAAACATTCACATTTGAAAACCACTCGCAAAAGAACCAGAGTTTTCTGAATTGTATTTCCATGTAGATCCTTTAAACATTTTTCTTTAATTACTCAGTGCTAGGAAAACACATTGAGAAGCAACTATGCCTCATTTATCCAAGCAGCACACAGGTCTTGGGACCAAAAGCACTTTATATAAATAGTAATGAGCTATTTTACCACACAAATGAAAACAGGCCCCTGAAGGGTTCATACAACCCCTCATTCAAAGGCCTGTTATGACAAGAGATAGAGACAGAGAAGTAAAGAAAGCTGGTAATACTGATCTTACAATTAAATTTAAATGCCAATTCTTGCTTTCATTTCTGCTTCTACTAAGTCATGGCTCCTCACATATTTAACTAGTGGAGTGCACTGTTTGGACCCAAGCAGAGAATCTTACATTTGTTTTTATTACATTACTTGCTAATAATTCAGCCCACCATTTTAGCTACCACATTATTTTTAATTCCTGACTCTGTTATCAACCAGAGTGACATGCCATCAATATATCAAACATTTTTACTCATCATAACTTCATTTATACAAGTTATAAAATGTAAATATATATGTAAGATATAAATAGTGGGCCTGCCTACAGCAACCTTCCTCAAGTAGCCATTGTCCTATGAATAACCATATTTTTGGTGAAGGTTATACATATAACTGTGAGTTGATCTCACTGGACCAGCACTTGGATAACAGTCTCTGTTCTGTCCTAAGTATTGTCTTAAAAAACTCCATCAATTCTTAACAACTGGGTCATCCCCCATTTTAATAACATTAAGATTTTTGCCTTAGAGATCAACGAGATAGCTACACTTATATGACTCTTGAAAAACAATCTCTTCACCTATTTAGGAATTACTGCTTGAAAACTAAACATAAAAATGAGACTAGCAGGACTGAGTTAGGGTTGGGGGGGGAAAAAAGCCCAGTTAAGTTAAATTTGAATTTCACTTAATAAATAAGAAATAATTTGAATAAATAAGAAATAATTTTTAGTATAAGTATGTCCCAGATATTGCATGGGACATATTTATGCTAGACATATACTTTTAAATTATCTGCCTGTATTTCTGTGACCTGTGCTCTTGACCACTAATGTAGAATGCTTTCCTTGATCTCTTCCTTCAAATAGTGAATCCACAGGTCTATCTTCAGGCAAAGCAGCTGCATTCTTTTCATGAACTTAAGTGACTTTTTTTCAAAAGTTAGCATGGAATTCAGCAGGGGCTCTGCACCACAGCTTCTTTTATTCAGGAGATGTTTTCTGCATATCCACTTACATTCATGCTCCATGCTAACCGTAATGCAGGTGGTGTGGCACTCTCTGTCCCACAGAATTTAAGGCTGGCTTAACCCCCAACATCAAAGAAACCCTTGAGGCCCAGTTTGTGCTTTTACACTGCTCGCTATCTGACTTCTGTTTATGGTCAGACCACCAACCAAGGTTTGAATGACCAAGGCATTTTGCAGTGTGGTGTGGGTTCAAATCTTTCCCAGATCAGATGTCTGTTTAGTCCTGAAAAATAGAGTTCTCCATAATTACCAGGGACTATAACCATTTTTTTCTTGTTTGTTTTTTTTGTTGTTGTTGTAATCAAACATAGTTTCAAAGTAGAAATTAATATTATTTCTTAGTTACTTGCATTTACAAGATGAGAAAATGCTGAGAGAGGAAATCTATAAATGGGTTAGATACACCTGTTAACACAGGAGGTGGGAGCAACCTAAGTCTGAGTGAGTTTGAAAGCAGTATCTTGGGCAGAGTCACATGTATAAACACCTCATCATAAGAATCTCTTTAAGATTATTCCCCAGGAGGTCTTTCATAAAGGGTGATGGAGCTGTCTTTGTCCAAATTTGCTTCGGTAGAGTATTCAACCTCTTAATAATAGAAACTGAACAGGACTACTCTCTGAGTACCAGCAAGAGCTGCCCCTGTGGGGAAATGATAAAGCTAGAGGTCTAATATCAGGATCTTCAGGTAAAGGCACATTTTAAACCTCAGATTTTTAATCTAATTTGGGAATAGGGGTGATTTATGTTCTCTCTGATAGGCCATCATTTTCTGAAAAGGAAATGGATAAAGTCACTGTTTAGCCCTCATTGCCCTTCTTGCCTAGGGTGAAGCTGGACACTAATTTATTTAGGTACCTCCAAGTCTTCATAGCAGCTAAGTGTTCAGTTTAAAATTATATATTTCAGGGCATGGCTTCTTAGAGTCTCAGTACATTTTAACATGTTTGTTAAAGAATAATTACAAACTTCTGCAAAAAGAACTAGTGGTGAACTCTTTGTGTAATTATGCTCTGAAAAGTTTCCTAATTTCAATAAATTACTTATAAAAAAAAGAAAATACATAAATTGGACATCTGAAAAGGAAATATATACCTTTGATATTTCTATATCAACTGGATTACTTCAAAGTAAAATGTAAAACACCCAAATGTGATCCATACTAAACGTGCCTGTGTTTAATGTAATGCATATGAAATGCTTAGAAAAGTAACTGGCACATTTTGAGTGTGTGTTAAATGTTAGCTATCAATTTATTATAATATTTTAAGAGGTAGGGTGCCAGCCTGACACAAAAGAGAACACGCTGCATGATTCCACTTATATGAAGTACGAAACAGGCAAACTAATCCATCCTACAAAGGTCAGAATAGTGTCCCCTATGGAATAGTGAATGGGACAGCAGAGGGACTTCTAGAAACTGATCATGCTATTTCTCTGGGCACTGGTTATATATGTGTGTTCAGTTTGCAAAAAATTCATCAAGCTATAGATTTGTGACTTTTACACTTTACATATACTTAAATAAGTAATTTATTCCACAGTGTCAACCTGATTAAAATTATAGTAGAACTATTTCTTGAAAGAGACACAATACTTTAAAAAATTCAAATAATGTAAGTCAACCATACAACCACAACTCAGAAATCCATAAGAGATCAAGTGCCTTTAAAACATTAACAAACATGATGCTATCCATTTTGGTAGAATGCATCCAAGATCAATAGTGTGAGGTGGCTTTTCCCATCCCAATATCAGAAGAAATGAAGTTTATCAATAACTGAAAGAGTGGACACATGAAGAGAAGAGGTAAGTCTCCGTTAACTTCAGGAACACATTGTTCATTCCAATCTCCAGCTTTTCCAATGACTTCTCATTAAAGTCAGATATAAAAAAAGGGTAAGCTCTTTATAGATTTCCTATTACTTCAGGATTTTAAAAACAATAAAGAAGTTCAACCAATTATACCTGGGAATTATTAAAAACTGAGGGTGCTGGTGGTGCTAAAGAACCTTTAAATCTCATCTTGGACAATTCTATTTATGTAGGAAGAATCTGATTCTCAAGATAAAGTCTTAAAACAGCAGTGGAGTATTTCATGTGGATGATATCCACAGATAAAGAGGTTGTGGGGACAAGAGCACTTCCCAGTACTCTTGGTGGCAGTATAAATTGGGAAGACACTTGGGGAGACAATTTGGTAATATCTGTCAAATGAAATGGGCCTATCTTCAATCCAGCAATACCATTTCTAGAATTCAATCTTACACAGTAAGTCTGTGTGAAGAGATGTAATTTTTGCAATGCTTATAAGAATGAAAAACTAGCAGTTACCTGGATGCCCATCAGTTTAGGAAGTGGTCAAAAAATTAGAGTGCAGTTATGGAGAATAATAAGCAGTCATCAAAAAGCCTAAGGTAAATATTTCTCTGTGTGTGTGTGTGTGTCTATATATCTAACACACATGCAAATACACAGAGGCTGTGCAATACATATTTATTGAAAAAAAGGCACGATAGTACTAATGATATGATCACAACAGCAAATGATTTGTAGTTGTTATTGTTTTTAAGTTACATTGGGAATGGAAGAGAGTGAATATTTTCATTTTTATACTTCCTTTTTGTTATTTTTTTTCAAAGAATGTATATAGTGTTAATAATTATAGAAATTGAAACACCTAAAAGGAGAGAAAATAAATGAACTGGTGTTTGAAAAAAAAAAATCTATGTAGTTTTAGGACCTACCATTAGAAATGAGCAAAGTGGTCTAAAAAGTTTGAAGTGCCCTGTTCTTAATGAGGTAGCGGAACTTCAAAATGGAGGGTGAAAAATGTTTTTAATCTTCATCTAAGGATATGTCTTTATTGATTTTTTTACAGAGAGAGGAAGGGAAGAGAGAAACATTGATGCAAGAGAGAAACTTTGATTGTTTGCCTCCCATATGTGCCCTGACTGGGAATCTCTTAACCTTTCAGTGGACGGGATGATGCTACATCCAACTGAGCCACCTGGCTAGGGCCTGAGGGTATAATTTTATTTCCCACCTGGAAGGTATCTACCTGTGGTGATTACCAATAGCCCCTTGCTTTTTGATGAATCATATCCCTTTATTTCCCCCTTTTATTTTTTCTGAAGCTACTGCCCACCCGTAGTTTGCTCCCAGCATGATTCCTGTGGGCTCTCTAAGAGTCGCACCTCATGTGCATCCTTAACTACAAGTCCACATTTCTCCCAGGCTCTGCTTTCCTGGTTCTTATCAGCTCCTCAGGCGGCCAGTGCCACTCTAAATTCCAAGGTTATACTCAACTAGCAGCTTTTATCTTCCCATTCTTCCCCGTAAAGCCTCCTCCGGTGCATTGGTCAGCCAGTGGCCTGGTGTTGCTACGGGTTTTGCAGATTCCTATCTTCTTTCCCAGAAAATTCCATGATAACCATTCTAGCAGAGCTGGCTGATCCCCCGGCTTTCACTCACTTTTTCCAGACACTCTCCTAACCTCATCCTAACCTCATCCCTAAAGAAAACACTTATTCCCTCCTTTGCATCCCTGCTGCTATCCATACCACCTCTGTCATTTTCCCACAGCCCTGTATTTCACCTCACTGTCTGTATAATGGCAGAAACCACTGTCAACATCTGGGTTTAATCCTGGTTCTACCACTTATAGCTTTGGCTTCATTTCCTCATCTGTTAAATGGGGTCAATTTTAGGACCAACCTTAAAGGATTGTTTGTGCTCTTGGCAGCAGGATTAAATTAGTAATATAGTAAAAGCACTTAGTACCCCCCATATGTTATCAGGACTAATAAATGTAAATGATTATTTGAACCACTGTCTTCCCAAATAGATATGAGCTTATCAGCAATTTTATCTTATAGCCCCAGTACTTAATATAAGGACCACTATTTTAAAAGGGCTCAAACATTATTTATGGAGAATCAATTAGTTCTCTTGATATTCAGTGACCCACTGTTGGAAACACAGATGTAAAAATACCCATTGGTACCAACCACTCATTCATTCCATACATGCATCGTGGATCCCCCGCTGTATGCTGGGCAGTGTGCTTGTGATGAGAACTGAATGGTGAACAGCAGGCAGGGTTCCTAACCAATTGTCACTCACAGTCTAGACAGGAACCAGAGACATTAGCAGGCACTTACAGTATAGTGTGGTAAAGGATATGATGAGGAAAATATCAGCTTCTAGGGTACCATCATAGATGGAAGACATTAAGAAATACTATTTAAGCTAAGATTTAAATTATAAATAGAAATAAAAGAGTCATTGGAAGAGAGAGCAGCACATATGAAAACTCCTCACCTGCCCTGGGTCATCCGAACACCAGAAGCTTGACTTCTAGTCAGGCGGACTTTACCCAGGTGAGGGATATGTAGCTTTAATTAACGGGGTTTTTTTGAATATAGTAAAACATTAGCTGCTAATATCTCGGGTTCTTCTCTCTATGGAAGACTGAATTCCTCCAAAAAGCTGCGACTATATATTACAACTCATGCTCTTCATGAAATGTGACGGTTATGGTGACATGGTAGAGTCTTTGTTCCATCTCCTTGAAACTCAGTGGAGCTTGTCACTACTCAGCCACTACAAAATATGGCATTTCTGTCCACCTGGTACTCTTGAGATCTCCACTCTTGGCAGCAGCCACCATGCTCTGAGGGAATATAAAGCCACAGGTGGGTGTTCCAGTCAAGAGCCAGTATCAACTACCAGGCACATTAAGGGGAAAATCGTAAATGGTTCATTCCAGACTCCAGTTGTTGAGCTACTCCCACCTTTAGCTGCCCCAGCTGGCATTGTGAAAAACAGATGAAAAAGTTCCACTAAGCCCTCATGAATTGAAGTTTCATGACTAAAATAAATGATTGCTGCTGCCTTAAGCCACAGAGTTTATGACGGTTTGTTATACAAGTATGAGTAAACACTGGAACCAAATCACAGCAAAATGCAATAACTACCTTAGTCATCAATGGACTCATGACAACCCTTCATCAACACAGCTGAGATGGGAACACTGGTTTGTTGGTGTCTTCCTGTCCATGCCTCAGATCGCTCTGAGAGGTATAGTAAATTGACTAAAGCTACAATAATGGGGAGCAGCAGAGTTAAGTTTCCTATCTAGCTTATCAGTGGTCAAAGCTCATGTGCATAAAGAGATTTTGCCTCCACCATCTAGTAATCTACTGAAGACTTCTAGAGAAGGATTCAAGCCCAAAGCCAAGGATAAACTTCATGGCAGAAGGAAGAAAGTAGAGACATAATTCCTAAGAATTTTGTTGGGATCCAAAGTGCAAGAAATAGTTTAGAAAAGTCAGGACTGGCCAAATCTGATTCACAGCAGTATTTTAAATATATATAAATGAAGTTTTATTGGCACGTAGCCATGGCCCTCATTTCTGTATTATCTGCGGCTGATTTCGTACTGCAATAGCATGGAGTTGAACAGCTTGCACCGCAGACGATATGGTCTACAAGGCCTAACATAATTACTATCTGACTTCAGAGGAAGTTAGCAACCCAGTCCTAGTGGAATGTGTTAATTTATCCAAGATAAAGCTGTACGGTCTAATTAAAATGACTTTCTAATTGTTTTACTATTGTCTAGAATTTCACAACTCTCCTACTGGTTATCCTATGTTGATCAGAGGCTCTGCTTGGCAGTGCTGCAAGTTTTTGTTGAATTTTTTTAAATGGAAAAACTCATTATTATCTAACAAAAGGAGTTTGTAGACAAAATGTTCCAACTGATGGATTCCATGGAGAAAACAGGAAGAAAGGAAGACAAGTCCTTGGTGGCAAAAGGCTTAGAGTCACTGAATCAGAAAAGTGTATTATTGGAGCTACAGGCAGAGAGATACAAGAATATACATTGGTTTGCCTTCTGTAGAGGTTACACACTCAATGTCTGTAGCCCATATCTGGCTTTCCAACATGTTTTGTTTTATTTGATAGGGACCCAATGTTTAAAATAATGTCTACATATTGGCAAGCACTTCAAGTTAGCTGGCTCAGCACCCATTCCTAAGTCCCTCCTCCCTGGCCTGCTCCCATGAAATTGACTAAGGAGGAAAATACTTTCCTAGGCTTTTGTGCAGGTTAAGGTGGTCACATGACCTGTTCTAGCCAATGAGATTTAGGCAGAGTCTCATGTTTTCTTTTCAGGGCAGTGGTTGGCTTTCCTCATAAAAGGCTGGTGCTGCCTTTCCCTTTCTTTTTTCTGTGAACACAGATACCATAGCTATTTTCCAGCTTTTCCTGAGAACAGGGGGAACCAGCAAGACTGAGTCTGCACTCCTAATCAGCAAGTATTCGCAGGAACATTGTAGCAACTGTTCCCCTTTGCACCCTGGCTGTGGGTGCTCTGGGTGGCTGCAGTTGATCTGAGCCATTTCTCTAATATTATAATACCTCTCCCTCCCTTCATTGCAAGCTCAGGAGCTGGGGAATGTTGCTGGGAGCTAACAGAGGCAGCCACCAGGGTCTCCTATGTGCCGCTGTCCCTCTCTCTCTCCACATGGGGATCATACAGCACTCATTTGTACTTCATGATGAAAAAAGTTTGGATCTCTTAAGATGATTAAAGTATACCAGTAAAAAACAGAAACAGCAAAATCCACCCACTTGAGTAATCAGAGTCTTATTCTTACATGGTTCCAAAGTCTCATGGGAATTCTTTTAAGGAAAAAAGAAACATCTACATTTTTTTTTCCAGGCATGTATCAATGAGTGTCTCCAAAGGGTTTTAAAAACAAGAATTACCAGTTTTAACAAAGGGGTAAAAATGGCACTAAGAACATCTGGGACAGTTTGTCCCTAATAAAATTCTAAATGTTAGCTGGCTCCATTACTCAAAGCTTTCACTCAATACACACATTACTATATCATTATGTATTCTGAACAGCACCAGCCACGGGGACATTGAAAAGGAAGTGCTATTGTACAGGAAACCCCATCTTCCCACGTTGATACCAGTAACTCACTTGCTTTCCTGGCACACCCTGGGTTTGTCTTAAGAGCTCTAAAACAGGTAGAGAGTAGGTTGTTTTTTTTTTTAAGGTGCTAGAATAACCTCAGGCTCCACTTGACCACACAGGATGGGATGTAATAGCCCCAACTAAGGACTATCACAGCAATGAAAATCAGAAACCCATAGCAACTGAGAAAAAGGAAAATGTCACCATAATAAATATTATTTTGACCAAATTACTAGACAGGTTTTGTCCTAATTCTAAACTAGTTCTGTTTTTAAATGATGTTGACTGCTACAAATTGGGCAGATGAAGTGGTGAGAGTTTTGACATCGTTCTTGAATGAACAAGGCAGCTAACCTGCATTTTGTCATAAAACAACCACACAGACATTTAGTCCATAATCATTATGTTCTGTTTGGCTAAACCTAGATTTGTAGATTTGCTTCCATCTTCATATAGAAAAAATGGTATACAACTGGTTTCCCCGAGAAATAACTTACTTAATGGTTTCTCCTCCATCAACTTTGGTTGAATATAAGAAGCTCTGACTTTTGACGTGGATTCTGAAGCCTGTGTTCTAAGACGGGGGTGGCATTGTTCAGGTTTATATTTCTGTAACTTACACACACTGGTCTGGGTTCTACCTTCCAGAAAGAGAGAGGATATTTACATTTCTTCTTTGGTAATGCAGTTCCTCAGAGACTGAAATTTCATTGTCATGTGCTTTCCTGACTTTGCCAGTTACTTATATGAGATAGTTGTCTAGTCAGAAATAAAAATAGTTTGCCAATGGCCTATTTAAAGTATGAGGAAGAAAAGCAAAAGCGAAAATCAATGAAACTAAATATCGGTTCTTTGACAATATCAAGATTGACATTTTTTTTAGCTAGACTGACCAAGAACAAAAGGGAAGAGACACAGATCACTAAATTAAAAAACAGTTGAAGAAAAGCATTTGATAAAACCTAACATTCGCTCATGATAAAGACTCTCAACTAATTCAGAATAGAAGGAAACTTCCTCAGTATGAGAAAGGGTATCTACAAACAGCCTGCATTTAACACCATAGTTAGTAATATGAATGCTTAAAACATAGAATGCTTTACCCCTTGGATCAGTAACAGAGCAGTGATGCCTACTTTCACCACTGTTATTTAATACTGTGCTGGAGGTTCTAGCCAGTGCGGATACGAAAAGAAAATATACATAAAAATAGAAAGATGGTATAAGATAGAAAATGCATCCTGATGCTCTTGGAGGCTTCTGTCAGCACGGCCCACAAGGGGCACTAAAGCAGAGACTTCTCTTTGCCAGCCCAGCATCCCTTGCTCTCCCAGGGGAATCACCCTCCTCACACTAACTCTCAGTCCTTATATATAGAATGGCTGACTCTATCCCTGGTATAAGAGAGGGCATTTGGGTTTGACCTAGGCCAGGACGATCATTTTATTTATTCTTCTTTAGCTACATAGATGATCCATGGAAGTGCACATGACCCATGTGAACTTCTTTCTGGACTTTCATTTGAGCTGTGGGGGGAAATATAGCCTCTCTCCAGCAGAATTGCTATGAGGAGAGAACTTGAGCCTGGAGCTACTGTAAGCTAAATTTACTATAAAAAAAAGTGGGGAGAATGGAGGAAACATAGAAGAAATCCAAGCAAAGAGATGGAGACAAAGACCTGGTAACAGGTGGTGTCTGAGGCTATATAGCCTGCCAGTCTTGAAGCCAAGATTCTTCATGGACTTCTTATGTACATGGATCATGGAATACCCTTTGGCTTTGGCCAGTTTTCTGACTTTCTGGCATCAGCAATGGAAAAAGTCTCACTAACATAGGGATAATGCCACCTGCCATGCCTTGATTTTCACATTAGCCTTTGCATCTCACCATTACCCTCTTAGAATTCACAAATTATGCTTTATAATTCCCCTACTAGAATATACGTTCCGGTATAATTAGGACTATCTTTAGTTTGTTCTCTAGAATATCCCCATGCCTAGTACACAGTAGATATTCAATCAATAGAAATTTATGGATGAAAGAACCTATAGATGAATGAGCAATGATGAACACATAGATCTGTTCAGAATTTTACCAAGGTTAAAATAAAAAAAAATTCAACTTCATTGGTCTTTAATTTCTAGGACACATCTTCTCTACACTACTAATCTCCTATCTACTCCCACCTCTATTGTCCATGATGTCTCAAAAATTACAGAAGCTGTTGCTGAGATTGTAATCACAATTTTCTCAGTATCCTCTTTACCAATTCTAGTCCTATAGATGTGAACTTTCTTAAATCAATAGGATGCACTTTTATCATCATCTCAACTTCCTTTGACTCCAATTTTCTCCTATTTATATTTTTAAACCGTTTTACAGGGTGATGATTATCTTCTTTGATCATAAAAATGGAGGTAATCTGAATCTGTGGTTCTGCACTTACTCTACCTGCCAGTTTAACTGCCTAATTGTCTACAAATAGCTTCTCACTATTGTTGGCTTATCTGCAACTTGCTATCATCACGATCTATTAGGTGCTCATACAATTGTGGTGGGTCATTCCCCTCATATAGACCTCAGTTTATTTTATGTGTTTTCTTTTAAACCAATTTTAGTAGAGAACTCCACTTTTTTCCACATGGATATTCTCTCTCTCTCTCTCTCTCTCTCTCTCTCTCAAATTTGGACTCTACATAAAATCAATAGGACACAAAGGAATGCATTGTCTGAAGGCATTTAAACATTATTATGTACACAGAAATGTCTAACATCTTTAATATGAATTACTTTGGGCTATTAATTAAAATAGAGCCAAAAGGCTTCTGCTCAGAAATGCTTTGAACACATCCTTTAAAGCTCAGACTGCCTTTTTTGTGTTATAATTCAGGCAGGTCTTCCTAGTAGTTAATTGGCATTTGAGAAGATGATGTATCAGTTCCCCTCTGATGGTCCACATTAAAAAATGACAAGCAGTGAAACATGCCCCCATTTTGGAGTGTATATATCAAGAGCTACCTTAAAGTACAAACTGAATGAGGCAGGGAAGAATCTATTATGCAAGGAGCTGTGCAACCATGCTGTCGGGGATAGACAGTCATCAAAACTCACATGAGCCCATTCTGCAAAAGCACCACCTGGAGCACCCCAGAACACAGACCTTTCACCCCTTCAACAGGCTCTGTGGTTTAGGTTTTAGATGCTGTCCACTCTCCCCTCCACTGTTGACCTAGCACTGTGAGATTTTACATCAATGACTGCAGTCCCCGGGGTCACTATATTTCAGCAGAGAATAAAACGATCACTGTATATCACTTCGATAAGTTTGTAAAGCATGCTGACATATTTGGGAAGGAAGCTGCTAAAAAAGATACCTTTGTTACAGTTTATAAAACCATTTCTAAAATGTGCCTCTTCAGCCCTATAGAAGCCTGTAAAACTTATTCGGAGAACTACTATCACTGAAATGCATTCTCTCCATAAGTGGAGAGCACACTTTAGTCTGTTACATTACACTACTTGGATATTAAATTTATATCCTAAGACTGTCTTAATTGACCATAAAAAGGACAATTGGAAACACAGGGTTTGATCACTGCACATACAACACTAGAGCTATAACAACCAAATTAGGCCATTTGCAGAGAACTTCAGGCCTGAGGTCTGTTTAAGCTGTCTCAGGGTTACATTTCATCAGCAATCTCAAAAAGCACCAGAATATTAAGTAAATTAGGATTCAGTGAAAATTTAGACCATTGCACATCGGACAAATTTAACATTTGCTTCCATCCACCTTCCCTGATAAGGATGAGGGAGGGCGAGGAAGAGTAACATCTTACATGTTTTTTAAGGTTTAAAACTGGATTGGACTTGCTCATGGTGGCACCTTTTGGTATCGCTGGATTTAGTGATGTTATAAATAATAAGTTAAACAAATTTGGAGTCTGGAAAATGAAGTCAGGGATCATCCTGTAGCAGAGAACACGATGTCTAGATGGAGCATATAACTTCTCTGCTCTCTCATGAGTTGTAGATCCTGGGGTGCCACACCCCAGCCCCTCCACACTGAGTAAGAACAGGCTCTGCGTGCATCAGTTCTGACAGGCTTCAGAACAGATGATTTGCTTTAAAAAATCATCACAACTTCAGTTTCTTTTTCTGTTAGTTTTTGGAAATATCTTCATCTGGAGGAAATCAGACTTATTAACTACTGGTAGGTTCCTGGATCCTTTTAGAAAGAACAGTATTGGCAAAAATCATGGTTAAGACACTTGCAGATGGTTGAGCTGGAAAAAGTGGCCTATTCCACTATTTACTAGCTTTGCAACAATGGACAATCTGCTTAAAACTGCTAAATAAGCTCCTTTCCCAACCCCATAGCAGTATTTATCTGAAGACATTATTGTGAAGATGGCATGGATTAAAATATTATCCTATCTAACAAAAGAGTAATATGCAAATTAACCATCACTCCTCTACACACACAAGCCATGTCCACGCCAATCAGAAGTGAGTATGCAAATTAATCCCAACCATGATGGCTACAGCCATGGACGAGCAGGAGGGAAGCTTGGGTTTTTCTGGCGATGGAGAAAGCCAAGCTTTCCACACACCCTAACAGGCCCAGGCCACCACTCAAGGCTACAAAGTTTCAATTAAGGAAGATAAATAAATCCCAACAGAAGTGGCTGCTGCCACAGAGCGAGCAGTAGGCTTGGCTCCACTCCAGGCTACAAAGTTTCAATTGTAGAAGATAAATAAATCCCAGATACCAGGGCCTATGCTTGGGTCACCAGGGACGTGGCTGGCCTGCAAACCACCACAGGCTCCTTGCCCAAGCCACCCCACATATCAAGGAAACCTCCACCCTGATCCAGGACACCTTTCAGGGAAAACCAGCTGGCCCCCACCCATGCACCAGGCCTCTATCCCATCTAATAAAAGAGTAATATGCAGATTGACCATCACTCCAACACACAAGATGGCTGCCTTCATGTGGTCAAAGATCCTGCCCCCATGTGGACACAAGATGGCCACCACAAGATAGCCCACAGGAGAGGGCAATTGTGAGGGACCAAGACTGCAAGGGTGGGTAGTTGTGGATATCAGGCCAGCAGGGAGTAACCAGACCTGCAAGGGAGGGCAGTGGGAGCGATCAAGCCTGCAGGGGAGGGCAGTTAGGGGTGACCAGACTGGCAGAGGAGGGAAGTTAGGGGTGACCGGGCCTGCAGGAAAGGGCAGTTGAGAGGGACCCATGCCTGCAGGGGAAAGCAGTTGGGGGAGACCAGGCCTGCAGGAGAGAGCAGTTAAGAGTGACCAGGCCTGCAGGGGAGGGCAGTTATAGGCAAATATGCCAGCAGAGAAGCAGTTAGGCATTAATCAGGCTGGCAAGGGAGTGGCTAAGGGGTCAGGCTGGCAGGCAGAAGCTGTTAGGGGCAATCAGAAAAGCAGGCAGGCGAACAGTTGTGAACCAGCAGTCCTGGATTGTGAGAGGGATATCTGACTGCCATTCAGGCCCGATCTCACCAAGATCAGATCTAAACGGGCAGTCAGACATCCCTTGAGGGGTCCCAGATTGGAGAAGGTGCAGGCGGGGCTGAGGGACGCCCTCCCTCCCCCACCCTGGCTACCCATGCATGAATTCCGTGTACCACGCCTCTAGTTGAAATAAATAGTATTCAACACACCTTAATTCATTATTATTATTACTAATGAAGTGGGTCATGGTGAGAGCTGTAGAGGGTGGTGTTGCTATCAGTTGTACCAGGTAGAAGCAAGCTTGCTCTAAAATCTCAGGAAGCTTCTAGCAAGAAGCTGCTAAGTCACTGGTAGAATGGAAGCAATAGCTGAACCATCTTCACTTCTCATAGCTTTCTTCCTCCTGCCGACTCCCATCCTTGGCCTGACCATGCCATGGTTTTTTTCTTTTTTTTAGAGACTTAATTTTTAAGAGAAATTATAAATTCAATAAAAATTTAGAGAATTGCACAGAGATTTCCCATATACTCCTTACCCCCACACATGCATAACCTCCCCCATTACCAACTTCCCCAACCAGAGGAGGGCATTTGTTAAAACTGATGAGCCTACATTGACACAGAACTCACCCAAAGCATACAGTTTACATTAGGTTCACTCTTGTTGCTGCATATCATGTGGGTTTTGACAAATATGTAATGATTTGTATCCACCAACAGTGTCATAGGGAGTAGTTTCTCTGCCATAAAGTCCTCTGTGCTCTGCATTTCATCCCTCCCACCCCCTAGCCCTTGCTCACCACAGTCTTCTCCCTGCCTCCTAGCTTTGCCTTTTCTAGTATGTCACATAATTGGAACGGCACAGTGTGGAACCTTTTTGGGTTGACTTCTTTCACATAGTGATATGCATTTAAACTTCCTCCATGTCCTTTCATGGCTTGATAAATTATCTGATTTTAGTGCTGAATAGTATTCCGTTGTCTGGATGTGCGGCAGTTTATCCATTCAACTGTAAAAGGCATCTTGCTTGCTTCTAAGTTTTGGCAATTATGAATAAAGCTGGAACCGTCCACAAGCAGGATTTCATGTGGACATATGTTTTCCAACACCAAGGAGTGGATTTCTGGGTCATAGGGGTAGAGTATGTTCAGTTAGCCATTACTCTTTCAATGTGGCACTACCTTGCATGGCCAGAGAGCTTTCTCCAACTCGTGCTTTGTCAACCTTTAAAGGAGGGCTGACAATAAGATGAGGCACAAACACCCAGGGCTCCCTTGCTCCAAATGGAGTCTGAGCATGCTTACACTGTTTCTCAAAAGTCCCCCTTAAGGATTAAGGTCCAGTGACTCCCATTGGTAACCACTAACTAACACAAGGTTCACCAGCTAGTTGCCTTTTCTTCCCTGTCGTAAGCCCTTACAACTCCACCTGTGTCTCCTTCATCTCCCAAGTAAGCTAACTGCCCTACCCCCTGTCAGGGTCTGCTCCAGGATGCCCAGAGTAATAAGCTAATCCTCCGTGCTCCCTCCTCCCCTTCCACCCGCTACTTCATCATACCAGGCACTTTCCAACTCCGGGGTCTGGTGCTTATTTGACATGCTCTACTGGTCTTGGCAGCACAGTCTGCTTCAACCGGTTCCCGCTGACGGCCTCACGGACCTGTTCACAGGTGGCTCTACTGGCTGAGGCCTGGACTTCCACACTGTCCCCTTATGACATCCTGGGGTGGAGCTGGGAGGAGCAGGTGTCAGGCCCAGGGCTGGGAAAGAGAAGCTCTAAGTGCAGTGGGTCAGGGCACAGTGTGGGCTGGAAGAACATACATCCCTTCTAGGTACCTGCAGATGTCCTAACCAGCAGCACATGTCTGCAAGAAAATCACAGTTCCATACCTTTCTCCCTCTCTTTAGACCTACTACCTGCATTTGTCCAAGGTGGGGCAGGCGTGGAGGAGAAGCGTAAGGGAGGAGGGTTATGGGGGGAGGGGGGTTTACTCGTGACTTACTTTGTATCAGAAAACACTTTTTAGACAATTTTAAAGTCCATTTTAAAGTTTGGGTTGCATTTCTACTGAAGTGTTGTTATTGTTGTTGTTGTTTTTTCATTATTATTAAAGCAACATTTACTCAGAGAGCCTCATTCACTAACACAAATAATGAGCTCACCCAACCCCACCCATAATTTTATGCATTTTTCATTGAGACTAAACATAGATTTTACAATGTTTAAGCAAAAAGTATTTGAAGAGACATACATTTTAGGCACTACTATCCTTAAATGCATCAATAGAAGAGACAAATTATATTGGTTTCTTCCTCCCAGGGACCAATGAAGTATCTCTAGCTAAGAGTATTTCAATTAAAATTTCATATTAATCACTCATCTCCTTTAAGAAATTTCTTTACCTAACAGAGGATTTCACACTAGATTGAGAGACCCCAGCTATGTGAGAACACACCATCCTATTTGCATTCATTTATGCATTAATTTTGTAATTGTCTGAACTCCACTTACATGTTGTGGAGACCCATAAAGGTTTTAGCACTGAGTAGAAAATTTTACTTTAGCTGGATCAAATTTAGTTTCTTCCATGTGTGGCAGAGAGCTCCAGTAATATTAATCCCCACCTTGTTGAGTTACTAAATAGTTAAAAAACAAGACAAACATGTGGAAAGTGATATACTAACACAAAGGCAGAGCTTCTGTAAGTCTCAAAGAAGGGACAAGACAAGGAATGGGAGGAGGAGTGGGTTGGAGATTTGGAGAGAAGAGTGAAGAAAAGTTGCTCTTCCTGCAGGTAACCATGGTGATGGCAGGAGGGAACTGCTCAGGAGAGGGCAAGAACAGCTGTCAAATTAGAGCAATGAGAATTAGGGGGCTCTGAGGGCTCTGCAATGAGGGTTGAATAGGGCCATGGTCAGATAATAAATCACTTGCATTTTAGCTTCAGGAGGAGTGCCTGGAAGTCCAAGGTGACTGGACAAGGCCAGACACTGAAGCTAAGGCTCCAGGACATCGACTGGTGGGCAGCTAATAGCAGGCAGATGGTGAGGATCTTGGGAAATTTAGTGGCAAAAGGATTCTGGTCCAGGAGCTTGAAGCATCCTGGGCTTGGGATGAGTGGATGAGCAGCACTCAGGCCCTATAGGTGATGTATGGCAGTGAGAGAGGGGGCTAAGAGGCGGACAGTACCCTCTGAATGTCCACATTTACCAGGTGCCATCTGCATCAAGAGGTGTGAGAACTGCCCCTCTATGAAACCTTAGAACATCTGGGGTTAGCCCATTTAATCCTGGCCATCATGTTGTGGGGTGGATACTATTACTCTCCCAATTTTACAGATGAAAACATAGGGTCAGAGAGGAGGAAGGATTCATTTAGAGTTGTACTAGCAACAATAGACAACATCAAGGTTCAGATTTCAGCCTCTGCACATCCCCTTCCCTGTGACTTTGTCCTAAAAGAGGTGATGTCAAGCCCAGGCAGTGTGGCTCAGTGGTTGAGCATCATTCTATGAACCAGAAGATCATGGTTCCATTCCTGGTCAGGGCACATGCCAGAGTTGTGGGCTCAGTTCCAAGTCGGGGGGGGGGTGTTCAGGAGGCAGCTGATGGATGATTCTCATCATTAATGTTTCTATCTCTCTCTCTCCCTCTGTCTTCCTCTTTGAAATCAATAAACACATTTTTTGTTAAAAAAAAAAAAAGAGGTGATGCCAGGATGCTTGGGACATCAAGGAGCCATTGCAATTTTGTGATGAAGGGAGAGGCATGATGAAAATACAGTGATAAATATAGTCATACTCAGCTGAATTGATAAACTTTCCTAACTCTTCATTTTCCTCTTTTGGCAGATGTTTATTTTTCACACAAACCACATTATGCCTCACACCCCGAAGAAATGTGTGAATGAATGAAAATTGCAAAGACTAGCAGTGCTCATGGAAGCTATGGAATTCAGTTATAGATTCTCCAAGTTCTGTTTTGGCTCTGAACTTCAAATGCTTCTCATGATATGGAATCTCAGGTCCTCTTACCCTGGACACTATAACCCCAAAGTGATGGGGCTATCTTTGTCCTGCAGCTGGGCTGAGCCTTGCATGTATTTCAACCTTAGCATCTTTACTGCGACTTCTGGTGGAGAGCTTGCCAGCCTGGAAAACAAAACACACACACACACACACACACACACACACACACACACACACACCATACACTTACACACACAATTGCTGCCCCACTGGCTACACAGGTCAGATCTAAATAAACTCATCAATTAGGAAGTCTGCAGCATCCTTGGCCCTCAGGTAGAAATAAACATAGAAATGAACACCCTCACTGTGCTCTAAAGAAGAATATAGGGCTTTAGAAATCCCATTCTCTAATTCAGTATCTTCCAAGCCAAAAGGTAATCCTTTTACACAGTGTTTCATACTAGAAATGTGCAGAGGGAAATAACAATATCACATGATCACCAATAAGCACCAGCAAACACCCACATGGCCTGTTTAGTGGATTGAGACTCAGAGCCTGGGAGCCTTCTTATAGGACAGAACACATTTTCCAATAGGCATTAGGCTTGAGATTAGAGTTTAATGAAACAATCACTAACACTGGAGGCTTGGGCCAAAGAACCAACAGACTCCAGGGAGCTCCTGGTTTGTCTGGGGAAGACATTTATCTAATAAACCATGAATAAATGATAGGAAGGAGCCTAAAGTCAAGAGAAGCAGAGGAGCCAAGAGACAAAAGGTGGGGAATGGCTATATAAAAAGATGCTTTAAAAGCAATTTAATGTTTTGACTTTGCAGTAGACATTTATTTCTGGGGAAATGCTGTCATCTGTGCAGAGAGAAGCAGGCACAGGACAGTCATTGCTGAGTGTCAGCCAGAATAGGTTGGGTTATGCAGTGATAACAAAGAACTCCGATGTCTCTGTGACATCCGATTTATTTCTTGTCTATGCCCCGTGTCCATGCAAGTCAGCAGCAGGATTCTAATGGCCATAGACACCCCAATAACCCAGGTCACCAAGATGATAGTGTCTTATGAGATGTAAGAAGAGAGGACTAGAGAATTGAGCACTAACAATGATATGTTTTGGCCGGAAAGTGACACAGGTCACTTCCACACACATTTCAGGAGTCAGATCCAGTGACATGATTATGGCTAACATTAAAAAGGCAGGAAGTATAACCTTGTATGGCCAGAAGTAAGAAAGAACCAGATAGTGGTGAACATGAATATTTCTACTACATGTGTAGTGGTAAAAATTGAGAATAAATGCCTATCTCCTCATGTGTACATCATGTGTAAAGACATCCATTTGAAAGAGTATTATGCAACAGTTAAAAAGGACTTGAAAAATTTAAATGCAAATTGCAGAAAACCTCACATAGTAGTATCATAAACTGCTATATTATAAATGTCTATGCATCAATTTCCATACATATATGTACAGTATCTAAAATACCCAGCAAAAAGCTCTGGAAAGATGTCCATCAAACTAATAATGGTCCTTACCTTTATGAGAGGAATATGATTACAGGGAGAAAAAGAGGACCTCTTTTTTTCTGAATTATTTTAAAATAAAAATGAACCTGTATGTAGCCTCTAAACTTTCTTTTTTAAAATATGTTTTAAAAAGGGCATTTATCTGTTGCCTATGGCTGATGGTTGGGTAGCACTTATGCTAACCTGGGGTCCCATGTTCATCACAGCAAAGTGCAATTTGACCCGTACATGCTGCACCAGCCATGCATTGAGTAGCCCTGTCCATGTGGGAGGAGCTTTCAGTACCAGCTGGGTTCTACATAGTCTTGCATCTGGCATTTGCTGGACCATTTTTGAAATGTTGATTCCAGGTAAAGGCACCTTGTCTCTCAATTTCTATCTACCGATCGCCCTGGGCACCCATGGGTTAATATCCTGGGAAATGTCAAGGTTCCAGATGTTGTTTTGTGCCTTCCTCATTTCACAACTGTCCTATCTTCTTCCCATCCTTAATTGCTCTTTCTCAGGATTCCTCTCTAGTCTGAAGATAATGTGATCCAATAGAATCATGGACCCAATAAACAAAACAGATATATTATTTCCCCCAAATAGTGTATTCTTTTAAATTACACAAAGCATACAATTTTCTAGAAGGGTATTAGAGAGAAGCATTGGTGCAGTTCAGACATAGGGCAAGCCAGGGAGGAAATGGTGAGTGGCTGGATTGATGCCCTCCTGCAGAAGAGGCTGTGTCTACGATGGATCCTCTAATCTTACTATAGATCTGGCTTCAGTACAAACAGAGGTAGAAATTTTATAGGCTGAAATTATGAAAAGTAACTTGGAATATTCATACAATGGAATGTTATCCAGCCATGAAAAAGAAATGAGCTATAAGGCCACGGTAAGATATGAAAGAATCTTAGATGCATATTTCTTCGTGAAAGAAAACCATGCTGAAAAGGCTACATACTATATGACTATGACTATACCACACTTTGGAGAGGAGAAAACTATGACGGCTGTAAGAAAACCAGTAGTTTCCAGGGAGAAGGGAGAAGAATGGAGGAAGCATAGGGGATTTTAAGCCAGTGAAACTGATCTGTATTTACCATAAGATGGATACATGTCATTATACATTTATTCAAATCCATAGAATGTGCAACACCACAAGTGAGCCCTAAAGTGAACTATGAACTTTAGTTAATAATAATGTATTGATATTGTAACAAATGTGCCACACTAATATAAAATGTTAATAACAGAGGAAGCATGAGTGGAGGAGTAGAAGTATATGGGACCTCTCTGCTTGATATTCTGTATACTTAAATCTACTCTAAAAATTAAGGCTATTAATTTTAAAGACTTGAAGGATTTAATTTTTTTAAAAAGAAATTCAGAACACTCAGATCATGGTTTGAATTAAAAAACACACTATCTCTACTTTGAGGGGAAAATACCTGAAGTGCTCTTTAAAAATGGGACTGAAGCTGGTCCCATGCATATCTGCTGTGACAGGAAGAGTTGAGAACCAAATCTTGATGGGGGGATGGGAAGATAGACCCCTCCTCACACACTGACCCAGAGGTGGCTGATCCAGGCTCTTCCTCAACTTGGAAATAGAAAATCCATAGGAGGCAGCACAGATGTTGTCATGGCTTTGACCTTACCATGAACTTTCTTTTACAGTTTGCAAATTGCAAATGATTTGCTTTTCTGCAATGTTTTGTTTTTCCCTTTCCAAAGAAAAATAGACTGCTGGCTTCTGTCTCCCATCCCTGCTAGTAATAGAGAGATGGGTGGACACTTCATAGCAGAGGCGAGGCTCAGGCTCAGCTGGGGTATAATTGGGAACATCTCTATAAACACTGGCTCTTGGTCAATTCAGTAAGTTGATTATGATTAGAGAGAGGTTTGTGAGGCCCTATGGATGCTAAGGAAGTCCTCTGAGACCTTGTGAGGAACAAAGGGGGGTGGTCACAGGTAACTCTAGGTTTTGCCTCCTCCTCCCAACACATACCTGGTGTGCTTTGTTCTGTTTTATTTTCTGGACTGAATTGTGATGAAAAAAAACCTTTCAAAGAAAAGATTCCACTCAAATAGGTGATTGTCAGATATGCTTACTGTTTCTGAAATTCTACATTTCAGATTAAGTTACTAAGTAGGCCCACTGATGGTTCTTGGGAGGAAACTTCTACTGAAAGCTATACTAGGTTGAGTGGTGTCCCCCTCAAATCCATGCCCATCCAGAACATCAGAAGAGGGCCTTATCTGGAAATAGATCTTTGCAGATGTAGTTACTTTAATATAAGGTCATACTGGATTAGGGTGGGCCCTACATCTAATGCCTGGTGTCCTTATAAAAAGAGGAGAGACATACAACATAGAACAGAGAAGAAGCCAAGAGGTTATCCACTTGAATTCACTAGAGGGGTGGCTCATCTAAACCAAGATGTGGGTGAAGTATGAAAAAATGCCTGCTGGGCTTCACAGACTTAGTTTAGAGAAGTAAAATTCTCAGTAACGTATTATATTAACCATATGTTGAAATGATAATAGTTTAGATACATTGGGCTAAAGTACATCATTAAAATTAATTTCACCTCATTCTTTCAACTTTTTAAATGTGGCTACTAGGAAATTTAAACTTAGGTGTTTTACCTTGTATTTGTATCAGATCACACTGCTCTAAAAGATACATGGTCTCTGATATCTTTTCTTTAGTCACTATTGTAAACATTTTTGTGAAAGGAGTTCTAATTTTCTTTTACAAGTATTTTTTTAAATATATAAGAATGCTCACACATAGAGGATTCATTTTGTAATATTCTATTTTTATGGTAAACTTTCCTTAAAAATAACTGTCAGATTTTTTTAAAAAAAATAATGTTTCTTTTAAGTGTTCAGATATATTATGAAATGCTTTGTGACTTTGCTAGGCCCTAGAATCATCACTGGTAAAATAAGTAAGTCTAGAGACGATCCATAGAACAGTGGTCGTCAGCCTCTTTCTTTTCAAAATAATGGGTGATTCTGGGAAACTGCCATCAGTATTAGCAGTTCCTGGGCTAATGTGCTGCTTCTGCTTCTTCCCACTTCCCTGGAGAACCATTGCTGTTCGTTTCACAGACTTAGTGAGAAATTTGTAGAGAAAAGTCAAGGTGCAGTGGTTAGAGACAAAGCCTATGGGATGTTGGAGCCATGGAAGAAGCCCAAGTTCACCTAGACCAAATGATGTGCTTCCTCAAGGGACTTATGGCCATAAGGGAAGTATAGCCCAATGGACTTACATGCGTGGATATAAGCATAACTAATGGACAGAGACAGTAGGTGGTGAGGGCACATGCTGGAGGTGGGAACAGCTGGGGAGAGGTCAAAGGGAGGAAAAGGAGGCATATATAATACTTGAAACAGTAAAGAATTAAATAAAAAGAAGTAACGGACAGCTGGTCAGGAACAGGAGGCTGGCTCTGGTAAATACTGACTAGTTAAATGTGCTTCCTGGTGCATCATGCTGTGACAGGAGGAGAGGCTGAGTGACACAGAACTGCAGAGCATGATTACTCATCCATATGTAGCTCCCTCCTCCTAGACCACACCATCCTATTCTGTCTTAATTTACCACAAAGTGTAAAAGGACAAAGGATCTGGAGGGCTGTGAATTAATGAGGATGTCTAGGAAAAAACTCCCAATTTAAGTTCAAAGTCATCACTTCACCCTCTCTTCAGAGAAAAGATTCAATAGAAAGCTACTTGCAATGGCTTTGGGTGCCAAAATGCTCTGAAGTACCAGAATTTCCAAAAAAAAAAAGCACACATTTACATCTGAGCCTGCTAATGTGGTAGATGAGTCATAATGTTCTCTTCTGAGGTGAATCAGGGTTAGATAAAGTCAAGATTGACATAGGTCTGTGTTTATTAGAAAAGATGCCAAGATATATCTAATTGTTTTTTTCCTTTACATTTCATTCTAAATTGCTTGCCACCTTTTGAAATATCATAATTAGCACCAGTTAATTTGCGTGCTTCAATATTTTAATGACAGGTTATAATTTTAATGGAAAAAAAGCAGTTTAGAAAACCATAGGATCCTGAGACTTCTAGGAGTATAGAGGACAGAGAGTGACCAGGCTTTGGAAGAGACAGAACTCACAGCCAGGGCCCAAGTCTGATTTGCCTCCCTACCCAAACTTCAGTGTTCAGGAATCTGTATAACCTCTCCAAACCTCAGTGTTCTCATGTATGACACATAGCTAATAAACCTGTCTCATTAAGATGCTTAAGGGTTATTCCAGGAGAGGTCAATGTCATGGGGGGAGGGGAGGAGGAGGAGACATATATAATACTTTAAATAGTAAAGAATTTAGTGTTTAACCCTAAACTATAAAGCCCCAAACTCTGTAAAGGTCCATTCTCTTTTCCCTGTGTGCACTGCCCCCTAAAGTGAGAGAAAACATGTTGAGTCTGGGTACCATATGGAAAGTTCCCAGGGCAACTGAACTCTGAGCAGCATTATCCAGAGGTTAGTTATCAGGACTAGGAAACCAGAATCATCCAAAGGATGAGGTGAGGGCTCAAGTACCATGGATGAATGGGAAGGTGTAAAAGGGTGTGTAGCTGGAAGGCTCAGAATCAGGGAGGAACTAGATGGAAGGAATAGCTAAGGACAAAGCTCAGAGACCATGAGCCAATGTTCCTACTTCATACGCTGGCCAATCCACTGGGGACAGGAAGAGCATTGGAAAGCCCGTCATAGGGCCAACCACTCACTAAGTCGCTTCTGACCCCAGGTAGAGTAGGCCCTGAGGGGTGGTGACTTATACATCTTAGGTCTGGAAAACTAATGATTCAATAGGATGTAACTGTAAACTCAATATAACCAAGGTGCCCAGTACCACTGCTATTGAGGATGCCACATGTGAATTAGTGTCTGTTGTGGGTTATCCTATTAATAATTGAGATGGAGGCTTGAGAACCGGTTTCACCACTTACTGCTCATATGATTTAAATACTCTAAGTCCCCGACACTTTGTCCATAGAACGAACCCCTCCACCCCCCACACACATTACGTTCCTTTAGGATTGCTACCAAGGTTAAAAGAAATAACAGATGAAATATGCAGACACAGTGCCTGGACTAGAAAAAGTTCTCAATGGTTGTTAATCACAAAGATGAAAATAATGATGTTGATTCCATCTTTTGTAGCTTCTCAACAACCCATCAATTTGTTCAGACTTCAGGCTTCTCGCTGTTATGTATTTCTTTCCTTTTTTATTTATTTATTTTTTTGGTCTTTTTTGTTTTGTTTTGTTTTGGGTTTTTTTTGTTGTTGTTGTTAATCTTCACCTGAGGATATCTTTTCCATTGAATTTTAAACAGAGGGGAAGGGAAGGGTAGAGATAAAGAGAGAGAAACATCTTTGTGAAAAAGATACATTGATTAGTTGCCTCCTGCACATGCCCCTTCGGGGCCAGGGATTGAGCCTGCAGCCAAGGTACATGCCCTTGATCAGAATCAAATCCTGGACCCTTCAGTCAGGAGGTGAATGCTCTATCCACTGAGCCAAACCAGCTGGGCTCACTGTTATGTATTTCAAAACATGCTGTAGCTAGCTCATCCTCTCCCTGCAGAGCAAACTAAGAAAGACAGTCTGTTTTGAAAGAATATCTAGATGGAAATAAAAAAAAGGTCAACCAAGGTGGTCTTAAATAGAGAAATCCCCCATGAAAGACTCCAAAGGCAGAAAAACTAAACCAATTAATGAATGAACAGTGAATGAATGCCAACACAGCATGGCATCTCGTCAGCAAAAATGAAGATGGCACTGATTAATGGGTAGTTGAAGGTATAGGGAGCCAAACTAAGAAGCACATGAGGAAAGGGGGAAGTGAGAGGTTAAGAAGCTAAACAGATTCCAGGTGAAATGAGTAAATAAATCCCAAGGAAAGAATGAAGATGAGAATTAATCAGGAGTTTGCTGAGCCGTGGCACTGCCAGCCACAATCAGAGGTCTTCTTAATTGCTTGTCAAAGACCAATGCATCCTGTGGCAAAATTATCCTCAACTAATGCTGGGACTTCCCCCGCCCCAACATGGCTTCATTTATCATGATTAAAAAACAAGTCAAAATTGATTTCTGTTTATTTTATAAAGCAAGTCCTAAGGGAACCCTTCTTCCCAATAGGTTTGATCATTTGAAACTTAGAAGAGGAATACTCTCGGAACATGTTTTATTGGTTTAGAAGGTTAAGGCACATAAATATGTAAAGTCTCTGGGTATTATGAAAAATGGCGGTCAAACCTTCACAAATCACCTCATATTCATCAACACAAGCCTTTTATATTTCTTTTCTACGTTAAAATGGGCAAATTAGAGACAATTTCTTTTCTAGTTTAATATGGGCAAAATGGTCCAAGCTTTGGTCTGAGACAGGCGCCTGTTTGAATTTTAGCACTCTGTCACCCAATAGCTGTATCGCTTTGGGCAAGTCACTAAAATAGATCTCTAAGATTTAGCTGAAGGAAAATGAAGTTGCTAATACATCTCAGATTTTCTGGGAAGATTAGGGGTCCTGTGCATGAAAAATATTGGCACAGAAAACCTGCTATCTTAGCCTATTTCCATCATCCTAGAGAAAACACAAGGTCGGCTTGCCCTCAGCTCAGCTCCCTGCTACCCAAGAACCTCATTTATTCATTTACACACACACACACACACACACACACACACACACACACACACGAAAATCCTCTCTGTTCCACCAACATTTTGTTTATCAGGTAAATCATATTTGAAGGACTGCAAGGAGATTCCTAATTTGAGAACTTGCATTGCTTACAAACAAGCTATGACAAGAACAATGAGACAATGCCAGCAGAAAGTCAAAAACATCCTTTCCTCCTGTACAGACATTTTACTCCCCAAACAGATTCCAGGGACCAAGCTCTCTTTCTGAAAGTACAGTCTTGACAAAAAACAATGTCAAAATACATTTTGGCCCGTATGAAACCATCATATGAGGGGGCATTAATGTGATCTCCAAGTACCTAGAGATTCCGTGCAGCTTGCTGGGCTGCCTGATCATTCTCAGATGCATTTCCTTGATCTAAAAAGGTCCTATTCCTGGGATTTAGTGCTTAGGACTTTCCTGCTTCTTTTGGTTTATGCTTAACCCTCACAATTAATTCCAAGCCTCCTGCCTGGGGAAGTTTCTGTCATAGAATTTCTTGACATTTACCCAGCCAGAAAGGAAGTGATTGATGCTTTCCTCACTCTTCTGCACCAAAGCTGAAAGGCTGGGCAGAAATATCACCTGCCTTAGCGCCGGCCTCTCCTAGGCTCACCTCTTGACCCATCTTCTTGATGTCATCCCTCATGTCTCCTGGGGACATTGATCAATCAATTACCCTCACTTCCTCTCCCATCTTCAATCACTTCCTCTCCACTGGCTACTTCCCAGCAGCTTACAAATATGTTTAAGGCTCATTTATTCTGGGAAACTAAAAAAAAATAGAAGTTTTCTTTTCAATTCTACCCACCTCTGAAGTTATTTCCCTATCTCTTACCTTTCCAAGGCAGCTGAGCTTTTTGATAGAGTTCACTCTCTATCTGTCTTCTCTATTTCATTGCTGGTGTACTTCTCGAACCAGGGCAAACTGCCTTGCAGCCTCATCAATTCGCTGAAACTCTTGCAGTAATGATCATCAATATCCAAGTAAAACTCAGCTGCAGAATTTATCCTGCTTGGCCTGTCTGTGGCATTTTATTTATTCTTATGGTCACTCACTTATTCACATTCTTCATGTGGTGAGCACCCAGCCAGCCATGCTTTCGATATGCATGTGTCTGCCCTCCTGGTTTTTACTACTCATTAGGAATAGGAGACATTGTTGAGGGCGGTTAAGTACTAGGAAAAGGGGCAGTGCTGTGGAATTGGGACACCTTCAGAACCGATCTGAGAGTAAGAGAAGGGTTTTCTTTTTTTTTTCTGATGGCATTAGCATTTAAGTGGAATTTAAGAATTCATGATCTGAAAGGGACTCAGAGGGAATGGCAGGCATATTGGCACTGGGGTGGGAAAAGAACATGACATGTTTGGGAAAGTGAACACAGGGCCATTTTCTGGGTGTGAAAGACAGGGAGACACAGAGAGAGAGCAGTGTGAGATGAGGCAGGAGAGATAGGAAAGGCTAATGGCTTAGAACATATAGGTAGGTTTTGATCTTTATTCTCAGGACAACAGGAACACTGATGACACTTCTGCCATGGAAATCACTTGTACATACCCATCACCCAGAATGTCAGATTCCAGGATAGAGTGGGACTAATAAGAATAAAAATAAAGAGAAATCTCACTAATTCTCAATTCTACTTATCCTGAAAGTAGAACAATTCACTTTGTTTTCTTTAAAGGAAGAGATTGTGGGTTCACATCTTTGCTACCAAAGGGTTGATGTGATGTCATAAGAAATATATATTTGGCTTTTGCCCTGTTCCTGACACAGAGCTCTTAAATCTCATGGAATTTTCTGGGTGACAGAAGCGTCTTCATTACCAGTGAGGTAACTATTGGTGGGGCTGGTCACCAGAAAAACCCCATTATGATTAAAAACATGTCACATACAAGCCAACAGATATCTTCCTTGGAGGAGAGAATGGTTTGAGATTGAGTTAATAACAGGTCAATCTACATAATGAAGACTCCATAAAAAATCTTGAAGTATGGGGCTTAAAGAGGTTCCATATTGGTGATCACATCCGTGTGCTAGGAGGGTGATATACCCCAACTCCATGGGGACAGCAGCTCCTGCATCCAAGTCCTTCCAGACTTCACCCTATGCATCTCTTCTTCTGTATCTATGACAGCAACCCCTATCATAAACCACTAAATGAAAGTGAAGCACTTCCATGAGTTCTGTGAGGCATTATAGCAAATTATCAAGCCTGAGATATAGCCAAGTCAGATAAAAGTAGGTAACCTGGAGCCCCACGATGTGTAATTGGCGTATGAAGTGAGGATTTAGCCCTTTGAAATTTGGCTCTTAATTTGTAGGGTCTCTGATAACTCTGCATAGTTAGTGTAAGAATGAAGTAAACCATAGGACGCCCAGTTATATTCAGAAAGTTGTGAAATTGCTCGGTGTGAAAACCCCCATTCATTTGGTACCAGAAGTGTGAATAGAGAAATAGTTTTCTATTATATATGTTTATACCTAAAGGTTCAGTTGAGATAGAATGCAGAAATGTCCCACTGCATGACTATCAATTGATGTAAAAATGTTATCAATAAACTATAAGGTCAAACCCACATACACATTTCACCACACACACACACACACACACACGTGTTACCCATCTGCAGGCATCACCTCATTTATCTCTAAGCTCTTAAATTAGGGCTCATACTAGATAATAAAATAGGATATTTGTTATCATCAAATAAATATGAAACTGGGCTTTAGATAATGTAAGAATTCCGAAAGTTAAGTGGTATTTTATGGTACCTTTCAATTTAGAAGTGCATTGCAGATAAAACATGGCTTTGCTGTAAACGATTGATGTATTGTGTTGTTAAGATCAATGAATTATTAAAAGGGTAATCTTTTAAACACCAAGAAATTGTCTTCCTGTGTACTCTAAGGGCCATGGGTAAATGCATTACACATACAAATTCACCACTGTCTTGGCTGTAATTTATACAAACTTCAAAGTCCCCACCTGACATCAGAGAGACTTTATCCTCCTCTTACCCATTCAGTTAATGTGAGCTCCTATGTACTAAGCACGGAAGAAGGGAGAGGTCCTTCCAACAGCACTTTCTTCCATTCCTATATGGGACTGCCTCAGCTGAAGAGAGCCACATTACCCAAGGTTTCCCCCTTCCCCAAAGCAGCCCATGTCGAAATACTAGTTAAAGGCAAGGGTATTCCTTAGTAAAAAAAAGAAATTTAATAAATAAACACACTAAATTGCAGCTCAGAATCTGCTTCCAAGGGAATCCAATTGAGGCAACAGCATCATCCAGAATCCTAGCCCCAAATTATGGGAAACAGCTTTTGTCTTCATTCCTCCACACTCTTGTCCATTCAAAAGAAACATTTTAGGAGAGAGGGATTGGCATGATATACTCAAAGTGATGAAACACAAATATCTAAAACCAAGGCTATCAAAGCTATCATTTAAATTTCAAGGTGAAATAAAGAACTTGCCAGACAAGAAAAACCTAAAGGAGTTTGTTACCACAAAACCAGTATCATGTTAGGACTATCATTCACCACTTATCCATTGGACAAAATCAAACCCCTTCATCAAGGTCTAGTTCATGTGTGCCACCTCTGATACCATTTCTCACAGTCATTTTCTCCTTGCTATGCTCTAAAAGCCCCATACACTTTAGAGTACTTTGTACTGTTCAATACACCAGCACTGTTAGAGAAAATTAGTCTTTGAGCCACATGTACATTTCAAATTGTCTCAATATCCACATTAAAAAAGTAAAAAGTAAAAAAGAAACATGTAGTGTTACTTTTAATAATATATTTTATTTAACTTTATATAACTGAAAATTATAATTTTCATAGGTGACAATGTAAAAACTATTCATGAGATTTATCTTTTATAGTTATTTTTCATACTAACTCTGAAACCCAGGGTGTATTTGCTATTCATAATACATCTCACTTGAGCCCAGTCATACTTCAAGTGCTTAAAGCCACATGCAGGTTCCTGTACCGGACTTCAGAGATGGTGAGTGCTTCAAAAACATAAAATTTAGCCAAAACCAGTTTGGCTCAGTGGATAGAGCATCAGCATGCGGACTGAAAGGTCCCAGGTTCGATTCCGGTCAAGGGCATATAACTTGGTTGTGGGCACATCCCCAGTAGGGGGCGTACAAGAGGCAGCTGATCGATGTCTTTCTTTCATCGATGTTTCTGACTTTCTATCCCTCCCCTTCCTCTTTGTAAAAAATCAATAAAATATATAAAAAATAAAACAAAGTTTAAGTGAGCCTAATAAATTCAATGAAAATATTTTAAAAACAAAATGTAAGGGATGCTACTAAAAAAAAAAAGATTTGAGAAAAAAACAAGATGGCAGCATAGGTGAACATCTAAACTGCTGCCTCACACAACAATTTCAAAACTACAGCTAAAAGACAGAACGGACATCATCCAGAACCACAGGAAAGCTGGCTGAGTGGAAATTCTACAAATAGAAGGAAAGAGAGGGGCTCACAGAGACTCAGAGGAGCTGCTAAAAGCTGAGATACTGAGATACATGCATGGAGAGGACGGGCGGTGAGGTGCCTGGCTGGCTTTCTCTAGTGGGAGGGAGACAGAAACTCCCAACTGCACTGAACCCCAGTTCCAGGCGAGAGTCTGGACTGTCAGGAAAAGGGAGGAGTACACGGAAACTCTGGAGAGCCACAAAAGGCAGAGGTCTGGAGGGGCACGCATGAGTGTATGCAGAGAGGACTTACTGCTGATTGTGCCACTGGCTTTCTCTAGTGGAAAGAAGATGGAACCTCCCAACTGCACAGAACTCCAGTTCTGACTGCACTGAACCCCAGTTTCAGGTGAGATCTTGGGGACCCAGACTCATATGGGTCCCTGGAGTGCATGGAAACTCAGGAGAGCCTAGAAAGGCAGAGGTTGGGAGGCGTCTGTGCAAGAGTGTGCACAGAGGGCTTCAGCAGCTAGCAAGGGACACTGAGAACCAGGGGCCTCATAGGGCAGGGTTGATGGGAAGCCAAGGCTGTCTGCTCAGCCCTGAGACTCTGCCCCATCCAAGCTGAGCACAGAGTCTTTTGCAATTTTGGAAGATTTGTCTCATAAGGCTGACTCAAGCACAGAAGTTTTTCATGAATAGACACAGCTGATCCTCACACCCAATTGGCCTGGAGGTCAATTCCCCGCAGTGATACCAAGAACAATCAAGACTTAACCACAACAAGGCTTTACACACAGTCCACAAAGGGTTGCATCAAGGGTGTCCACCTCAGGTAAGTGGGGAGGCAGAGCTACTGAGCCACATAGGGCACCTAGCTTACAAAGCTACTCTACCAACTCAGGAAAGCAGCAAAAATGCATAGACAAAGAAATAGATCACAAACGAAAGAAATGGAGGAAAACAACTTGATATAGAGTTCAAAACCACAAGTATAAGGTTTTTCAAGAATTTCCTAGAAAAGATGGATAAATTTAGCAAGACCCAAGAGGAGATGAAAAAGGACCAACTAGAAATTAAGCATACACTGACTGAAACAAAAAATATTATATATAGAGACCTAGCAGCAGACTATAGAAATGCAAGAATCAAGTCAAAGATTTGAAATACAAAGAATCAGGAAATACTCAACTGGAAAAGCAAAAAGAAAAAAGAATCCAAAAATGTGAACATAGTGTAAGGACCTCTGGGATAACTTCAAGTGTACCAACATCAGAATTATGGGGGTACCAGAAGAAGAAGACAGAGAGCAAGATATGGAAAACTGATTTGAAGAAATATTGACTGAAACTTCCTTCAGCTGGTGACAGAAATAGACTTACAAGTCCAGGAAACACATAGAAGACCAAACAAAAGGAATCCAAAGAGGACCACACCAAGACACATCATAATTAAAATGCCAAGAGCAAAAGACAAAGAGAGAATATTCAAAGCAGCAAGAGAAAAACAGTTAATTACCTACAAGGGAGCACCCATACAATTGTCAGCTGATTTCTCAACAGAAATTATGCAGGCCAGATGGGAGTGGCAAGAAATATTCAAAGTGATGAATAGCAAGAACCTACAACCAAGATTACTCTACCCAGCAAAGCTATCATTCAGAATTGAAGGGCAGATAAAGAGCTTCACAGATAAGAAAAAGTTAAAGGAGTTCATCAAACCAGTATTATATGAAATGCTGATAGATACTCTTTAAGAAGAGGAAGAAGAAGAAAAAGGTAAACATAAAAATTAGGAACAACATATACATATCTATCAACAAGTAAATCTAAAAATGAAGTGAATAAAAAACCTGATGAACAGAATAAACTGGTGAATATAATAGAATCAGGGGTATAGAAAGGGAGTGGACTGACAATTCTCAGGGGGAAAGGGGTGAGGGGGTTGCGAGAAGAGACTGGACAAAAACCGTACACCTATGTATGAGGACAGTGGTGGGGAGGTAAGGGCAGAGGGTGGGGTGGGAACCAGGTGGAGGGGAGCTATGGAGAAAAAAAGAGCAATTGTAATAATCTGAACAATAAATATTTATTAAATAAAAAAAAAACACAGAAGACTTATTAGTTCATGTGTTGGTATGCAAAATATTTGATAAGAGTTTGCTGAGTGAATGAATGATTGGCCAATAATGAATGAAGGAAGAAATGATCAGTATAAATTCATGAATGCACATCTTAGTCACTTCGCCTAAGCCTAAGACTCATTCCTATACCCTGGCTCCTTGCTATTTTCAGGCCTCTCCTCTGCAGGGCAATGCATTTGTATCCACCATCCATTAATACTATGTAGCATTAACAGCTGAATTTTAGAAGACAGAGCCCTGGCACTTCACATCTTCTGAGCTTGGACAAGTTACTTAACCTCTTGGAACCTCATTTTCCAAAGGTGCTTAAGAAATGGGTATGGAAAAACTGATATCTAGGGTTGTTATGAGAAACAAATAAGGCATTGCAGGCAAATGACTTTGAACATAATAAATGCTAAAAAAGTAGTTAACAAAAAGCAAAAAGTGAGGCTGAAAAGATGAGGAAGAAGCAGGTATAAACATAGCATGAGGGGGTATTCTTTTCTTCATTCATGTATTCATTCACTGAATACTTTGTGTACATTTCTGTGTGGCCAAGATCTCTAACTCAAGGGAGAGTATTGATCAACCACCTTAGCAGGTGCTCATGGAAATCCACTGCCCTTTTTTTTTTTTTGCCAAGACCATTCTTCTACATGCTGCTCCCACCCAGTTACTGAGTTAAACAGGATACCAAGGCAGTGTCATTACTGGGGAATTCATGATTTTGGTGGCTTTGGCCCAAGATCTCCCTGATAGTCTTGTTGAACTTCCTTAGAACTGAACAAGGATCTTAGCTGCTTCTAGCCTTTCTTCTTCCTTCCCTCACTCCTTTATTCGAGGTCAGATGTGCATATGGATCTGATGGCTCTCCTACCCTCCTGGCTCCTTCCTCATTTTTTCTACCACATATTTCCGCTAAGAAATTTCTTGCAGTTTCCCCATGTCTTGGTGTCTGCTTTACAGAGGACCCAACCTCACTGTGCCTGGCACTGTTATAGAAAGTGCTTCAAAAATACACCGGAGAAAAGAAAGATATGCCTGCTGCTTTCCATGAAACCTTTGTCCTTGTAGGGAAACAGATCATAAACAAATAAGGTAACATCAAACTGTGAAGTGTGATGTAAAGACAAAAATATAGGGTGATGACATGAGGTAATCAGGGAAGGGCTCTTAGAAGGTGATATCTGAGCTGCGATCTGAATGACAAGAAAGCTCCAAACATGCAAAGATTTGGAGCAATGACAACAACAACTACAAACAACATGCTAAGGCCCTAGAGCAGTAAGAAATTCTGATGTGCTCAAAAAATAGAGGGAAGAACCAGTGAGGCTGGGTCTTACAGAGTGAAGCAAAGACTGGTTGGAAATAAAACAGAAAAATGGGGAGGAATCCAATTATTAAGGGGATGCTAAGGAGTTTGGGTTTGAGCCTAATTATGATGGGAAAAAAGTAATGTTAAGCCAGAAAGTGAAGTGTGTGTGTGTGTGTGTGTGTGTGTGTGTATTATAATATCACAAATAGGTAAATCCATAGAGACAGAAAACAGTATTGATGGTTGCCAGGGGCTGGAAGTAGAGAGTTTAGCGACTAAGTATGGGGTATGACTGATGTTTTCTTTTGGGATGAAGAAAAATTTTTAAATACAAAGATGTGCTGGTTGAACAACATTGTGAATAGGACTATTTGTGAATGGTGTCTGGTTGCTCTATGCCAGTTGTTCTCAACCTTTCTAATGCCGCAACCCTTTAATACAGTTCCTCATGTTGTGGTGACCCCCAATGGTCTTAGGCTCTACAACAGTGGTTCTCAACCTGTGGGCCGAGACCCACAGGTTGAGAACTGCTAGTAGGATTGCCTAAGGCTATCGGAAAACACAGATATTTACATTATGATTCATTAACAGTAGCAAAATTAGTTATGAAGTAGCAACAAAAATAATTTTATGGTTGGGGATCACCACAACATGAGGAACAGTATTAAAGGGTTGCGGCATTAGAAAGATTGAGAACCACTGCTCTATGCAGCCTGGATTATGGTCGAGCAGGAAGTCCAGATGGAGGTTACTGAAGTGGTGGTATCTGGGTGGGGCAGAATTATATGAATTGGATCCAGGTGAAGCAGTAGAGAGAAGGTGGCTCTTGGAATCAGGACCCTGGAGGAGTAGGAGGTAGGAAGAAGGTAGGTATGCTCAGGAAGCAGTGGTGAGTGTGACTAAAATCTACAGGAGGCCTATGTAGCCAGACCCCAGCTTGCTGAGAAGTGGCATGCGATGGCCCAGTGACTAAAAGCCACCTGCATCCTCAAAGACACAGGACCTTACTTCCTGGGATACTGCCTAGAGAGATCAGGAATGGTCCAGACCTGGCAAGTATACCCAACCCAATCCTATATAATAAAGAGGCAATATGCAAATTGATCATCATGCCCTCACAAGATGTCTTCCTACAACCAGATGGGAAGGGGGATTAGCGAGGGAAGACCAAACGACTGAACAAGCAGGCTGCATGGGGTGACCAGACCAGCAGGGAGCAAGCAATTGGGGGCAACCAGGCAGGCAGGCAGGCAGGTAAGTGATTAGGAGCCAGCAGTCTAGTATTATGAGCGGGATGTCCGACTGCCAGGGGATTGGGCCTAAACTGGCAGTTGGACATCCCCTTAAAGATCCTGGATTTGAGAGGGTACAGGCTGGGCTGAGAGGACCCCCTGTACCCTCTCCCCACGCACAGATTTTGTGCATTGGGTCTCTAGTTCTAAAATAAAGAGGTTGATTTTCCTGTGTGTCAAACAGAAAACCATTTCCTCATCTTGTAAATATGTGATATATTACATTTCCCCAAGTGTTACCATCTTAATATGTTTATCACTATAACAAATATTATACATCAGAGGGCTTAGATAACAAACATTTATTTCATACTAGAGGCTCAGTGCACAAAAATTTGTGCACTGAGGGAGGGGTTATCCCTCAGCCCAGCCTGTGCCCTCTTGCAGTCTGGGTCCCCTCAGGGGATGTCTGACTAATAGGAACAGGCCTAAGCTGGCAGTCATACATCCCTCTGGCAGTGGGGAGTGGGCCTAAGCCATTAGTAGAACATCCTTAGTGCTGTTGCAGAGGCCAGAGAGGCTCTCGCCACTGCCACTGCGCTGGCCAGCCAAGAGTGAGCTTGTGGCCAAGCACCACTCCCCTTGTAGAAGCGCACTAACCACCAGGGGCAGCTCCTGCATTGAGTGTATGCCTTCTGGTAGTCAGTGCACATCATAGCTACCGTCATTCCTGGCCATTTCTCCCATTAGGGTCAATTTGCATATCACCCTTTTATTATATAGGATAGTGGAAAATCCACAATCAAAGTGCCAGTAAATCTGAATGCTGGAAAATCCACAATCAAAATGCCAGTAAATTTGGTGCCTAGTGAGAACGAGTTCTGGCTTCTTGCTGTGTCTTCACATGGCACAGAGAGAATTCATCTCCCTGGAGTCTCTTCTTTTAGAAGAGCATTAATCCCATTATAAGAGCCTCACTTTCATAACCTAATTACCTCCTAAAGGCCCTACCTCCAAATACTGCCACACTGGCAATGAGGCTGCGACACATGGATTTGGGGGAATACAAACATTCAATTCATAGCAATTACCCACAGGGAGAATGTGTGCTTTATCACAAATGAATCACATTGGTACATTACCAACAATTACACACCCATGGCTGATTCCATCCACATTCCAACTTCATTTACTTTGGAATCACTTCATTTTGGAGTGAAGGTTTATCATGGTATTGATATCACTTGCTATTTCTTAGGCCACATTAAAATTCCCTGGATCTATTTTTGCTTTCCTCCCATTTTAAGCCACATCTGTCAAAACTGCTGATGCCAACATATATGTATTTGTGTGATTTTGTCACACATTAAAAACAGACTTTTCCTTCAAATATCCAATTGGCTCTAGTAATTGTGAGATTTATCTGTTTGGGTCTGCTTGTTTGTTTTCAATCTATGATGACTAATTTATAGGGAATTTGGGGATTGCGATTGTCCATAATTAGAACTGCAATGACTTTGACGTCTGGTTTTATTTTTCCCCCCTTTCATTCATTGAGGGCACATTTCTTAGACAATTGCCAGGCAAGTATATAGTAAAGTTACTGTTCATAGCTCGCAAATTTTATAAACTTTATCTTGGAGAGCCAAATGCAGAAATCTGTTGAGCAACTGCTCTATTAAGTTCAATATCTGTGAAAAATAATTATCGTATTTGACACTTGTGTAAAATGCCAACATTCTAAATTAGAAGAGCTTAAGGGTTACTTGATCCAAATTCTCAGAATTGCCTGAATGCTTTTAGTAATTTGGAAAACTCAGTCAACATATTGTTGAATTAAAAATAAAACTGCACTGAGCATTTCAATTAGTTGTTTTCCTAGTTACTTTTAATTAAATACTAAATGACAGAACAATTTGTAGTGGCTTTGTTATATTTTTTAGACATCCCACCCCAAACTCTCTGGGTATGTAATAAAGTAATGAGACAATAACTTGTACACTGAAATTACTGTTTTTCCCTTCAAAATAGACATCTGGTCATGTGACTCACTCCTACCAGATTTATTTGCCAAAAATATTTACTTATCAAAAATATTTTGGTCTCCTCTATGAGAACTGTGTTCAGAGGAGACAACACAACCCTTTTAAGTAAACTTTATGAAGAAAAATCTTTCTTCACAGAAAGTGAATTTGATTTTTGGAGATGACCAAATGTCATCCAGAACCAATCTTGATGAATAAACAGGGTGAGGCCAGGGTGCATGGGTGTTGCATACATATGGGCTGCATATATTAAATTTTTTTATTGTGTTTTTTACAGAGTAGAAGAGAGAGGGCTAGAGAGTTAGAAACACTGATGAGAGAGAAACATTGATCAATGGCCTTCTGTACCCTCCCCCCTACTGGGTATGTGTTCACAACCAAGGTACATGCCCTTGACCGGAATTGAATCTGGGACCCTTCCGTCCGCAAGCCAATGCTCTATCCACTGAGCCAAACTGGTCAGGGCTATGGCTGCATATATGATAGAAAGTAATATATGTAATAATAATAACAACAGCTAACTCTTATTGATACTTTCTGTGCCTTGCCAATGTTCTTAGCATTATATGTAAATTAATTCATGTAATCTTTATAAGAACCTTGGCAGAAAATAATATTATAACCCTTCTTTTACAGAAAAGGAAACTGAAGCACAGAGAGGTTAACTAACTTACACAAGGTCACAGAGCTTTGAGCTGGTAGTTATGAATGAGTCAAAACTCTAGTAAGCATCAGTAGTGCTCTCAGATCCTTACTTTCTGCATCTGTATGATAGGAAAAACATTTCAAGGTTGAGTAAAGCTTTAGGAAACATTCAAGTGCTTTCATTCTTTCTAGCTCATGAAAGAAGCTGGAATTTTTAAATCACTTCATTTTTAAGTGCATGGCTATTTTGCTTAATTATATGAGAATTTAAAGTGAAGCCCATCAAGTCAGGACCCATGGTCTATTCAACCGTGGTCACTGGTATTCACAACAACATGCAATGCTCTGTAGTTACTGCTTCTACTAGGACAGTATTTTCTGATTTTAAAAAAAAATAACATGTACTTGACAAGTGCATGAACAGGTAGAGGAACAATGGAAACTTGTGGACAACCCAAGGCATATGACCAATGAATTTAGTATTTTCAAAATGTGTTGAGTTCCTATTATACCATCATCAGGGAAATCTCAGATGAATGCAGAATAGTTCTTGAGTCTTAGTCTTTGAGAGGCATCCACAACTCTAAAACATGATTTTTCCCAAGTGTGCCCTTTACTCTTTTACCTTCTAGAGGCACTGAAATATTTTTTTAAAGAAAAAGAGTGGGACATCCTGTCTTTTACAAGACCAGATTTTTTTTTCTTGGAGGATATCAATGATATACAGGAAATGGAAAGTCTCCAAGAGAGTTCAGGAAACAGATTTTCCTAGTAAGTTCCAGAACAGACTCATTTCACTCAGAGCTGCTACTGGGATGGGGTGCAGAGAGCCACGCTGGCTGCTGCTGGTGGGGAGGGAGGAGGTGGGCGCGGGCAATATAAAGTGAGCATTGAGATACATACTAAAATAATTGAAAACAAGTTATAAAAGCCTTCTTCCAGGACTTACCATCACAGTCACTTGAACTTTCTGGGCTTCAGGTGCCTTCCTCCAAATGGAGATAAAGACATTTGCCCTGCCAGGTTTATAGCTTCTGTGAAGACTAAGTAGGACAATAAATGCAAGTTTGTCTTGTAAACTCCACCTTAAGAATGCTATTTATTTCACTCTTTGTAAGAGCAATTTAATCTATTGATGATTCCATGTCTGAGACCTCGGATTCCAATGGGATACTGGATGAGCTGAACTCAGAGAGCCCAGCTCAGTTATTTATTTCCAACTCTGGCAAAGACACAATGAAGAAAGGAGTTTGAGATGGTCTTTAAGTCCCAGACCTTCCTTCCAATGAGACTGAGGATCAAATTCAACGGTCCCTTCTGAAGAGGCTCGGTCTGGTCTTCCTGGCTTGTGCAATGGCCCATCTCAATGGCAGCTCGGGACAGGTCTTGTTAAAGACCTCCTGTGCCGAGCATCTCTTTTGGACCAGGCTCTGAGTTCACTACTTGACCACACTAACTGTGATCCCTCTTGGTCTATCGAAGTCAAGATTCTGGGAAAAGATCTGTGACTGAATTCAGCATCAAGAATCATGAAGATGGGTGACTTATTGGAAATGTATTGAGATACAAATGCTTTGTATTTTGGAGCCAGTTTAATTAGATATAGCATTGAATCTGTGGAGTATGAAAGATTAAAACAAAGAAGAAGAAGAAAAGAAAGTATACCTAAGTACTAGGAGGTACAATTCCAAAATATTGTAAATCAATTTCCTATGGAGGTCTGTGGCTTATACCACTTCCCAAAGAAGAGCCTGAATTCTTGAACAAACTTTTCTGTGAATAGTCTTCCCAGTAGAAAACCTTAAATCAGACATTCCCTCTTTTAATTGGGAGGGATAAGACTTTTAGATTGACCTATTAAAAAAATATTGTCTGTTTACTTATTTGTTTTGTCTAAAGTAATATTCAAATATAATGTAGGCAGAGGCAACTCTATCATATGTGTTTCCTATTTTGGAACCCATAACAGAAATGTCTGTCAGGTCTTCATATCTAGGAAATGGAAGCATAATATGAGCAATGGTTTTATTCTATGAACACTGTGAACCAAAGACTTTCCTCTTTGCTTTGGCTGTTAATAAGATTCCAAACTTAACAGACCATCTCTGAGGTCTAGACATGATAGAGAAAATGGGTGCCAACCTACCCCCAATTTCACCTAATTTCCTACTTGTACTTTTTCCCTCTACTCCATTCTACTGAAAGTGAGTAATCCTAATTCATTTGTGAAGTCAGGAGAAGTGTTAGTGTGTGAGTGTGAGTGTGTGTGTGTGTGTGTGTGTGTGTGTGTGTGTGTGTGTGTATGTTTGTGGTTGTGTGGGTGTGTGAGAGAGAGGCAGAGAGAAAGAGAGAGAGAAGTATTACTTTCCTGAATCCAGAGTATTTTGGTTAATTTCATGCATAAATCAATTCAATATATTTTTAGTATTGCATTTCAATATTTCAGGGGTATTTTTGAACAAAATAATTTTCTGTGAGAATTATTTTCTGTGACTGAAAACAAGGTTAAGGAAAATAACCACCTAAACAGTGACCCTCATTCATATGAGAATGTCTCACAGAAGTAGCTTATCAAAATGATCAGCCACAATAATGACTACAGCCCAGGGAAGTAAAAAGGCAAACTATTAGCTCAAGGAATCTATTAAAGGCACAGGATCTTAAAAACCCCAGGTGGGAACATTTGAGACCTTGCTTCCCAGCATGTCGTCAGTTTGGCTCAAATAAACTCATAAAAATTCTCTTAAAAAACAACACTCCAGACAATGAAACATTAACTTGGGTGAATGGAAAGCTATCACCCAACTCCCCAGCTTTCTCAAGATAGACATTTTTATAGGAGGCCACAAGACAGAAAATGGAAAACTATTGCATCCGGGAAACATAAGCAAATTGCAAAGGTTTACGGACAAACATTACATTTTAAGGGGCTAGCTGCAATTAGGAGTAGCTAAATAAATAATGTTTCAATGCTGCTGCTGCCCAAAACCATGGATAATCCCCATCCAAGCACAGAACTTGCTTTCGATTCACATGGTAAGACTCACAGAACTTCAGTGTCATGTGGGCCTCTGAGACTATCCCAGCCTGGGTGGGGACAGCCCACTGGAGCAGGCCTGCACCAGAGGCATTTTCTCCAGGTAAGGAGGAGAAATGCAGTGCCTGAGTAGCACTGCCTGACACAGGCAATGAGGACAGAGTGATGGGACACCTGCCACACATTTGCCATTCTGTTGCTAGCCCAACCCCCTCGTTTGACAGAGGGAGGAAATACATTCAGAGAAGAAAGGACTTGATCAAAGTCACACAGGTCCCATGACCCAGGTCCTGTTTTTTATTGATAGTCCCTGCCACAGGCAGATCAAACGTTTCTCCTTTATTCTCCTAGATTATAGAAAGTCTACTATGAAAAGGGTATCCTATAATGAGGTGATGGGGGCTCCAATCTGATTTACCTTTCTATAGAAGGCCAGGGAGAACACAGACAGGTAGGGTCTGCAAAACAGGTAAGCCATTTTCCAAAGGTTGTTAGGTGATTTTTGGAACTTGATCTCAAAAAAATAGTGCCTTTGATGGTTAACGAAAAAAACAAAAATCAAAACAAGCAAAACCTATCAAAAGTTGCAAGTAAAATACCTAATGTGTAGCCCTTCTAGCTAAAATCACATGTTTTTGGAATAATACTGGAAATGGTTGAGGTTCAGAAATGCAATTAAGAGGCCAGAACCCACACAGTTCCCTGTGTTGTGTCCCCAGGAGTGGGGATTCGTCATACTTTGGAGTCATCCTTAACTCCAGGAGGCTCTTTAAGGCTGGGCCCCTGCTGTAAGAAAAGCTTTGGAATTCTCATTTCCCTTTTTTTTTCTTTATCTACTCAGGTGTTTTCTGCCTGGAGGAAGAAAGCGAATTCTCTAAGGCCTGAAGGAAGAAAAACCAGTTCTCCAGGGGATTCTCATCAAGGCCACAGCCATGCAATGTGGAAGGCTCTTTCCTGACAAAAGCAATGAGCTAAAATGTATTCTCCTCCCACACTATTCCCTACACCATGCTTTTCTCTTACTTAGACCAGGAGTTGCCAACTATGGCCATGTACCAAATTGGAACCCTGTTTGTTTTGTAACTACTGGACAAAGCGGGCATGTTAATTACTCATTGTCTATGGCTGCTAATGAGCTACAATGACAGAGCTCAGTAGTTGCAACATAGAGTCCATGTTCTGCAAAACTGAAAATAGGTATTATCTTCCCCTTACAGAAAAGTTGGGTGACTTCTGCTAGACCATTAGTGAAGATGAATTGTTGATCACAAAGTCTAAAGTGATTTCCGCCAAATAATAAAGGGGGATCTTTGATAGCTTCTTCGCCATATTTAAAGGGAGGCATCGCCTACACAGATACCATTGTATCCTGTCTAACAAGCACAAAAGAAGTACAAAGAAAAAGGAGCCCACACTATGCAGAGACATATTAAGAATAGTAAAAGGTGTAGTAACCTATTATTGTTATCTACTACTCTTCTTCAGTGAGCAGAATAAACTTGGCATTTAGAAGGACCATGGAAACATTATAGAGACGAAAGGGTAGCCACTAAAAGGTGGGAAGGCCATACATATACTTAGGAATGTGGCCATGTTCAATGGCACTTGCTTGAAAATGGTGTTGGCTGAAGGGATACAATAAGCTGTAGGAAGTCATAACAAACGTAAAGTTTCAGAATTCCGTTGATAGCCCATGCCCAATTTTCACAAACTGAAAAGAGTAATTTCAAAAGCTTCCAATTAGAAAGTCAAATTTTTAAACTCTGGCAGAATCATAAAGAAAGAGCAAACATCCCAATGGAAAAAATGCACAAATATTATCAGTTCACAGTTTTAAGAAACAGAAATAAACATGGGAAAAAAAACACATATGGTCAATGTTGCTGGTAATTAAATAAAAGCAAGTAATAAAATAACAATGAGATGGTATATGTTGTCTACTGGAAAGGCAAACGTTTGCAGAGATAACACAGAGGCTGGCGAGAATCTGACGCCATTACATTCCAATGGAATGCAAAGCGGTGCACACTTTTTGCTGGGCACTGTGGCAATAATGTAAGCTTTACATTGTGTACAATATACAACTAGCAATCCACTTCTAGTAATTTAGTCTAAGGAAATAACTATGAATAGGGTTGTTCATCACAGCATTATTAAAAATAGAAATTTGCTATAGTCTAAATCAATAGCTAAAACAGTTTGATTATAAATACTCGACTACATAAAATCTTCAGCCATTAAAGTAACATTTACAATGAGGTTATAAAACAGATGGATATCAGTAACACAAACAAAGTGTGTGTGTATTTGGATATATGTAAACATATAATGTATATATTGTAAAGATGTATATATTATTGCATTTGCAATCATAAAAGCCAGACATTGTATTAAGCATTTCTATATGTTTTCTTATCAGATCTTGGCAACTCAGTAAAATAAGCAAGAGTAATGATAATGATAAGCATAGCTAATATTTATTGAACTTCTTTTATGCTAGGCACTTTGCCAATCATCTTATATGAATTATATTATTAAATCCTGACACAATTGTTTGAGGTAGACACTATTATTAAAGTCATTTTATAAAGATGGAAAAGAAGCATAAAAATGTGTTTGAGGTTACAAAGAAAGTATATGATACAGCCAGGATTTGAATGCACAAAGCAAGTCACTGAAGTGTCTGTACTCTTAACACTACACTATCCTCTTTGGGTATTATTATTTCTTCCTGTGATAAATGGAAGCAAAAAGGAATAGATAGATGAAAAGATGAATTGATGGACAGATGGAAAGATGGATCAATAAATGGATGGACGGATGGGTAGAATAGTGAATACATGATTGAATGGATGTATTTAATGAGAGAAGGATAGATAAATGGATGGAGGAATGAGTAGATGGAATAGTAGATGAATGATGGATAAAAGGAAAGATGAATAAATAGGAAAAAATCATAAAACTGGTTATTTCTTAGTGTTTATTTTATAATTTAATTTTCTTCATTGTATCTTTTCAGGAATAACCAAATGTTCTAAATATATTGCTTTGGTAACCAAATTACAGACATATATTTTACATTAAAGTGAATTATAATGCAAAGCAAAAAATAGTGCTCAAAATGTTATGGTCTTTGTAATGATTCTTTCTAAAGGGTAACTTAGTTCTAGGTGAACAAAAGCTGTATCCCCCTTCTACTGCTATATTTAGTCCCAAAAGAAAAACTACAACACACAGCCAAAACACAAAGCAGCCTCTGAATATCACCTAGGAATCTGTGGGTAAGTCCAGCCAACTAAAAGAAAATGTGCAAATGAGATTTTTCTCCTAAAGGAGAATGCTTTAGTCTAAAGCCATGGTTGGCTAGAAATAAGGATGTGGAGAAACACTGGGTTGTTTTCACAGCTTTGACTTTATATTGTAAGTTTATAATTAGAGGAAAATAGTATGGCTGCTGAAACAGTCAAAGGACTTCATCCAAAAACTGGACAAGGCTGAAGAATCTCAGAAAATAAAATGGCTGAAGTCTTGTTGGCTGATAAAAGCTTAGAAATGCCTTTGGGTCTGAGCTGTTTTCAGTCCAATTGCACAAGAGATGAATAAACAGAGTTTAAATTTAAAGTGTTTTATTTCAGTGATGACATATCTGAGCAAATGTTCTATTAGTGTTAACTTTAGGTGAGTCAAAGGCTATAATGAGGGACGTGAGAAATAGATTCCCCCTGACTTCTCTCACTTCCTCCTCTATCCCTTGGCTTACCCTGGGCCACATAATGTGCCTCCAAGGACTTGGAAATTATAAGACCCAGGTTGCTGCTATTAACTACATAACTTGCTTTGTCTGCCACATCAGACACTGAGGGAGCCTCATTTTGTTACCTGTCAGCTCTTCTAATTAGGAAAGCTGCATCCAGTTCTATCTCCTAACACCCCCACCGCAGGGAGCCTCTCTTCCTCAATAGCATTCCTCTGCTGGCTGCCAAACCATCTAACAATCCCTGCAGATTCCCTCCCCTAGGAGCAGAGGCTCTCTATAGTGCTCTCTACTCTAAAATTCTGTCAACTATGAAGCTACATCTACATTATGTTGGAAAGAGGGAAAGAAAAGCATGAGTACACGCATGAGTTCAATCCACAATGTTTGTATTTATTTAACACTTTGTGAGGTACGTTAGTACTGGCCCAGGCTCTGTTTTTAGAGTTTTCTTTAGAGTAATTTTTAATACACCCCTTCCAAAAAACAAATAAAAACAAAAACAAAAACCCACAGGTGCATATTGTAATGTGTATTTTATAGATGAGGAGACTGAGGCAGCCAGAGGTTAAATTATTTGCCCAAGATTACAGGGAAAGTTAAAGAGTCAAGATTTGGACCCAAGAGGTTGGGCTCCAACAGTGGGTTCTTGAGCAATATTTGGTGTTCACTGAGCCCCAACACTGTCCCAGGCACAGAGTGAGGACTGGGGATGTAGTGATCATCAAGATGATCTATGGGATGGACATGCCTCTCCTAATGCTCTGTCCTGATCACACAATGAACAGAGGCTTCACCATCCTGGACATGTTTGCATTTAATTCTCCAGCAGCTTTCCAGTAAAGTGTGGGTTTATAAAGCCCTCATACAGACGAGGAACTAGATTTACACTGCATGTCATGTCCAAGAGGTGACAGATAGATACATAGTGTCTGGACTGACAGGAGACAAAGCATGGGCTTGGCATCAGTGTTTCTTTAGTGTGTTCCTTCTACCACCTACATCAGAGTCACCTGAGATGTTCCACAAAACTATAGTTCTTAGTTCCATCACACTCAAATGCCTGGTAACCTGCATTTTTCACAAGCCTCAAGCTGCAGTGATTCCAATAACCACTCAAGTCTGAGAACTTTGCCTGCATCGGGCTGCTTGTTCTTTCCTAACTACAATTAAAGTGATATGATGGTGGTGGTGATGATGATGATAATAATTAATATGAAGTAACACAGGAAGGCGATCACATAGTTGGATCATGAGTAGATATTCCCTGCTTTAATTTCTCCTATCTGCTTAGTCGGTCATTTTTTTCCACAATGAGATTGGCATGCCTATTAAGCCCTCTCATTTCTAATTCCTTCTCTTATACTTCTGGATTTAATAGCGCGAGACCTCATTGTCATAGCCTCAGATGATAGCATTCTATAAAATCCTATCTCTGACCTATAGAAGGTGATCATAAAATCCAGATAATTGAAATTAGTGAACTCTCTCCTAGAACAGATTGCCTCAGACCTCCACTTATTAGAGTCAAAGTCTAGGACTTATTAAATAGCTGAATTAAAGGAGTAGGCTTTTATCTACTTTCTTCATTTAAACAGTTCCATTAATAAATAAAATATTATTTTATCTTAATAGCACAAGAAAGAGAGCAGGCAGTTTATATTAGAGAGAATAAACAGAAAAAAAATGGCTCAGTAAAAATCCTACTAAGAGTATAAAATAATTTTTAACAGGGGTTAAAATGGGGGATATCTGTAAAAGTGTCAGCAATTTTAAAAAGACCAGATTTTGTATGACCTTTCAGTTTGTTTTTTCCAAAAGGAAGGGAAGAAAAGAGGCAAGAGAGAATGCAAACGAGGGAGGTAAAGAGGGAAAAAAAGAAAGAGGGAGGGAAGGAGGAAGGGAGGGAGGAAGGGAGGAAGGAAGGAAGGAAGGAAGGAAGGAAGAAAGGAAGGGAGGGAGGGAGGGAGGGAGGGAGGGAGGGAGGGAGGAAGAAAGAAGAAAAAGTAAGGAAGAAAAAAAGCCAAAGGAAGTAAGGATCACCCTTAGTATCTCCACATATTTTCCCAGAATAGTCAAGAAGAGAGAGCCCTTGTGATCCTCCAGCCCCACTCTGCAGAGGTGACCACTTAAAACAGCTGGCCAGGTTTGCCTTACATGCATAAGCGTTGGTCAGAGACAGTAGAGGTAAAGTCTGAATGGATGTGAATCCCAATGACCTCAGAAGTAAGTGACTCTTCATGCCTGGTCTCCACATCTGTCACGTGGGGATGATATTCAGATCCACCTCCTAGGAGGCTGGGAGGATTCAGGGCATGGCAGGTGAACTTACCTGCTTCTAATAATATTCTACTACTAAAGGTTAGTACTTATTATGATGTTAATATTTTTTAACACTTGTGTTCCTTATTTCACACTATGGCAGTAACTTATGACAACAGAATTTTAAATTGATTCATAATTTACATGCTCTAGAAATTTTTGCTATTTGTTTTTGAAAGTTCCGATATGAATATTATGTAAGAAAAACTAGTGTGTGTGTGTGTGTGTGTGTGTGTGTGTGTGTGTGTGTGTGTTCAGGCTTTTTTAAATCAAATTTGCTGAACTTAAGGCATTTCCCTATGGCTTATTGTTAAACAGAGAAATTTTAAAAACTAACATCATTTTGTAAAATAAAAGCAATACAGCCTTACTATAAAAAGGAAATAAAGTCAAAGAAGAAAGCAGATATTCCCTATAATCCAACAGCCCAGAAATAACATCTGCTAATATTTTGACATGCTGTTTTCCAGCCTCCTATATAATTCTAATGTATATAATATATTTTTGTGAAGAAAATGCCAGAACACTTATCCAGAATGTCTATTTAGAAAATTATGTACACTGCCATGATATTCTGTAACCCAGGTTTCACAGAAGATAGTCACCACTATGATAAAACACAAGTTACATAATAATGAAATGCAATGTTGAAACCCAAATAAGAAAATGCTATTCTATTTATATTCTATTATGGGCTCAGTGCACGAATTTGTGCACCTTGAAAGGAACTGTGGGCTAAGAGGCTGCAGTAGGCACAGGTGCGGGTCTCAGCCCATCCTCCACACCCTGCCCGACCCCTCCTGCAGTGACCCCCAGCAGCCCTGCTCCTACTGTTGCCACTCCCATGTGCTGACAGCACTGGCCCACTCGCACCTGCTGCAGGC
>JAAGEH010000452.1:23109721-23330831 GCA_011751065.1 Lasiurus cinereus | reverse complement strand
TTCCCCCCCCCCATAGCTCCCCTCCACTCGACTCTCACACCTTCCTCTACTCTTACCTCCCCCCTCATTGTCCTCATCCATAGGTGTATGATTTTTGTCCAGTTTCTCCCTGCACCCCACTTACCCCTTTCCCCTGAGAATTGTCAGTCCACTCCCTTTCTATTCCCCTGATTATATTATACTCACCAGTTTATTCTGTTCATCAGGTTTTTTATTCACTTGATTTTTAGATTCACTTGTTGATAGATATGCATTTGTTGTTGTTAATTTTTATCTTTACCTTTTCTTCTTCTTCCTTTTCTTAAGGAGTATCTTTCAGCATTTCATATAATACTGGTTTGGTGTTGATGAACTCCTTTAACTTTTTCTTATCTGTGAAGCTCTTTATCCACCCTTCAATTCTGAATGATAGCTTTGCTGGGTAGAGTAATCTTGGTTGTAGGTTCTTGCTATTCATCACTTTGAATATTTCTTGCCACTCCCATCTGGCCTGCATAGTTTCAGTTGAGAAATTAGCTGACAATCCCATGGGTGCTCCCTTGTAGGCAATTAATTGTTTTTCTCTTGCTGCTTTTAATATTCTCTGTCTGTTTTTCTTGGTATTTTGATTATGATGTGTCTTGGTGTGGTCCTCTTTGGATTCCTTTTATTTGGGGTTCTGTGTTCTTCCTGGACTTGTAAGTCTATTGCTTTCACCAGATGTGGGAAGTTTTCAGTCATTATTTCTTCAAATAGGTTTTCAGTATCTTGCTCTCTCTCTTCTTCTGGCACCCAGTAATTCTGATGTTGGTACCCTTGAAGTTGTCCCAGAGGCTCCTTACACTATGTTCACATTTTTGGATTCTTTTTTCTTCTTGCTTTTCCAGTTGAGTGTTTTCTGCTTCTTTATATTTCAAATTTTTGACTTGATTTTTGCCTTCCTCTAGTCTGATGCTAGGTCTCTGTATAACATTTTTTATTTTAGTCAGTGAATGTTTAATTTCTAGTTGGTCTTTTTTCATCTTCTTTTATGTCTTGCTAAATTTATCCATTTTTTTCTAGGAAATTCTTGAAAAACCTTATAACCGTGGTTTTGAACTCTATATCCAGTCATTCGTTTTCCTCCATTTCTTTTGTTTGTGATCTGTTCCTTTGTATGCATTTTCACTATGCTGGGAGAACTTCTATGTTGGAATCAGCCTTATGATACAAGACTTACAAAACTGAAAAAGCCTCTTTGTTGAGCTTGGATGGGGTGGAGTCTCAGGGCTTAGCAGACGGCCTTGGCTTCCAGTCAGTCCTGCCCTATGCGGTCTCTGGGTCTCAAGTGTCTCTTGGTAATCGTTGCAGCCTCTCTGTGTGCATGTGCATGCATGCTTTTAGACCTCTGCCTTTCAGGCTCCCCTGCATTCCAGGACCTGTATGAGTCTGGGTCCTCTGGGTCTTGCCCAAAACTGGGGCTCAGTGGAGTTAGAAGTGGCACAGTTGGGAGGCTCTGTCTCCTGCCCACTAGAGAAAGCCAGCAGCACAATCAGCAGTCTGTCTTCTGCGCACAGTGGTATGTGTGCCCCCCAGATCTCTGCCCTTTCACAGCTCCCCTAAATTTCCATGCACTCCTCCCTTTTCACAGTCCAGACTTTCCTCGTAAGAGTTTCGCCTAGACCTGGGATTCAGTGCCATAGGATAAGGGGTTCAGTGTAGTTGGGAGTCTCTGTCTCTTTCCCGTCAGAGGAAGCCAGCCAGGCACTTTGGCACTCGCTTTCTTCATGCATGTGTCTCTGTACCTCAGCTTTTTGCAGCTCCTCTGCGTCTCTGTGAGCCCCTCTCTTTCCTTCTAGTTATAGAATTTCCACTCAACCAGTTTTCCTGTGGTTCTGGATGATGTCCATTCTGTCTTTTAGTTGTAGTTTTGAAATTGTTGTGTGAGGCAGCAGTTTAGGTGTTCACCTATGCTGCCATCTTGGTTTCTATTACTTTTCTTAACTTTTTAAAAATATGTTTTTATTGATTTCAGAGAGAGGAAGGCAGAGGGAGAGACAGAAACATCAATGATGAAAGAGAATCATCTATTGGCTCCCTCCTGAATGTTCCCTACTGTGGATTGAACCCACAATCTAGGCATTTGTCCTGACCTGGAATTGAACTTTGATCTCCTAGTTGACAGGCCAGTGCTCAACTACTGAGTCATACCAGCCAGGCTCCTTAAATATTTTTCATGACTACATGACACACAGTCATATGGATGCATCAGAATTTATATAACTTTTCCATGCATTATCAATTTTTCCTATTATAAATTGTGCTCCAAGCAAAGATACTCATACATAAAAACATATATATATATATATATACATATATATATATATATAATCTTTTAATTTTCTGAAAGTTTTTAATATATACTGGGTCTTAGAATACACTATTCAAATGCGGTTAAATGAAAGAAAGTAAAAATATAAAAAAGAATGAATTGTCCTTAGGTGACTATAACTCAATTATCATTGGGCATCAACTAAATAAGATTTCTTTTCTTTTTAGAGTACTGTCTTTTTCACTTCAGCATTTGATATTCATGGGAGTTCAGGTTGCATATTTTATACAAGGAAAAGAGGCACAGGAATATTTAAAAAAAATACTTCCCAAAGCATCTAGCCCCTTCTTTTCCTAGTGCAAGGGTCAGCTGAAATAGCTTAACACACCTAAAATGTAACATGCTCATTCAGAGCAAGAATGCATTCCCATGTTCAAGTACCTGAGATAGATTATGTCTTCACTTTCTAGAGTTAAAATGGATGAATCAAAAAAATTATTTTTATGACTCAGCATTCTATTTATTATATTCCTTCAGGAAATTATAGTGTATATTTTTATTTCATTAAAAAGTTAAAATTTTCTGCTCAGAAAAATATTTATACTTTTACACAGTAAAGTACATCTGTATCATAATACTTTGAAGACTTTTATTCAAAATGGTAGACTGAGCTGAAAACTCACTTATGCCTAAATTCATACAAAATAGATACCTAAGAACATACATGCCCACACATAAGTAATCACACCTGAAAGTTAATAACAGGGTAACTGGAAGATAGAAATTGAGTGGGTTACAGAAATTAGGGTGATGCCATGCTCAGAAGGGATGGGAGCTGGAAGAGAAGGGTGTGCATAGGCCACAAACCAGGTATTAGCAATAGTATCACAGGGGAAAACTCCGATAGTGGCCTCCTTCTTTCTCACCATTGTATCAGGTAACAACACTAGAAAGTGGGTGTCTGTCTGTAAAGGTAGCAGTGACTAACAGAAGCTATCTCAGGGTGTACTAGATGGTTTAGTTTTATTCTTAAGAGCAGTGAATGCCTTAATGCATCTGTCATATTTCTCTTCAGAGGAAGAATTTATTTTCCCAGTATTTGGGGACAGCCTTAAGTTGTTAGCCCTCCAAGAAATTGCCTTGGCTAAAGACCAACTTCTCCCTATGGCCATGTTCCTTCCCACTACCCTCATCTAATAAGAGATCACCATCCTATCTAATAGAAGAGCAATATGCAAATTAACCATCACTCCTCTATACCCACCAGCCAATCAGGAGAACATATGCAAATTAACCCCAACCAAGATGACTATGACCATGTAGCAAGCAGAAGAGAGGCTTGGGTTTCCCCAGCGATGGCAGAAGGGAATCTTTCCACACACCCTGGCAGGCCCAGGCCTCCACTCAAGGCTACAAAGTTTCAATTATAGAAGATAAATAAATCCCGACAGCAATGTCTGCTGCCATGGAGTGAGTAGGAGATTTGGCTCTGCTCTAGGCTACAAAGTTTCAATTGTGGAAGAGAAATAAATCCCAGATACCAAGGCCTCCACTTGGGATGCCACCCAAGGGCGGGCGTGGCCAGCCTGCAAACCAGAATTGGCCCCTAGCCCAGGCCGCCCCTTGCCCAAAGGGAACTCGCACCCTGATCGGGGACACCCTTCAGGGCAAACCCAGCTGGCCCTCACCCATGCACCAGATCTCTAGCCTATGTAATAAAAGAGTAATATGCAGATTACCCATCACTCCAACATACAAGATGGCTTCCCTCATGTGGTCAAAGATCCTGACCCCATGTGGACACAAGATGGCAGGGGAGGGCAGGTAGGAGGGACCAGGTCTGCAAAAGAGGGAGTTGGGGGCAATCAAGCCTGCAGGAAAGGGCAGTTAGGGGTGACCAGGCTGGCAGAGGAGGGAAGTTGGAGGTGACCGGGCCTGCAGGAACAGGCAGTTGGAGGGGACTCAGGCCTGCAGGGAAGAGCAGTTGGGGGAGACCAGACCTGCAGGGAAGGACAGTTAGGGGTAACCAGGCCTGCAGGGAAGGGCAGTTAGGGGCAAACATGTTGGCAAGGGAGCAGTTAAGCATCAATCAGGCTGGCAGGGGAGTGGATAGGGGGTGATCAGGCTGACAGGCAGAAGTGGTTCAGGGCAATCAGGAAGGCAGGCAGGCAAGCAGTTGGGAGCCAGCAGTCTTGGATTGTGAGAGGGATGTCTGACTGCCCATTTAGGCCTGATCCCACCAGGGTCCCAGATTGGAGAAGGTGCAGGCTAGGCTGAGGGATACCCCCTCCCGTGCATGAATTTTGTGCACTGGGCCTCTAGTTGAGCTATAGAAGCCTGGCTCCCTTGTCCAACTGGGGATCACTGTGAAGGCCATCTTGGTTTTAAAGTTCCTAGAGGGATTGGCCAAGCTTTTGGTGAGACTGCATTCGAGCTCAACTTCATCTCTAGCCAAAGCTGCTTCCTTTTCCTCCCTTCTACAGGTAATGACCCCCAAAGCACTCCCTAACTAGCTTCCTGCACACCAATCTCCATCTCAGATTCGGCTTTCTGGAGGTTCAAATCCATAACATAACCTAAAATGAAGGCCTGGGCCTGCAGACCCAAACCCTTTCACATAAGTCTTGGATAAGCCCAGTCACTGAGGCACCCTTGAATATGTGACTTTTACATACATATTACACAAGAATAAAGAAAAGCAATAGCAACAACAAAACAATGAGGTTGGAAATAATAAGGGCAAACTACACATTCCATTGGAAAGAACTGATGACAAAAATATAGAGGGAAATTTTTCCTAAAGATGCACTGGGCAATAGAGAGTAATGCATAAAGGCTTTACAAATGTTCCCAGAGATTCTATCTCATTGGGGTTTTCACAGCTCCAGGAGTATGGCATTATTCAATCTGTTCTATAGATATAGAATCTGAGGTTCAGATTGTGAACTCTCCCACTCCAGGCCAGACATTGTATTTAAATCTTCTGAATAATATTATCACAAAAGTAGAGTTGACCTTAATATCAATATTATTTTGAAGGGCTGATCAACTTATAAAAATAGCATCATAGAGAAATTGTTAATTCATAATTACAAGATGCTTTTCATCACTGTGAGCATGACAAGTTTGCTAATAGGCAGCACTGGCCATTGATTTGGGCTATTCGAATAGCAGCTGGCCTCCTTCAATCAACCAACCAAGCAAGTGTTACCCATAACTAGGATGGACCTGGAAAATGTCCAAAAACAAAGCAATTTTCTACTTTCCATTTTCCTAAATCCATCACCGAAATAACAGAGCAAATGCTCCCATTCAATTCACTGTTCTATATGCTCAGGCTGAGCTAGATGAAGGCCCTTGGCAGGCAAAACATTCAGTATCCACTTTAGTAGCATCAATACATGAAGCAATCAACCCAGCCCAGTACTATGTAAATGTAACGGCAAACATTTTAATAATAAACTAAAGACATTCAGACTACTCAGCCAGGTCCTTGTGCAGAGAGCCAGTTTACTGGGGAATTGCGTGGGTAACAGAGAAAGAGGGTGCTGCACTCAAGAGGCCAGAGACTCCCATTGCAAAGTGGGAAATATGTGGAGTGGCAGGGAGAGGCTGAACAAAATCTATCAGCATAGACCATTTACTCATAGAGCTCAAAGTGAGTGTTGGGAACCCACCATCAAATTACGTTAATTGATCTAAGTAGCTGTCATTTTCTGAGCAGTGGCCGTGTGTCAGCCTCAGACTTACCTTCAGCATCTCATTGACTGTTTGTCTCTCAGCAGAAATGGAAACTCAGAGAAGTTAAGTAATTTCCCCCAGGGTTAGAGCTGGCATTCAAATCTAGGTGTTTGTCTGCCAGACATACCGTGAGAACCAGAGCTGGGGTGGTAATAAGATGTTCCAGACCACTAGACTTCAGGCAGCACTGGCTTCTCTCTCTGGAAGAGTGTAGAGCTACTGTGGGCTGAGTAAGAATCATGGATGTAGCTGGTGTCATGATTATGGGGTGGGAGAAGACTATATCAGCAAAAGGGGGAACATGAGAAAATAGAAAGCCCATTGTGGCCTAAAAGAAGTTAGGCAGCTCATATATCTCGGCAAAGTCTGTTGGCTGCCTCTTTTACAATGCTCAGAAAAATCATATCTGACCTACTTTTCAATGTCTCAATCTTAGATACTCAGATGATACCTCTGAGAGCATAAATATCGAAGATAAACTTTTGGTACTTTGCAGCGGGTAAAGATAAAAATATCAGAATTTAGTGCTCAATTCATCAATAACTTCCTAGAGGTTTGTAAATTTCCTAAAAGCTGCCCCTTGCTCCCTGACTCCCTGCCAATACGCCAGCATTGATGCTTCTCCCTCCACTCAAATGTATCTAGTCCCTGAGAACATTCTAAGACAGGCAAGCAGTCAGAAGCCCCAACTCACAGGAGGGGTTCAGGAATCTTCTCTGCCCTCAACTCCTGGGTGGTTATAAGTTGGCTTCCAACCTTTTGTAAGCTGGGGTTTGAGCCTCAAGTAACAGAGAGCATCCACTGGAATTTACCATGTGCTTTTTTCAGATTTTCTCAGTTGACCTCTCCCATATTTGCCAGAGGCATCTATTGCCTTAGGGAGAATTAAGCTGTTGAATCAGGAATGCAAAGTGAAAGATTCAATATTGAGCCTAAAGACTTTAGCGAAACAAGTCTTGAAATCCAGGTTTTACCAAGAGAGAAAAGGGCTTTCTAATTTTTAAGTATTTAACCTTAAGTTTAGGTAGAGCTAACTCAGGATTTCATTGAGGAGAGGTTCCCACCTTCTCAGAGACCTTTCAACTAGGTGAAGAAGACAGAGGTACTGCTGGACAGGGAGACAAGATGGGAAGGGTCCCTGGATCCCAAAAGGTCTGGCTTTACTCAGAAAAGCCCATAACCATTAGGCTATGGAGCTTTATATTGTAAAGATGTATATTTTCCCAAGCATTTTTCTCCCTTATTTCCCATGAGCTCAGCAGAATGAGAAAGAATTATATATATTTCCATCTTCCCCTCTCCTCAAGAAGAAAGGCAAGATTTGAGTCTCCAAGGCTCATATCTTCCTTGGTCCCAGGGGAGAGTGAAAAGCATTTTGCATTCTGACAGTTCAAGAAGTTTCTTGGGTAGATGGGCGGAGGTGAGTGGAGCTCTGAAGCTTAGGGAGGACTGAATGAATACTTTCCTGGACTGGGAATAAATTAGGCCCTGAGGTGTGTCTGCAGAACATTCACTGTGCATTTTCATGTTTTAAAGGTCTGAGCAGTTCTCAGTTAGAAAACAAAACAAAAAAATAGCATTTCCCAACCTTATTTCATTTTCAAACACTTTCCCCATTTGCATTCCTATCACCACAATTTTCCATCAATAGAGGTTTGGGAACTTCTGACTTAGAACAAATACTATCATGTACCCAGAACTGAGATCACTCCCATCAATACAGCATTGCTATTAAAATTAAGAACTGAGACCACCTTTGTCAATCTGTCTTGTTGTTGTTTGTTTGTTTGTTTGTTTGCCCAAGAAAGATAAGACTAAACCAGTACAAACCTCATTGTATGTTTCAGGAAATTCATGAAGATCAGTCTACCTGAGAGAATAGTTCCACATGGGCAAACAGCTCATTTATGAGCAAATAAATACATAAATACATAAAACTTAGCTAAAGACCTTGTTAGTATGTCATGAACTTCACCCCATGCCAGTTTCATACCTGAAATCACAAGAGCCTAGAGCCTCCCTCGATCCCTATAAATGTCCCCTCTGACTTGTATCTTCTGAATCATTGCTAAGATTTGGTCACAGTGGCGTTCTTCATGGAAGTGATATTTAGTGAACATACCTTTTCTCTATTATCACAACGTGTCTGGTGATTTTGGAGAAATGTTTACTCTGAACAGTTTGGCCAAATGACTAAAACCCAGGTCTTCAAGTAATTGGCTTCCAGTAGCTGGGCCTGTCTCCCAGATTACAGAGGGGGCTCTTGACACCATTCCAAGTCAATGAGCTTTTCTTCCAAAACTGGAAGTCATCTGAAGCTCAGTTCCTATAAAGGTACCCCGGCATACAAGTGTGGCCCGCAGAACAGTAACCAAACTCGTAAAGAGCCTATGACTAGATGAGCACAATAACTGAAATCACTTTAGAGGAGTAGTAATATCTATTGAATCTAATTTCTTTAATGCTTATATTTTTATATGTCTTGGCTTTTATTTCATTCTTATAAGTAATAGTTTTTATTATATTGTTATGAAAAAGTATTTAAAACTTCAAATGAAGAAATACTATATTTGGAAGTGAAGTTCTTTCAAAGTTAAATACAGGCATTACCTAACAAGTACAGTCAGGGATTATTTAATTCTCCAGAAAAATAGAATTTGTTCATCTCGTTGAAGGTTGCATATTTAGTAAAATTATATGTTAATTTGTAGATTTCTGCATACTGGAGATGCAAATAATATTCAGTAGGAATAATAACCCCAATAGTTACTTGCCCTGTAGGACATTAACCAGCTTAGTATATTGCCCAATAAAATTATTCTAATATTCCTTTATTATCAAATTCCTATAAATACCTAGCTCTTCAAATGTTTTTAAGTCAGATTTACCATATTATTGGCCTGTTTTTTTATTGATAAATTTGGAGTTGTGTTCACTTTAAATTTTTAAAAAATTTTGATTGATTGATTGATTGGGGGGAGCAGGAGAGAGATTTGTTGTTCCACTTATTTATGCATTCATTGCTTGATTCATGAATGTGCCCTGATTAGGGATTGAATCCCCCAACTGAGCTACCGGCCAGGACTTGGCTTACATTCACTTTATATTTCTATGATTAATGTTTCTAACTTATCAAAATTACAGGCTGATTTTTTTTTTAACAGAAGTGCCAGTCTGAAATTCATGGAAACAAAATAAAATACAACAAAAGCCTGTCTTCTGCTCCAGAATGCTTGAAAAGCACTGTTCTTACTCTCTCGGGGTTTCCTTCCACAGCTGAAATTCTTGGAACTTCCTTACTTGCTGTTCTTTGTGAGGCCTTGTGATTCTCTTCTTTGGATGAACCTGTGAGCTACATGATTTCCTTTCATTAAATCCCTGTTGAAAGTCTTGAGTTGATGAGTGTTTATGAGAACTGATAAAGTCACTAAATTGTAATTGTAGCTGACACAGTACTTTCAAACAGAAAACACACCACCTCTCCTTGGGCTATGCCCATTGCAAAACTGTGCCTGGTCAGAAATGCAAATGATGAGATCAAAAAAATGAATTAGGCTATTCTCAAAGCAAAACAGGAAACTTTAGGCATAAAACAATTTTTATACACATCTTTATCTTATGCCTCACTCACTCTAGAAACTGCCTTGACCTTGCTACAAATTAAAAGAAACACCTGGAAGCTTAATCAGAGCTGCTATGCTCCTCCACCACTCTCCAATATGGACAAAAGCCTGGTTCTAGCCCAGGCCTTCCATGCCCCTGTGGACCGCATCCCCATAACAATTTCAGTGCTTGGAATTTAATGTTGAATCCCTTTTTGTAGCCTGATTTATCCCCACTCACCCTCACTTTTTGTTTTTAATTAGACAAACTTCCTTCCACTGAAAAATGCAGTGCTAACCATATTCCTTAGAGGCTTTGACTCATAGTTTGAAGTGTTTTCAAGCACTAATTATTTCTTTCATGTTATTCAAAATCAATGTTTCCTCATTTGGAATTCCCTCTGCCCTCATGGAATTTAATGTATACATATGAAAATGAAAACCAATTTTAGCTAAAAATAGATCTTCTGGGAGGTCTCTGGAATCAGCTGACACACACAGTTAAGGGAGATCTGGATGGCTGACAAATGCTTGGGCTTCAATTGGGGATAAAACAGTCTGGTGCAGCAGTTGGCTACTTTTCAGGGTGGTCTGCCAACACATCATTTATCAAGTTGCTCAGAAGTAGAAGCAGGGTCGGGAGGGGAGAATGGGGGGTGGGGGGCGCTTGAACCTGGAGGCTAGGCCACCACCACACCCAGCTGCCCCCAGAAGCAGCTGGGCCCTGAAGAGGCCAACTACGTGTTATAGCCGGGTTGAGGACTGGCTTTTGTGGGGGATGCTCTCCTAAGGAGTGCAGTCTCCAATTTTGAAATCCAAAAGGATCAGCACCCCCAAACTGTTTTCATAACTCATTTGGCAGCAAAACCCAGCCTGAACTAATATGATGGTATTTGTGGTCTTATTTATCCTACTTAGAGTAAATCTTCATATTTCACTGCAGAAATATCTATTTTATTACAGGATGCTGCCCCAGACCCCTGGTGGAGTTATACAATATATAAAGCATGTGCACTTTATTAGTTTCCTAAATGCTAAAACACATAAACACATCTGGATCTAAGGTTGAAAAGAATCACTTCTCAAATGCTTTTCAGGGAGCATCTTTTTAACATGTAGCCCAAAGACAACAATCTTTATACAGAACCTGCATGTGGCAGGCACTGCCCTAACACTTCTGCATGTGCTTTCTTCATCAATCCTCCAAACATTACCTACATTTTACAGATGAGGAAACTGAGGAACTGAGAGGTTGAGTGACTGGAAATACTACCCACTGTTAAGTGATGGAGGCAAGGAATCCACACGGAGAGTTCTGTAAGGCTTCCGGGACACTCCAGTCTGTTCTCAAAGCAAAGAGCAGAAGCACTGGTGTGGGAGTAAACTCGAAATAGCATTTCCTCTGGGGAGAGCATGCAGAGCCAGGGGATCAGAGTGTGTTTGCACCATGGGCACCTCCTTTGAGACATTGGATCCTTAAAACAGCCTTTATGCCTCACCTATCAAGTGGGACTTATAATCCCACTCACAGAGCAGTTGATTAAAAGGATAAAATGGTATCCACTTTCCAGGACCACCTTAACAATGTGAAAAACTATTCTCATCTTAGTGCTTTTACATTACTACCTGGTTCCTCTGCCTAAATGTTTACCAACCCAATCTCCCCCTGGCTAATTCCTTCCGGTAATTCAGGTCTCACTTCTCATGGAAAACCTTTTTGACACTCCTTCATGTAGCAGCCCTCCAGAAACCTCTATCATAGGACCACCCTTGTCTTTTTTCTTTTTTTTCTCTCTTATCTTCCTTTTTCACATATCATTGTCCTGTTTCTTTAAGTGTTTATTTCTATCATGCCCATCTCTTTTTCTCTACAAGAATAAAAGCTTCAACATAGAAGGCATCATTTGTTTCCGATTCAAAGTTTTATCTTTTGTTGCTAGTACAGCGCCTGGGATAAAGCAAGTAACTATTCTGATTCACGTCCGTGGCTGAATGCAGTAGAACAGCATGAGATTTCATCATGATGCTCCAAATGGCACACAATTTAAAACTTATAAATTGCTTATTTCTAGGATTTTACATTTAATATTTTTAGACTTTGCTTGGCTGCAGGTGACAGAAACCAAAGATGGCAGAACACCAGATAAGAAGGGGACCGTTGTATTCTTAATTCCTTGGGAAAAAAAATAGAGATAGAGATATTTAGTCCAGCTCCAGAATCATGTGAGTACAGACACTCAACAGGTCAAAGAGTAAGGCCATATGGCAGCACTTAGAATGTGACAGCCTTAATGAGGCAGTCTGCTCACCAGCATCACCAGTGAGCAACCTGGCGTGATGGCTGTCCTCATTCCCTGCCACCTAAGAGACATGTCCATTTGCCTGTGTGCTCAGTTCCAAAGATTCTCATGCACAGAGCACAGCCTGCAGTCATAAACTGTTAGTACTGGAAGGGACCTGAGCGAGAGAGGAAATCACACTCAGGTGGACTCGTTTGCTTTTGCAAGTCCAGCAACACTCCTTCCCTACAAAGAACAGCTCTCTATTTCCCACATCAGGCCAATAGGGAAGCCAAATCTTCTGGGATACTGTGATTGGTTCATGGATAGGCACTTGACACAAGCCGGACCAAGAGAGTTAACCATGAGATGTTCGCCAGATACTTGGAAAAGAGATGCTCTGGGTTGTTAAGCAGGAGGAATAAAAGGCGGAGCTTCTGGTGGCCATCCTGATGGTAATCCTCTGAGAGTGACTGGTACAGAAAGCAGAGATGAGGAATGAAGGGCATGTGATAACACCTACGTGAGCATCTAGACCCAGGTGTTCTTAAAGCCAGCTCAGACCCTATCTATATATAGATTAACATTTAACCCTCAAACTAAGTTATTGAGATTGCTATCACTATAACATTTGTTTTCCAAATTAGAAAACAGAGGCATGGTTAGCTTCCCCCACCCCATAATTTGCCCAAGAAGCTTAGTTGGTAATGGGCTGACCTTAGATTTGGATCCAGGCAGCCTGCCTCTGGGGTCTATGTTCTGGAGGCCAATATCCCAGAAGTTATGAATTTTTTAAAGTTAAATTCTCAATGTTGACAAAAAATTCCTTTCATGAAAACACTCTAGACTCCCACAAGGAGAGCCAAATAGGACATATCTGTGGAGCAAATTTAGCCCAAGGGCAGACCGTGTGATTCCTCTGTCTACTTATTTCTTCCGTTCTCCTGATAAGAAAACTGATGCCAAGAGAGCTCCCCCTGCATCTGCGTTCCTCACCTCCTCAGCCCTCCACTCTGCCATTTCATGTTTCCCAAACTTCAAAGTTAATTTAGGACCCAAGTCCAATGAGAGGATTGCTATCATTTTATTATTACCTCCCCCCACTAACTTGTACATGTGTTCTTTTTATTTTGCAGTTTATTATATCACTTTACATTTATAAAATGAGGTAGTTGGCATAATTCATTTATGGGAATCCTAATAAATATTAATTGACTGATTAGTAGATTATTACAAACAGTTGGTGGGAGGAAAGGGCAAACATGTACATGTATTACATTTCTATAGGACTCTGTTTAAATATAGGACAAATTTTCACTAATGCAAATAGGAGTCTCCATTCTGACCCAAAGTATAATCATCTTCATAATGATGGAGTGAACTAAGTGACATCAGAGTAATTTTTCTTGACATATCACAACAGCTTAAAACAAATATACCACTTGATACTTCAACCTTAATCAGACCTTTTCAGACTACAGTACAGGTAATGTTAAATAATTTCACTAATCACTTCATCAATCTCCCCACCTGAGAGTAAATACAAGTTAGTTGTGTGATACACAAAAAAATGCAAATAACATTATCACTTTTTTAAAAAAATCACTAAAACAGAAGAAGAAAACAAAATAACTTAGGACATTTCTGAAAGTAAACAATATAGACAGACAAAAGCCCAAGCCAACCTAACTCAGGAAACAGGCATTTCCCCACCTGCCAGGCTGGAAAGTTCACTCATTTATTACCAACCAAATGAAATCTTTCCAGCAGGGTCAAAAGGGCCTTTGTTTTGACATTTAATTCACTGGCGATGTATTTCCTCAGTTAGGATGCAAAACACCTCTCACATTGCTTTTTCATTAATTGCCTTCATTTTTCAAGTTCCCTGTTTGATTTATAGTCAATTAAAAACACCCTCCAAAGCCCTGACTCATGTATGTTAAGTACAAATATGATTAATGCAATAGGATGCACTCTATGGATGACCTGCCACTAACCAAGGTCAGTGTCTATGTGGGATGACCAAGCAGTGCCTTGATTAAAGGAACTCATGGAGAAGGTGAAAAGCCAGGAATGCAGGGTCATGAGTAACCTGGCACTGGATTCACCCAAAGCAAGGAAAAAAGAGGAACTATTTCTATATTTTTCTATTTAAAGAGAAAGAATGCACTTAGCTATGGGTAGAAAAAATAAAATAAAATGAGGTTCTCTCTTTATCTCATCCAGGTTGATAAATGTGGATGGAATAAATTAAGTGACACATTTCCTTAACATGTTACCACCAACATAAACAGACAATAGACTGGAAACTCTGGATAAAAGCCAAGGCACTGAAATACTGGGTCCCAATCTCCACATCACCAATTGTAAGCAGAACGACCTTGGGTAGCCTGGCTTTAGTATCCTTACCTATGAAATGGGCACATAATGACTGTTCTGAGGTTCCAGGGGGCCCTCCACCATTAGAGAATGCATAGTCAAGTCAGCTGTGAAGGCCACTGAGGCCACCATAGTTAGCTCTGTGTGTGCCTTTTAAAAGTCCCAACGTTTATGCTTGGCTGGCTTGGCTCAGTGGTTGAGTGTCCATCTATGAACCAAGAGGCCATGGTTCTATTCCCAGTCAGGACACATGCCCAGGTTGTGGGCTCGATCCTCAATGTGGGGTGTGCAGGAGGCAGCTTATCAGTGATTCTCCCTCATTGTTGATGTTTCCATCTCTCCCTTCCTCTCTCTGAAATAAAAAAAAAAATACTTTTAAAGTCCCCATATTTGTTCCTAGTGTGTATATATATTTGCTATATTTTCTAAATACATACTCTCTCTTTTCTATCATCATAGGCATGTACCCCTTCATGAAGAAATCTTTTTAGAGTTATTCCTGTCTCTCCAGAAAAAAACAAACACATTGAAACTTCAGAAGAATTATCAGAAAAGTCATGAGCAACCAAATGTAACAGTAACCTAATGCCTTAGATCAGTGATTTCCCACCAAAATGAGATAAATAAGGACATTTTGGTGCATTGTTTACAAAGCAAAATTTACTCAAATTAAAGGTCTTCCTTATTTTCTGTAATTAGTCTTTATTCCTGTTTTGTTTTGTTTTGTGTTTGGTGCAAAATGATCTTTTAAAAAATTCTGGCCAAAATAAATGGGGATATTCACCTTATTTATTTGCTCGCTTTTTCTTTCATATCCAGATGTAAGATAATGTTTTTAAATGCAGTCTTATCAATTTAAGATTAAAAAAAGAAGAATCTACCGGCCCATGAAATTCAAATCCTAGAATCACTCCTTTAGGTGTATCTTTATCTCTTCAGATGTTTAATGCCCACAATTTATCTTCTAAATAGCTTTGTTTAGATGGCCACTGAAAGGAAATTGAACCTAGCATAACAACAAGAGCAATGAGGGTAATAATAATAGCAGCTTCCATTTATTCATAGTTTTGTTCTAAGCATTCTCCCACCAAGTATTGCATCAACTCTAGAAGCAAGGGCTGTCATTATCCATCTTAGAGAGATGATATAATTCAAACTCAGATGATTCAAATAACTCACTCATGGTCACATAGTTAGCATGTGACTGTGCTATATGTTTAAACCCTAGTCAATGTGAGTTTACAATTGTGTGAGCTTAACCATACTATGATAATCATCAGGAGGATGCAATTGGAACCCCTCCTTATCAGAACCAGGAGAAGCTGAGGTCCCTCCCCTGGGTGTTTCCACCTGGGGGCAGGGAAGAAGCTCCCTGGCTCAGGGAAGCATACTCTGATTAGAAAAGCAGCATTAAGTCACCACTACATGAGCTTGCTCACGTGTTCTCTCCTGTAGGCCCAAGTTACTCTAAGATGGCTGCTTCCTTTGTGGTCTGCTTCTGTCTCTTTGGAAGTCTCTGTAACTTAGATCACACTGTTTTGTTGAGATCTGTATAGAGACTGTGAGAATGCACTAAACATGAGTGTTCTACATTTCCCAGCCTTGTTTGTAGTGAGGTTGCCTATATGACTAGGTGTGTCTAATAGCATGAAGTAGAAATGATGCATGTTCCCTTGTGAGCTAAGATGATTAAACATGTGTCTTCCCCATACTCTTCTTAAAAATATTTTTTATTGGTTTCAGAGAGGAAAGGAGAGGGAGAGAGATATAGAAACATCAATGATGAGAGAATCATTGATCAGCTGCCTCCTACACACCCACACTAGGGATGGAGCCCTCAACCTGAGCATGTACCTTGACCATGAATTGAAATGTGACCTCCTGGTTCATAGGTCAGTGCTCAACCAATAAAGACTATGGAGCCAAGCCCCCATACTTTTATATTGTCTCCCTGGTCTTGCAGCGTGGAGGTATAAGACTGATTGGAAGGAACAAGATGGCAGGACCAAGTTAGAATAGGATGTGTCCTCAAGTTCCCACTTGGAGGGCAGCTACTTGGAGAAGAACTACCCAGGAGAGCAGTCCCACCTGCATTCACCTGACCTGAATGAAAAATAAACGTCTATTCTCTTACATCACTGGGGTTGTTTGATATCAAGCCTATTCTGTGTAATGCAGGTCCTTTATTAAAGGTAAGTTTTTGTAAGCTTGCATTTTAGGTGAAGTCACGTGTGGCTATTTCCCTCTGTGTATCTGTGTGGTCCAAGAGGAGTGTTCTGTGAAGAATAAACAAGGTAGACGATAAATGCTGGGGGCCACTGGGTGTCCTTCACTGGTAGTTGGAGATGTCTCCTACTAATAGAGGATAGAGAATCATGATTTCCCTAGCAAATATGATGACACAGATCTGCCCCCAGTGCAGGATGTCTGTCTCAGCTGACTGGGCTGAGCAGAATGTGCTGCTCTGTGTTCTTCATCACACTACATAGGGGCTTAACACTTTGTCTTTTTTTTTTTCATATCAGCTGGGTGGCTGGTCAGATTTCCAGGCCAGCTATTTTTCTAGAGTCTGGTGTCAACTGGGAAGCTAACACCAGAGACATTATCCAAATCTCATGGTGCCAATATAGTGAGCACACCAACCAATGTTAGATAGTTCTGGGTGTCCAAGATCACCAGAACCTCTTGCCACAAACCCATCACAGATACCTCCCTGAGACCAAAAACCTTGAATGGATGTCTCCTTCCTGAATTTCTGCTTGTTCTAGGCTGTCTTCCCCTTGCTTCTTGTCATACTCATCAAATAGGGGAATAACCACAGGTATTTTCCCAGCTCACCTTTCAAGACTGAGATGAAACCAGTAAAGTTTTGCCCAAGTTATCATGAGTTGGGGGGTTTGCTTTACACCATGAAAGTGATTCCCTGGTCACATTAAAAGAAACAGTGGGATGCCATGTTTTCATCCTAGAGCTTGTTGAAATGGCCTTTTAAAGACGAAAGCAAGTTTAGTTAGTGGAAAGGAGAGTAGAATAAAGAGTTATTGGGATGTGAAGAAAATAAAAGGCTTTAGAACAACTAAAGAAAAGATGTATTGAAGTGAACAGTGAATAAAATATTAGGGAAATAAAAGGAGTGGAGATGGCCATTAGTAACAGTTAAAGTAGAAAAAGATAAGTCATTGAGACTCGAGGAGAAAGATGAAAAAAGATAAAAGGATATATTACTGTCTGAACAAAAAGAGCAGGGAGCTGTGGACAGAATAAACATTCTCTAAAATTTGCTAAAAGCTGAACACAGAACCAGTGGAATATGAGCAGATGTATCGGGTATGAGCAGATGTACTAGGTCTGTCAGGCAAGGAGGCAACACTATCAGACAACTTTTCAGAATAGTGAAAATTGTAGACAACAGTTGATTATGTTGTGTTTATACCTTCTGGAAATTCACAATGATTGGAAATCATAGCTCTTAATTAGGGTAAATATAAAGCAAAACTAGAAAGAGAAAATTATATAAGCCCAAGATAATGTTAGTAACCTGGTTTCTTTTAATATCTGTTATTACCTAGAATGTCAGATTATATTTATATATCACTAAAATATCCAAAACCATTTTCTGGATCTCAAACTCAAATATGTAAGTATTTTAATACTTTCTGGTCTTGTTTGATCCAGATGCTGACCTTGTATCAATATAGTGTTCATGCTAACAGTACTCATCACTCAGTTTCTTAATCACATTTTTCAGAGATAGAAGGGACTTGTGTTGAACTCTGAGGAAATGCATGAGAGAACTGAGAATGAGAGAGGAAACAGGGAGGGGAGGCATGGAGAAGGGAGAGAGAGAATTAAAATATTACTTGGTTAAGGGAAAAAGTTCTTTCAGTATCTTCAGGTTGTATTTCCCCTTGCAAGTGGAATAGAGCAATTTCTTCTACTACTTCTGGAAGTCCAGATTTTTCTAAACAATATCCAATAGGCCATCTCCAATCTATAAAAACTTTCTTATTCATTTAGGCCATCTCCAATCTGTAAAAACTTTCTTATTCATTTAGGCCATCTCCAATCTGTAAAAACTTTCTTATTCTTAAACGTATTCACAAGGTCTATACTCATAACCTCTGTCCATTGCTTTGAGATGAACTCAAAAGCATCTAACTAGATCTGCTCCTTGTATTTTTCCACTCTAGTAATATAAATGGACCTACAGTTTCACTGAGAGGGGCTAGTCAGATTTTGCTGACTATAATTCACACACAAAGTCACATATAAATATTTAAATTTCTCAATTCCCATATTACTGACTTTTCCTGAATGTGCTATCATTGAAAATCAAACCAGTTCTATTTAGCATTTACTAGCTTACACAGAATCAACAACCATACCCATTTAATTACTTAGAGATTGAAAACACACACACACACACACACACACACACAAACACACACACACACTGGTGATACTGGAATGTACAGTATGGTTTAGTTTAAATTAAAAAGATCTCCCAAAGTATGATTGTTTCCAGCTTCTCAGCAGTGAATTAAAAGCTGTTTGGTGTAGTGAAGATTACAAAAGCAATCACATTTACTAGTATGAGCCTGCTTTGCATATCAACACTATTAATTTCCATACTCAGGGTGGCTTCACATTTTCACATGTGTTAATATAGATACCATTTGGGGATGATGACTGGAAAAAAAGAGAAGAGTGTGTGTGTGTGTGTGTGTGTGTGTGTGTGTGTGAAAGAAGAGAGTGAAGAAGAGCAGCTGAGACAGATGAGAGGAGACCCAGAAAAATGATTCTCATAAACCAAGTTTTGTTTGAAATATATTGATTCTGATTAATAGCAAAATCAAAAGACAAATGAGGGTTTCTGATGGTCTGACCTAGGAGTCACACTCAGGGATCAAATGAATATGAAATCACATATTGGAATTCACTTATTGTGCCAGTCCTGCACTGTGTCATTACAGACTCTAATTATTGAAATGATTTCATTGGCGTAATTGCATCAAGATGTGCCTGGGCTTCACCTTGGATAGCTCCCTTGATGCTCAACATTGCATCTTCATTATTGTGTTCCTTTCAACTCTTAAACTGTGTTCCAGCCTCACAGAACAATCTAATCAAGCAGGCTGTCGTTTTTTTAACTGTTCTTTAAACATGCCAGCCACAGCACAGGAATGAATGTGGGCCAGCCTTGAAGGCAAACCTGAGGCCAGAGGGGCAAATGTACAATTATCTTCCCTGAAGGGACCTTGGAGCAGCTGACCAAATTACAAAACTGTTTTCATATCCTTCATTCCAAAGTGTTAAAGAATAGTGCTCAAGAACTTACAATTAAATGGTTATTTGTCTACCATCAGTGGTAAATTCTACTGTGCTAAAGCTATTTTTGTTATGAGTTTAGCAATGTATTCCATGCTGTCATAAACTAAACAATATAATATCAGCATTAAAAACATAAAGAGATTATAACCACAGGTCTGAGCATATTTTAAGGAAATTCAATGGAATTTGGGAGGATTTGAGTTTAATTCACAAATAGCCAGTAGAGGTTTTGACTGTTTTCTGAAAACCATCTTATTAGCCTTAACAAATATAATGCCCAGTGAAATAAGCCAGTTAGAGAAAGACAAATAGCATATGATCTCACTTATATGTGGAATCTAATGAATAAAATAAACTGATGAATAAAATAGAAACAGAGTCATAGATACATGGTACAGACTGACAGACATCAGAAGGGAGATCAGAGGAGTGGGTGGTATAAAATAAAAAGGTGAAGAGAATAGCCAGAGAACATATATGCATAGCCTATGGACACAGACTACAATGTGATTACAGCCAGAGGGAGAGAAGGGTGGGGTCTGGGTGGAGATGGGCAAATGGGGGAGGAATAGGAGACATCTGTAATAATGTCAACAATAAAGATAAAATATTTTTAAATAATAAGGGTTTTGAATTTCTATGCCTAAAAATTTCTAGAAGCCAACATCCTGCTCTCACTATTATTTTGATCTAATGCTATGAACAATGTAATACAGATAGGACAGTGATCCACAGGAAGGTAATGGTTCTGCTCTCAGGGATCTGCCAGGCAAAATGAATTTCCTTCCCTTTGCACAGAATAATACTCACATTGGATGGTGGCAGTCCCCTTTTGTGGGAGTGGTTGGAAAATACTCACCAGTGATCAAATACTAGATACACATGACTTTGTTCACCTCTAAGCTGGCAAGACCCTAAGTCAAGACCATCCACTCTGAATCAAGCAGAATGAGAATAATGGGTAGAAAAATGCTTAGTGTGAGGAATACCATATCCTGAGACATATTAACATACATTGCTGAACTTAAATATGAGAATAGGCCAGAAATATCAAATGACATTGCTTACAGTTCAGAATTGCCTGGTCCTTGATGAATTCCACTGGCTGATCAATATGGAACACTTTCTGCTGAAATCCAGGAGTGCAGTCCAAATCTTCTGCAGATGTTAGCAGCAGCACCTGAGAACAGCAAAGCCATAAATATTTTAACATCATCTCATGTGTTGGGCCTGCTACCTTGTACCAGATCTGTGCCTTTTAGAAATGAGTTGAGGATTTAATTTCATTTCCCAAATGAAGAGGTAAGTTGATACTTCTCCTGAGGTTGCCAACCATTTTGTTGTGGCAATGAGATTTGAAAAACGTGCAAATGGGAACAGCTGCAGCAGTTTCCATTCAGTTACACTTAAAGAAATAAGTTAGTCAGATTTTTGCACCTGCTAAGAACCTCACCACAGTTTCTATGTGTGAAATTTCATTACAAAATCTGTTAATTTTCTATAATGCCTGAGTTAAAATCAACTCCACTTTCATAGATGCGAAGGAGCAATGTCATCTGTGAAGAGAAGGAAAACTAACTATCCCATTGGAAGTTACTTCTAAAAGGATTCTAGGTTACACTAGACCTTCACAGTCCAAGAGGGTGGCCATGACCACACATGGCTACAGAGCCCTTAAAATGTAGCTGGGCTGAAATGGTCAGTATGAAATACATGCTGGATTTTGAAGACTGAATACCAAAAACAAAAATAAAGTAAAATATCTAATTAATCACTTTTATATGAATTACACATTGAAATTATAATATTTTTAGGTTGGACTAAATGTTATTAAAATAAATTTGACCACGCTCTTTATTTTTGTAAATTTGGCTACTGGAACATTTAAAATATCCAATTGCTTCCAAAGCCTCAGCTTTGCCTTTGAAAGCCCTTGGGACACTTCATCCAGGGGTCCAAAACTTAGGATATATATTTTGGAACATAAAATGGCACATCCCTGAAAAACTGATAATTTAATAAGTAAGAAATAGTTGTAGGCTTAGTAGGCAAAGATGGTAAGTCCCATAAAGTTAGGGGTCACCTCTCTTTCTATGCACCTATCACATAAACAGGCACAGAGAAGATACTCTATATACTCAAATTATGACTGCTAACGTTTTTCATCCCTTACAATATGGCAAGCTCTATGCTAAATTTGCTGTGTTGCATCATCTCCTTTAATCTCCACAAGCTCTGCAGTAATATCTAGTATAAGATACATTTTATAGACATAAGCCTGGCATCTTAGTGCAGTTAACAATGCTTGCCCAAGATCATCCATTTAGGATGGTAGAGCCAGAGTTTGAATCTAGGATTAAGGGTTCCCGGTCAGAACCCCTCTTATACCCCTCAGGCTTCTCAAGTAGCGTGGGACTTTGCATTATCTTCCCTGAGATATCTCGATGACCTGTGGGAGGCTGCTTTACCTGAGCATGGTTCCAGTAGAGAGTTTTGGAAATTCACAACCCCAGGAGCAGCCTGTGACCAGAACTGATGAGAGCTGGTGCCAAATACCTCGGCTCCCTGGCCCCTCAGGTGAGATAGAGCTTCCATATGGACTCGAGCTCCAGTTGCCCACAGTGGTATCTGACTTAATAATGCACCTTCCATTTGCTCTCTTCTCTCCCTGGGCTCATTTCCTCACCTCTGTTGGTATTTTCCTGACATCACCTTCTAGATAAAGCTACTTGCTTTCAAATCCTTAACTAGGCATGTGCTTCTTGGGAAACCAAAATTTGATTCCAGAACACAATTAACCACTGCACCCAGGTTGTTGGAGGAAGCTCATTACCGTCCCCACAAGCAAACTCAAAGAAGTGAACAAAAGGTTGGAAGCTGTAGAAGCAAATACCAGCCTCTGAAATGCACCGAACCTCAAGGAACAAGAGAAACCATCAATCTCTGGAGGTTTGCGGTGCAGCGGCCTGAGAAACATCAGAGAAATTGCAACGGGAGAGTCATCACCCTGACCAACATCATCTTTCTAAAATCAAAGGGGGAAGGATGCTGTAGCCCAGTGTCGGTGCAGTCCTGCTTGTAAAATGTCCCCTTGCTTTGAGAGCTGGCTCTGGTTAAATCACTGCTGAGGCAATCATAATGCTGACAACCCAGTGGCACACACAGAATGCAGATTCAGGACTCAGAATAATTAGCTGGCAAATTTGCAAGCAGAAGATCTATAACTGGCCAACATTAATTCAGTTAAACAGCAACTGGTCAAAGGTTGCCTCCAGGCACCCTGTGTCTACAATTATACATTAACCTCTTAATCAGCTAATTCTGCTCACAAATCCCAGACCAGTAAACCAGCCATCCCTGAGGACCATCGGAGATGATGTTTCTCCAGGGAGCCCAAGTGTAAGAATCCAGAACTGATTGAGAGTCTGGGTGAGTCCCCCAGTCTTGTCTCTCTGCAGCTCACTCTGCCCTCATTCCTTGGCAGGTTCTATTCAGGATTCCTCTATAGTCATAAAGGAAAAATAAACCTTTTCCAACTGCTGTTCCTCAGGAAGGATGGGAATGGGTGGGAGGTTCCAGCTTTGTTTTTGCAAATTCTTGGGTCACTTCATTGACCAGTCAAAATTCAGGTTAAATGCTTAGTAATATAAAAGCATGCAGTACTTTCACGGGCAAGGTGTGACTAAGCCAGGTAAGCACTAGTCGAGTAATTAATTCTCTCACCCTTCCCTGCCCTTACCCATCCACTTGTTCCCCAAAACTCACTGAACTCCAGGGCTCAGTGAGCACTGGCCAGGGGTGGTCCTGGGGCTCACAGAGAAGCAGTCAGTGCAGCACTCAAAGTAACAACTCCAGAGTCACTTTAATGGTTCGAATCTGGGCTCTGTCCTTTACTGACTGGATGGTTTGCACTTTTCATGGTCACTCTCTGTCTCAGTTATCAAATCTAGAAAAACTGGAGAAATAAGACGTGCACTGGGAGGGGATGATGGATTCAGTGGGCAGATACAGGTAAAGTAATCAGTACCACTCGGAATGTAAGTAAGTCAGTGTGTGCTGACTGACAGTGTGGACTAGAAAAGGTGAGAAGCAGTAACAAGTCATAATTTAATTTATTGATTTAAATTCAATTTAACTTGGAAGGAAATTATAGGTCTCTTTGGGAACATGTAAAAGCTGGGGACAGAGAGTCTAATTTCATAAAAAGGGATCAGAAACTGAAACATTCCTGCTTCCATCTCAAAGATGAATCAGAATTAGCTGGGTAATGGAGGGGAATATAAACTTGTCTTTTTAACCAATAAGCTCTTCTTTTTCATTTTAATTCCTTTGTGCTTCTGGGTTTTACGTAACACATCTCTGAATTGACAAAACTGTGTTGAAAAAAGAATCCAGACTACCTGGGCATACTTTCCCCCAAACCCTCTTTAACATTTCCAAGATATATATACTGTGAGCAACATTATAAATGTGTCTTTAATACCATGGCAATAATGCTCTTTCCATGTGGTTCTTTTGTTCATTTATGCCTTTTCTTGCACCTCATAAACATGAGGCAACTAATACATCTGTGAAAGCTCAGCAAAGATCAAATTTTATGATCACCAAAGGATTTCCATTACTTGAAAATTGCAATCAGTCTGCTTATGAAGGCAGATTCATGTTCAGACAGATGGTAAGCACAGGATAGAGCAACATTCGTTCTGTATGAATCCCATTCTACCAGCTGTGACCTCAGCCAAGTAACCCTGTAGCTCAGTTTCCTCAGATGGAAAGTGGGAAAATAATAGCATCATATACATTATTATGAGGATTGAGTTAATATTGTAAAGAGCCTTATATAATTGCTAAATCAATGTTTGCTCTTTTTATTAGTAGCAATAGTACTATCATATCTAATAAAAGAGTAATATACAAATTTACCATACCTCCACTACCCCCACAAGCCACACCCACCAGTCAATCAGGAGAGAGTATGCAAATTAATCCAATCAAGATAGCGTGGCCACGGAGCAAGCAGGAGGCTTGGGTTTCCCCAGCAATGGAGGAAGCCAAGCTTCCCGCACACCCTCACTAGCTCTGAACTCCCCTCAAGGCTACAAAGTTTCAATTATAGAAGATAAAAAAAAAATGGCTATAGCCCTGGGGCTGGAGAGAGCAGGAGGCTTGAGTTGCTCCTGGTGATGGAGGAAACCAAACTTCCTGGCCAGCATTGGCCTCCACTCAAAGTACAAAGTTTCAATTATAGAAGATAAATAAATCCCAACAAAAATGGCTGCAGCCCTAGAGCTAGCAGGAGGCTTGGGTTTCCCTGGCAATGGAGGAAGCCAAGCTTTCCTACCACCCTGGCCTGCCCTGGCCTCTCTGCTCAAGGCTACTAAGTTTCAACTATAGAAGATAAATAAATCCCAGATACCAGGATCTCCATTTGGCTGGCCTGCAAATCACCACAGGCTCCTCGCCCAGGCCACCTCATGTCCCAAGGGAACTCCCACCCTGATCTGGGAAACCCTTCAGGGCAAACCAGCTGGCCCCCACACCAGGCCTCTAGCCTATCTAATAAAAGAGTAATCAGCAAATTGATCATCACTCCAACACATATGTGGTCAAAGATCCTGCCTCCATGTGGACACAAGATGACTACCATAAGATGGCCAGCAGGGAAGGACAATTGGGAGGGACCAGGTCTGCAAGGGAGAGCACTTGGGGGCAATCAAGACTGTAGGGGAGGCAATTAAAGGTGATCAGGCTGGCAAAGAAGGAAGTTGGGGGCAAACAGGCTGACAGGGGAGCAGTTAGGCATTAATTAGACTGGCAGGGGAATGGTTAGGGGATGATCACACTGGCAGGCAGAAGCAGTTGGGGGCAATCAGGAAGGCAGGCAGGTGAGCAGTTGGGAGCCAGCAGTCCTGGATCAGGCCTTAACAGGCAGTTGGGCATCCCTCAAAGGGTCCCAGATTGGAGAGAGAGCAGGCTGAGCTGAGGGACACACACCCCTGTGCACGAATATCATGCACCGGGTCTCTAGTTTTTATATATTAGGTTTAAACCAGTATACAGATTCACTGATATTCTCTAGAATATATATTTATAAATATCATCAAAATATTACTTTGTTGCTATTATAAAACTTTTTAGTTGTAGACTGTGCTCAGAAATATTCAAAGGGAAAGAGGAGAAACCTGAATCAGGCGGAAGATGAGGAGGGAGTCTGCATCTCAGGGTCAGCTGCACAATAAGTACATCCATTTCTATTGTGAGCTGAGGTATGCTGCTGTGGGAGGACTCCATGCAGCCTTTCAAATGGGAGCTCAGAGCTCCGTCCTCTGTGTAAAACCACTGCCTTAAACGTATGCATGGATAGCGAATCCTCACATCAAGCTCTTTATATCTGTGTCTCTTCTTAGCTCCTGATTCTCTGCTGCTATTCAGAGCTTTCTCTTTTAAACAGAAAAGGTTTTTGTTTATCCTGACAAATACTGATTCAAGAACATAGCCAACTTTGGAGTTTGCTGCCAGAAAGATGACTTTTTTTTTTCTGTCCCAGAGTACAGGTTGCCAACTGGCAGCATATGGGATGAACCTGGCCAGCTGAGGTGGTTGATTTAGCCATGCCATCTGTCATAAACGTTAAATTATCATGTTATGCAGCATACACCTGCCTGAGCTGCCCTTGTCCGCACTTCTCCCTGTGCTATTGCTCCCACTCACTGACTCAACTACACAATTGTCTGGCCTTCTAGGCATGAGAGTTTGCAACTGCTTTGGACTTAGGAAATAGGCCCTTCAAGCAAAGAACTCTTGTTATGAGTCTCTAGTTTCTTGTCACAATAGTTCCCATAGCCATGTGTTCTGTTGCAGTAATTTTTGCCACATGAGGAAGCAATGGCCTACAGGAGGAGAATGAAAGGATTTTCATTCCTTCTAGGCCTGCCCCTTGAAAGGCCTTCTCTTCTCCATCTGTGAAAATGGGAAGGAAGGACTTCCAAGCTGGCAGAGTCACCCAATAGAAAGAAGCCAAGTGTCGGCCACTGCTTAGAGGACAAGCACCTGGAAGAACTGCCCAACAAGAAGCCTCCGCACACAGGTGCAATCCCTGAGGTCTGGGGGGTTGCACAGCAGCTTGCCTGGCTGAGTGCACACCCAACAGGAAGGGATGGAGAGGAGGGCCCTCTATTCCAGACATCACAAATCCACCCCAGAGGCAGGGGCAAACATCTGAACTGAAGAAATGCTTCACAGAACTGTAATCGAACAGCCATAAATACAAAGAAACTTCTTGCCACAAATAATTATTTCAGCAGGCTGTGGACAACCTCAGAGTTTGTCCTCTCTTAAGTCAGCTTCAAAATGAGATTTTCCAAATGAACTTGCTAGTGTCTCCTGGTCTCTAGCTGTTCTTCTTTCACTGACTCGCTTTATGCTATCAGTGTGGATGATAGTTACTTTTCCTTGACACAAAACACCTCCTCTTTTCTCCTGTCTAAGTCGGGCTGTTGGAATCAGCTTGGAGGGGTTCAGATTGGCAGGGAAGAAAGGCTGCTATCTCGGACTTGCAGGATATAAAAACGTTACAGCAATGTATTTTGATTGATTCTTTATTCTGCCAAAGATGAAAAACCCAGAGTCCTGAAAGGGCTTATCAAGATGCACTGCCCACAGGGATAGCATGGGAAAAGAGATGCATTTGAACACAACACACACTTGTGTACATACACACACACATTTGTGTACATATATGCACATGCTCAGTGGCATTGACACCCTCGCTGTGTCAGCTCATGTCATCCACTCTCCCTCTGAACTGGACTTTTAAAAATGTTCCTCAGGAACACAGAACACTGCTACCATCTTGGCTGTTAATGTAACTGACACTTAGAAATAATCCTGTGGCCCTAACTGGTTTGGCTCCGTGGATGGAGCATCAGCCTGCAGACTGAAGGATCCAAGGTTTGATTCCAACCAAGGGCACATGCCTAGGTTGCAGGCTTGATCTCCAGTAGGGGGCATGCAGGAGGCAGCCAATCAATGATACTCTCTCATCATTGATGTTTCTATCTCTCTCTCCCTCTTCCTCTCTAAAATCAATAAAATATATTAAAAAATAATTCTGTTATTCTTGGGGAAATGTTAGAGAAGAAAGCTTCCAGTTTGGTGAGTCCTGATGTAGAATTCATATACAATCTGATATCTACATTCTATACCTTATTTCTAAGCAAATGTTATTCAGTGTCTTTTCCTCAAATTATTGAAAGCTAAGATGCATAATAATGGTCTGTGAAAGATGTCCTAATCCCAGAACCTATGATATGTTAGATTACATAGCAACGGGGAGTTAAAAAATCAGCTGACCTTAAAATAAAGTGATTATCCTGAATTACTTAGATGTAATCACAAGGATCCTTAAAAATGGAAGAAAGAGTTGAAGAGCTAGAGAAGGAGAGGTTACCATGAAAACCAAGTCTCAGTGTTTTGGTGTGTGAAAGACACAATTGGTCATTGCTGGCTTTGAAGGTGTAGGAAGGACCACCAGCCAAGAAATGCAAGAGAGCTCTAGAAACTGGGGGAAGGAGAATAAAACCCTATAGCCCCCAGAAGTAATGTAGCCCTGCTGACACCTTGCTTTCACCCCATTGAGACTCATTTTAGACTCCTGGCCTTCAAAACTGCATGATAATCTCTGTATTGTCCCCAGTTTTGGGGTGTGTGGCTCATGGTTCTCCCACAGTGCTGGCCCCATTGCAGATACTCAGAAAGCACTGGTTCCTTTACTCCACTTGTCTAGATATAAATATAATTGGGGGGTGGGGGTGGGCACATGAAAACAAGAAGAAGGAAGTATAAAGGAAAATTGAGAGGGTGAGGAAGAAAGAGAGATGGGAAAAGAGCCATGACTTTGGAACCCTTGGACAAGGCCATCTGAAAATCATGATATAGAAATAATAGTCTAAGTGCTTGATTCCTGAGCATAAATAGGCATAATCCCTTTTGTCTTAGCAATTGTTCCTTCAAGTGATGGGACATTTTGATTTGCTGTTATGACAAGTGGTCAGGTTCATTTTTTTCATTAATTCCCTTCATTAAAATTTAAATTTTTTATTATCTTCCATGCCTGGGCTAAATGTTCCAGTTGAAGAAATGAACAAATCCCTGGGTAAACTTATTATCTAGAAGGAAATGTAGATATATAGGCAAACAACATAATGTGATATGATGTGATCTCTTATATAAAAGGCCCATGGCCGTCATGCCATAATGCCATCACAACCAAACGAGCAGCAGCTCTCATGACAGGTGGGGCAGGGCGGGAGCTAGTAGTGGCAGAGAGCTACTAGGGTTAGAGAGCTACAACCAGCGGAGGGGTATGAGCGGCGGAGGGTGGGCAGCGAGATATGGGCTGTGATGAGTTGGGTAGGGAGGCCAGCGGAAGTGAGCTACTCATGCACAATTTCATGTGTGCTGGACCTCTAGTATAATATAATATAAAAGTTTATATATATTGGGAATTAGGAAGCAGTACAAAGGAAATATCCTCAAGTTGGACTACCTGGGTTCAAGTCACAATTTTACTGCTTAGTTGCTACATGCACCAGCTATTCAATATTCAAAGGGAAAACAGCAGAAACTAAACTCCTTAGTTTCCTCATTTGCACAATAAAGCCAATAATTTTATCTACACTCATTGGTTGTGAGATTCAATGAATTAACATAAACCCAAGTGTTTAGGACAGTAACTGGTTCATAATAAATGCTACTTGCTACCATTTATTATCACTTAAATTAATGTAGAGGAGTATATATAAAATGTTATGAATATACATACGAAAGAACAACACACTCTTTACTGAGAAGAGGAACTGGGACCCTGTCACAGATATTGTGAAGATGACTGACATTTTTCAAGTGGCAAAGAATTGGAAAGCATGTTCCACCAAGGGGTTGGTAAGTGTAAGCACCGAGGCATGCCCGATAAAGAAGCTGGGAGCAATTTGGCAGGAATAACAAGCTCTGGGATGTTTTCAAGATCATTTGAAAATGTTTTGTCTTCTCAAAATGGGATTAAATTGCCTAGGCATAACCTCCTCAAGTCTGGCTAAACAGAGCCAAAAATAACCCACTCCATGAAATCACAATTTTTGGCTAAATGAAATTAACTCTTTTCTATTAATATTCCAGGATTAATCAACTAGACTCATTGGTTAATTTTAAAAGAAAGATAGAGTTTTATAAGGGTTTTAGTTATTCTAATTAGGAAGATCTGGTTAGCTGGTCTTTAGCAGAAACAGGAGGCTCGACTTGCTCTACCTCTGGTGATATTTATGTCTACTTATGAAATCTTAGTGATTAGATTAACAGTGTCAAATGCCAGATAAAACCTGCTTCCCTTAAGTTAAACAAAGGAATCCCTCCCTATATGAAACACTGTTGGGTGTGTCTTAGCAGCCTCAGTAAGTTTAATTATGCAAATATTAAATACCTACTGTGTGCCAGTAGAGGGGTATGCTTGTCTGGTCTCTACATAAAACCTTCAATCTATGGAGATAATAGGTAGGAGACTTACTAAATGAAAAGGAATGAGGTCTGAGGATCAGCCCAGTAGAAGTTTGGTGCCTGAGTCTGTCATCTGGGCCAACCTTCCAACTCAGGCACTACCGCAGTGAGCAGTTCTCTAAGAACTAGGACTAGCCCCACAGAGTGTCTGCAGTGTTTCCACGTTCCACTCTGAGGCTGCACCTACACTGTAGGAGCCTGGTGAATGTGAAGCTAAGCAGAGCTGGGGAATGCAGAGGAGTTAATGTTCCCGGCTCAGCTTTCGACACTGGGAAATGGCAGCTGGTTAAATGCCCCAACTGCCTTCTTCCAGATGGGTGATATATATATATACACACACACACACACACACACACACACATATATATATACAGTGGTACCTCGAGATACGAGTGCCCTAACATACGCGATTTTTGAGATACGAGCCGTCGAGCGAGCGATTTTTGCTTTGAAATACGAGCAACATTTGAGATAGGAGTAATCATGCGGATCGGCCAGCTGCACACGACCCACCAGTTTACCGCGACTCGAACGTCTCATAGTTTCCCACACCTCAAGGTTACGGAATGAATTAAACTCGTATCTCAAGGTACCCCTGTGTGTATGTATATGTATGTGTATATGTAATAAATAACATATAACATATAACATAAATATGAAATATACATATAATGAACTATTATTCAGCAATGAGAAAGAAAAAAATCCTGCCATTTGTGACATGGATAGATCTTGAGGGCATTGTGCTAAGTGAAATAAGCCAGACAGAAAAAGACAAATATTACATAGAATCACTTATATGTGGAATATATGTATATTTTAAAAAATCAAGCTCATAGGAACAGAGTAGAAAAGTGGTTGTTAGGGATGAGGGAAATAGAGAGAGGTTGGGAAAAGGGTACAAACTGTCAGCTATATGATGAATGAGGTCTGAGGATCTGATGTAAAGCATGGTGGCTATGGTTAATATCACTGAGTTGAGGTTTGTTTAAGGGTGTAACCAAAAAATAAAAACAAAGGACAGGATCCATGTGTGAAGTAATGCACATTTTAATTAACTAGATAACTAGATAGGGAGAATCCTTTCAGAATGTACATGTGTGTCCTATCACTGTTATGTACATTTTAAAAATCTTACAATAAAGTTGTTTATTAATTATATCTCAATAAAGCTGTAATTAAAACAAAACAAAAAAACAAACAAAACATCCCATGACCAAGAGGGTGTAATTCCCTAATAACCTACATTTGGGCAATGCTTATGTTTGAAATCAGCAAAATCTAAACGAAGACCTCACTGACAGTCAATAGTTACAGATACAGTCCTGAGGTTGTATCAATTTAACAACTAGACTGTGACCTTTTCTTACTTAGAAGTAATTATCAGATCCTGCCTGGCCTTGCTGTGAAGCGGAACATTTTATTCTAACTGCAAATCTCAACACTTTCTTCCCTGCTAGACATTAGACAAGATGTCAGGTTTGTCATCATGCAGGAAGGTTTTTATTAATTATCTTTCAGAGGCAAAGTCCTTTTGTAATTTATTTTTTCACACCAGGAAAATTCTTCTATTGAACTAAATGTCTATCTTGTTAAATTATTTTTTCTGCTAAAGGTTCTGTCTTTGAAAGTTCCAGAGAAAGTAAATAGCCCAGCAAAAATTGGTGTTGAAGTCAAGGAATTGATTATGTTAAGCAGAACATCACATATCCTCCTCTGGGAAGGAGTGAAAGAATTTGCATCTTCTCTTTAAATCCTAACTGTTCAACTGCTCTTTACATGCCAATCAATCTTATTTTGAAGAACTCACTCATTAATATAAGCAACTTTTATGAAATGCCTACTATGTGTTAGTGTCAAGATATACACAAATTAACAAGACAAACCCCCTTTAGAAACACAGAGCATAGGAAAGACATATATAAATACCTACTTTGCTAGTGGAAATACAGACTGATGCAGCCACTGTGGAGAACAGTATGGACTAAAATTGGAACTTCCATTTGACCCAGTGATTCTACTTCTAGGAATATATCCCAAGAAACCAGAAACACCAATCAGAAAGGATATATGCACCCCTATGTTCATAGCAGCACAATTGACGATAGCTAAGATTTGGAAACAGCCTAAGTGCCCATCAACAGATGAGTGGATTAAAAAACTGTGGTTCATCTACACAATGGAATACTATGCTGAGGTAAAAAAGAAGGAATTCTTATCATTTGCAACAGCATGGATAGAATTGGAGAGCATTATGCTAAGCAAAGTAAGCCAATCAGAGAAAGATAAATATCATATGGTCTCACTCATTTGTGGAATATAATGAACGATATAAACTGATGAACAAGAACAGATGCAGAGAAAGAGAATCATCAATCAGACCATCAAACCTTAGAGGAAATATGAAATATACATATAATGAACATATATAGTAGGGGTAAGGGGAAGAGATCACCAAAGGAGTTGTATGCATGCATATAAGCCTAACCAATGGTCACAGACACTAAAGGGGTGAGGGCATAAGTGGGGGGTAAGGGGCAGTGGGGGGATAAGGACACATATGTAATACCTTAATCAATAAAGAAATTAAAATGCAAAAAGATAAATACAAATATAATAAATAAATAAATAATAAAAACACAATTAAACCTAGTCAGCATGGCCCAGTCGTTGAGCATCAACCTATAAACCAGGAGATCACAGTTTGATTTTCAGTCAGGCCATATATCTGGGTGGCAGGCTCAATCCCCAGTGTGGGGCTTGCAGGAGACAGCTGATCAATGATTCTCTTTTATCATTGAAGTTTCTATCTCTTTCTCCCCTACCCTTCCTCTATGAAATCAATAAAAATATATTTTAAAAAACACAATTAAAAGTGTAAGAACAGAGTAAGTAATTCAGTAGAAATTATAAAGTGAAGAACACAATTAACTCAATGTCAGGTGGTGGGAAGAAGGTCACTAGAGAAATCGCTGTCCTAAACACATCAGTTTAGATGATTTTGCTTGTGTACTCTTATCTTTTAAACAAAAGAAGATGCACACTGGGGATGGCTATGAAAGGTGGTATTCTTGAAATCCCTCGGTAGTGCTGTCACTAATTACTTAGGACTCAGATGGCTCAAGACAAGCCACCCTGATGAAAAAAAAAAATTCTTAATGTCTTTGGTAACAACTTTAATTGTAAAGAGTAAGAATTCTTGAGAAGATGGGAACTAGAAAATAATTTACATCTACACAATGGAATACTACACTGTTGTAAAAAAGGAAGAGATTCTTACAATTTGCAACAGCATGGATGGAACTGGAGAACATAATGCTAAGCAAAATAAGACAGTCAGAGAAAGATAAATATCACATGATCTCACTTCTTTCTGGAATATAATGAACAACATAAACTAATGAACAAAAAGAGATCCAGAGACAGAAATATTGAACAGACTATCTAATCTATGAGGGAAGGTAGGGGGTGAGGCGATAAAAGATCAACCAAAGGACTTGTATGCATGCATATGAGCATAACCAATGGACACAGACAGTAGGGGGGCATGGGCATGTGCTGGGGGGTGGGAACGGCTAGGGACAGGTCAATGGGGGAAAGAGATACTCATGTAATACTTTAAACAATAAAGAAGTTAAATTAAAAAAGAACAAAAAATATTTTAAAAAAGAACATTGATTGCAATGTAGAATAAACTGAGGTAGAAAGAAGAAAACAATAGAAAATAATTTAAAAACCATTTTTACTGCTTTATATTTCTAGAATAGCAAGCAAGATAGTAATATAATGTCTAAATGGAACACAAGTTGATATCAGGTTCCAAAGAAAAAAATAGGATGCCTTTCAGCAGTGGTACTCAAAGGAGCATTAGCAAATGTTTAATGACTGGCTCTCTAAGAAATAAGAGCTTTGATTTGTAATGTTTGCCAATTTCCGTAGTGTATATATTCTCAACATGGCCAACTTAAAGGCCAGGAGTCACCAGATACAGGGTTGAAAAAGATTTGCACCGTTGGCTGACCTAAGGTGCTCCAGCAGACAGTGGGTATGCCAATTCTTAATTCTGGTTGTTTAGGCCAAAAACTTTCCTGGATTTCTGCAGAGCCATTATGAATATGAATGACTATGACACCAAGTGGAGCTTCCCTCCGTCTAAGGGTGACATTTTATAATTGAGAATGGGGTTCCACTACATATAAGTTAAAACAGCCTGGAAAACACTTTCTAATGGTGTGCAATAATAATTTGGTTTTATATTAGTAGTAAAATAAATTGTAATGAATCCTTGATTTGTGACTGTGTGTTATTTAAATGTTGCTTTTGATGTTTTACCCAGAGTCCTAGCTCAAATAATCAGAATTAATCCTGCCTTCTGACATAATTAGGGAGATACACTTTGCTAAGCTGGAGGATTATAAACTTGACCTTGAAAGTTTGTCTACAGTCCTATACTAGTGGTTCAGAACACAGACGTGGCAGCCACACTAGTCTCCCTTAACAGTCAAATATCAGCTACAGACTGTTCCAACCACACACATGCTCTAGCAGAAAGGGTACAGAGTAGGATGGCCAATAGGCCCCATATGGCCACTTATTCTGAGTGAGTTCTTCAGAATAAGATTGATTGGCATGTAAAGATAGCCTTTAGCTTGTGGATTAATTGCTAACTGTTAAATATCAAGGATTAAAAAATAAATAAATGCCTGTATTTGAAATAGCACTGGGACTGAAGTCAAACAGAGCAACACCCCACAGATGATAAGGATAACCCCTTGATGGCAGAGCTTCACCTCCATACAACTAGTCCCTCTTTGACCCCAGCAACAAGTACCATTTGCCTTTTATTATACTAGTTGTGCTGTTGTTTCCTAAACTCAATTTAAAAGTGATTTTTTATTTGCATTCATCTTTATATAAACTTTTCTTACACCCAAACCTCTTCATTCTTTTACGTTACCTTCCTAGCTTCCCCAGGCACCTGAGTTTCCATTCTGCATCTACCAGTATTCCTAGGAAAAAGTTTCCCTGAATGAGTCACAGAGCTGCTCTCTGTCGCAGTGAAACTACTACCACCATAAAACACTCTCCTGCCTTCTCCTCTGGAACTTCCCTGTTTCTGTCTTCTAAAGTGTGAGGAGCTGAATCATTCTATTCCATTAAGTTCATATTTTTCCAGAGCATCAGGCCCTTCCTCTAAGCCCACTTGTTCAAAGGCACAGACATTTTAGGGTGATAAAAGTGGCTTATTGCTGGTCTCCAAAGACTGAGGATAGCCTCTCCATCAACTTCACAAAAGTGTCAAAGGATCATCCTCCCCTCTTATCTCTACAACAGGCAGGCAGCCTCTTCAGCCTGCCTCTCACTGAAAACAAACAAAAAAAAGTAGACCCATATACAAATATATTAAGTCACAACACCCCCAATACAATTTGCATTAAATTTAGGTGTGGATGAGCTGGTCTCTTCTCTCCATCAGGCAAATATTAATCAGAGTTGGGGCTAAGAAGAAAGAAAACATCTGAAGCAAAATAGTTTGACAGGAACATTAAATATTTTTTTTCTCATGTCTACTTGAGTCCACAAGTTCAATTATCTGAAATTTCATGAGTCAGTCCTTCGGATATTTCAACTCAAGGTGGATTACTGCAATCGCCAAAGTTTCTGTTAATCCTACTGCTCTTTCAAAGTAAGTCTGATTTTTCTCAGGGGAAAAGAGTATATCTCATCCATACTAAAATTTGGAGGAAAAGGATAATAAAAAATCATACAGTGCAAAATATGATCACATGAAGGGCCTCCACATTTGGTTGCAAGCCTACAGTAGAGTTTCCCTTGATAGTCAAGACATAGCTACAGACTCTGTTCTAAGGGGGAAGCTGGAGCAGAGAGGTGCATATTGTGATGGCTGCAGTCCCCTGGGGCCACGCTAGCCATAAGAAGGCCAGCGAGGCCAGCATCCAAGTGGGAGATGCTGATACCCAGAACTAAGACATTGGGAAAGGGATTAGGGAGGAGAGAGAACTGGGTCCCAGTTGGGCTAATCAATTGTCTTAGTTTTCCTGGAACTGTCTGGGATTTTTAGCACATCACAGAAAATTCCTCAGCCCCAGATACCCTAGCCCAGCAGGGAACTGATGGCGCACTCAGACTGAGCCATTGGGGAAGAGAGGAATATAGGAATTAGCAAAAGTATGGGAGGGGTTGGGGAAAAGGAGTACATGGCAAAGAACAACAACATCCCAGTAACAGTGTGGTATCTTTATCTCATCAAGGAGCTAAAGGTCCACGAGAGGAGACAGTTTCCAGAGGGACAGAGAGAGCTGCATGGAAGGGACTCCATGAGAGGAGCAAGGATTCCTAGAGAGGAACACAGCAGTCTGTAGAAACTTACTCTTCTCCCTTTCTCTGAGCTCTTGTCTTTGTCCCCCACTGGCTAAAGTACTGACTGGAAATCACAGCCCACTGCCTATTTTGGTAAATAAAGATTTATTGAAACACAGCCATGACCATCTATTTACATTGCCTATGTCTACTTTTGTTATCACTGTTAGCTAGATATTAATAAGAAGGAAGCAAAAATAATCAGATATTATTAAGCATAGTCAGCTGGATAGCCTATTTGCTTCACCATGAAGCTACAGCTTCACACACACACACACACACACACACACACACACACCAGGGAACCACCCATCTGTTCCCTGCAGATCACCGAGGAAAGAGATAAAACAAAAGGGGGAGGTAAACACATGTGCAATAGAAGTCAGCTTGACCACAGAGGCTTGTCAGTCTAAGCTAGGAAAAAAGATTATTGGTGAGGAGGTGGGCCCAATGTAAGTTGAGAAAGCTTGGGAAGTTGATTGGTTATTTTGAAAATAACCAAGCTTGGTTAAAACTTCAAGGAACAAAGAGTTAACTTTCAATCTCTATCTCCCTCTCTCTCCTTTCTGTCCCACCAGTAACACATTTATCCTTTTGTTTAAATGCTCTTGAATACTTGGGAGCATATATTCATGTGGCTCTAGCAGCCACCAAGGCCCATATACCATGCAGGCTCTAAAGGACTAAGCTTTAATATAAAACAAAAACTCTGGACACTGCTTTTGTCTTGCATTGATGAAGATAAGGTCGGACTTTTTCTATGATGGGATGGACAGGAGGGACATTGGAAACCCAGGAGGGGAACTCCTTTGATTTTGTATCACAAATAAATCATCTTGCCACACCACAATCTCCCGTGAGTGGTTCCATGAAATGTTCTTCTGAAGATCCAGTGGAAGAGACTGATTTCAACTGAGAACACTTTCATATTGCAGTGACAAGAGTTGAGGGATTGTGACAGAAACTTTGTGGCCTGCAAAGCCTAAAATATGTATTACCTTGCCCTTTACAGAAAAGGTTTGCAGGCCCTTGGACTGAGCCCATTGGAAGCCGGGGGTGGGGGAACACCATATAGGGCAGAAGGCAGGGTGGAGAAGCATGAAGAGTGGACCTAGAGAAACCAAGGAAGCTGCTCAGCACACCCCATAGCTGTGACCTCAATCATAAACATAGAGAACTACCGGGAGAACCTAGGCCCAAAACTAGAGGGATCACAATCACTGGAGTGTAACAAATCCATGGACTCCTTGAGCAGCCCACCATGAATTAGGCTCCTACAGAAAAGGTGCCTTATGGAAAAACAGGATTTGAAAAGCTTAGTGGTACCAGACTCTTCATGTTATTATTTGGGTCAATTTTCTGTAAATTCAATATTTTTTAATAATATTTTTAAACATCCAAGGAAAATACTATAAATTAATAAATAGGAAGGTCATAGGGGTTTTGTATATTCTTAGGAATATGAAACAATTAAATTTTCATAATTTTAAAAATCCATGTGACAAAAATTAGTTGAACACTTACCACCTCCAGTGCTATACTAGACACTGGAGATATCATAGCAGAACCGATACGTTTTTCTGCCCTCATGGAGCTTAATTCCAGTGGAGGAGATACTAGTGAACAAGTAGAGAATAAGTCCAGGCTAATTTCAGAGTGTTAAATTCTATAGAGAAATTAATATTGAATGATGGGGTGAGAGAAGGACATTAGATGGTGATGGGGCAAGCATCTTTAATGAGGAGAATGAGGAGGACTTAGGCCAAGGTCGGGAAGAGCATTGGAGGCAGAGGCAATATCAAGTACAAAGGCAAGGCTTTGGTGCAGGAATATGCCCACTGATGGGAGGGACTCTAGGGCAGTTGGGAGCAGTACAGTGAATGAGGCCAAAGAGCAGTACGAGGCCTATGGGCAGTAATGCTGCACAAAAAAAGTTAAAATAACAGATCTGAGTCTGCAATCTTAGAATGGCCTTCTTGCAAATTGGCCCTCCGCTGGCATCTGGGTACTTATATTCAGGAGAGTCCCACTAACCCACCTCATAAGGATACCTCACTAGGCCTCAACTGCACACTCTGTGGTTTATGCTGAGCAGTTACTTCCCTCTGGAAGCCTGACATTTCCAGGCAGAATGTGCCTATATGACCAGCCCCCAACAAAAACCTGGGGCACACAGTCTCTGGTGGGCTTCCCTGGTTGGTACCATTTCACATGCATCACAAGTCACTGCTAGACAAACGGGGGCTTCCTGTGGGACTCCACTGGGAAAGGACACCTGTGCCTGGCTTCCCACCAATTTCACCGCAGGAACCTTCCCCTTTGCTGGCCTTGCTCTACATCCTTTCCCTGTAATAAATCCTAGCCTGGATATGACTATATGCTGAGTCCTGGGGACCCCTGACACCACAACAGATGTGCATTTCATTTATTTTCTCGGTGCCAGAACCCAGGGGAAGCGCTTCACACAGACTTTGCCAGGTACTCCTCTCCACGAGTCTCTGTGGTTGGCAACCAGATGTCACCACCAAAACATTTTAAAGATGAAGTAATTAAGATGCAGAGTTTCTGTATCTCCCTCAAAGTCATCCAGCCGAGCCCACTTGACAGAGTACCCACGTGGTCTAACTCCCAGTCCTGAGACTGGCCCCAGGATCACCCATAGCACACACAGCCTGCAGGAAACTCAGGGATATTTTTGCATATTTGTTTGACTTCCACCATAAAGGGTTGCCCATTTTAAGACTTTCCTCTATTTTATCATGAGATGCTCCAGCAAAGCTCATTCAAGCTCCACCTCTTAATCTAGATAGTGAATTTGAACCTTTGTTGTAAGAAAGACTATTAAGATTTGGCAATAAGATTTTTCAAGGGTGATAAATATCTCTTTAAGAGGACTGCATATCCACTGATGGAATAACTGTCCTAAAAATGAAAGTCACACTTGGAGAATGGAAGGGTGGGCTATGAAAATGCAAATTAGAATAATTTTATTGGTTGAGCAAATTCAGTTCATCTTGTCACAAAGAAGGAGGAGGTGGGTAGGCTCCTATGAAGCCATGTCTCAAGTGTTACCGAATCCAGATACATGGCATTCCTGGCCACAGAAAGGAGCGTGATGTCCGCTGTTCAAAGGCAGCAGCGAAAAATGCCAAGATGCTATCATTTGCATTATTCTAGAACTTATTTGTGTTCTTTTGAAGAAAAATATATCTTTAGTGGCGCCTTAAGTTTTTATCAAAGTGGATTACATATACCACTGTAATGTGTAGAATTATTTTAGGCAACATACTCAGATAAATATACTTGTATCAAATAATAAATAAAAGTTAGTAACTAAAGAGAATGTGTTTACATATAAAAGATTTTAGATGGAGAAACTCTGAACTGGATAACTTATCTGGGAAGGTTTTCAGACTGGGAATTTCAGCCAGAGGTCGGAGAATGAGATGAAGGTAGACAGGAGTCTGAACCAGAATAAATCAGTGATTTTCCAAGTGTGGTCTCCAGACCAGCAGCTTCTGCTTGGGAGCATGTTAGGAATGCAGAATCCCAGGCCCAGCTCAGACCCACTGAGGCAGAAATTCTGGAGGTAGGACCCTGCAATCTGTGTTTTCACAGTCCTCCAGTGGCGCCTTAAGTTTGAGAAACACAGCGGTGTCACCATTCAATCATTCATTCTTTCAATGAACTCAAATGAAGCATCTTTTACGCACGAGGCTCCTATCTGCACTCAAAGCCCTGGAAAGCCACAAAGGAAAAAATCATTTCTAACATTTCACTAAGGACACATGGCACATGCTGTGAGTGAATCATGACAAATTCTGTTGAGCAGGGCCAAGCCAATGAGGCCTGCTGCGGTGAAGGCTCCAGGGCTTGGAGCATGGCCTCCCCGGGTGTTTGCAGGGCAGACTTCCTGGGGTGACCAAGACATACATTCATTTTACTGTCAGACTGATCAAGCTGATGAAACTCTGGCCAAGCATTAAATGACCTCGGTGTGCTGGAGGCAAGCATGCAGACTGATCCCCACAGCCAGGCAGCCCTGGCCTCCTCCTCTGTGTGAGCTGAGCCCCTCAGACCCTGGGGAAAGTTATATCTGGAGGCTGGATGAGGCCACTAGTCAATTATGTCACAGCTGAGAAAACTGCAGAGCAAGAGTAAAGCCAGAAAGAGGACCATGTCACCTGACCAAGGGATACAGCAACTGGATTCACCCTCCCCCAGAAATTTACTGGGTGGAGTCCCTATTTGCAGCTTCGTATGTAGCCTCTGCATTGAATCCAAATGCTATGTAATCTTGGAAAGAGAGAAGAGACAAAAACGTACACAGTGGTTCTCTGTGAATGTTGGAGGAGCTTGAGGAGGTTAAACTCTACAGAGCTGCTGCCCAATGTGGAAGCCTCTGGCACCCATAAGATGTGTTGTAAGAGAAGACTGCCCACTGGTTTCAAAGGCTTCGTATGAAATGTAAAATGTTCTATTTGTAATTATGTATGTATGGCTTACATGTTGAAATGATACTACTTATGTATCTGGATAAAGAAAATATATTACAATTAATGTCTCCGTTTCTTTTTTTTCTGTTAATGTGGCTACCAGAAAACTTAAACTTACGTATGTGGCTTGAATTACATTTCTATTGCACAACACTGCTCCAGAACTTTTTCTTATAAGGCCAAGGAGTAACTATTTTAGAGTTTGTGGGCCAAGAGACAAAACTGAAGACATTATGTCGGTATTTATATAAGCATTTTAAATGCAGTTGTTTAAAAATATAAAAACCATTCTCTGCATGCACCTAAACAAACAGGTGTCAGAGTAGGTTTAACCCACAGGCCACAACTTGCAGACCTCTATTCTAGAGGTTAATGTTCTCAAAACAACTAGCATATAGCCCCACGGAGCCCGCAGTCAGTCTCTGTGGAGCCATCTGTGTGAGCAGACACCTATCAGATGAGTGATAATAGTGAGCAAACTGAGGCTCAGACCCAAAGTTGATCAGCAGCAAAGAGGCAAGGTGGGACTTGAACAAAGGCATGTAGGATTACAAAGTTCATATTCTTAATTTTCTTCTTTAGCAATGCAATGTGCCTTTGTACTTTCTCCTTTTCTCTTTTTTTGGGGGGAAGTCTTTCTTATGGCTGCATGACCATGTCAGATGGCCCCGATACTATGCCTGGCACTGAGTAGGTGCTTTGTGGATGGAGAAAGAAAAGGAATGCACGAAGAATTGAGGCCTCCCGGCAGTTTTGAATCTCCTCTTGCCTTTTCTTCAGCACAACTGACCAAAGGTTGAGTGTAGCTCAGCCGTCCTGGCCCCTGCTTTTCCTGCATGAGGCTCTGACTATTAAATTCATTTGAAAGATACAAGCAACTTGCCAGGTGGGGGAAAAGGGAGAGAATAACTTCAGGGTTCCAGTAGCAAGAATTATATTCAGTGTGCCAGGAGTTAATCCTCTGATGCAGAGAATTATTAAGAGAGAAAATACAAAGCAGTTGTACTCTATATTCTGAACAAACTTGCTAGTGCTGAATTGAGAAAATTATTCTTTATTAAAAATGAGATAGTCACGGCCAGTGAGTAATCCTGATTGGGTTCAGAGACAATTCCCCACCCATGAAGCAAGTAATACATTTCTGGATAAAGATGCATTGTTAAATACAAAATGCCAATAGCATTGTTACTTATCTTTTCTAGGCTCCCTTGTAAGATCATTTTACATTATAATGGTATCAACTGTGAAAAGACCCTCACTGTGCTCACACCCTTTTCTCTAAGTAGACCCTGAACTGTTGGTTCCTAGAGCAGGGGCTTCCTTCCAGCCTTGGTGCTGGTCAGGTGTCCCTGGAGAATTCTATGACACAGGAGAGGACCTAACATAGACTCCAGTAAGTGGCTGAATTGGCGTTAGGCTCTTCCTTGGATATAGGAGAAGAGAGAAAGAGCAAATTTCCATCTCTATTGATTGTGACAGGAACACTGGTCCCTTAGAAGAAAGCAAACTAAGAACTTTAGAACTCCGTGAGCATGGGGATTAGGATGAGGCCATTAGGTTCTTGGATTGAATGTGGACTTTAAAGTCAAGCAGACCTGGACACGAATCTTCATGCCACCATTTACTATCTATATAGCTTCTACTAAGACACATTCTTGTCTAGGGCTGAAGTTTGGCACATCCATGGGCAAGTTAACTGTTTTACAGGGTCAGTAAAGGATAGGCTCATTAATGTGCTTGACATATAGGAGGAAGTACTACCCAATTATTCATATTAATTTTTGAAATCAGAAATCCCTGGAAAGTCTGAGATGTTTGCTTGCTGTACAAATTAGAGAAGGCTATTGGGAGATGGATCTGTGTCAACTGGCCTCTCACATCGGTTCTCCCTCTGTCTGCCATCTGGGAATGCTACCACCACATACTGACTCATTTTAGATGTAAGAAGGTGTAATTCCAGGGTGGAATTTAACAACTGTGTCACTTCTTTCTAGCTTGTTCATATAACACACATTGCGAATCCATTGCTACATTTTTATGATGTTTGCTGGATCCAACATCAGAATTCTTCCCAACACAGCCTCCTATCATCTGCTGCTAAATAATGGAAGTTTCACCTAAACCAAAATCTGCCTATTTTCCTTAGTGCAGTCAAGTTTTCATACCATTTCAGTGGTTGACACCCACTAGATGATCAACAAATTCATTTTCTTTCTATCCATTTGTGTTTCAGAATAATGGTGTTGACTGATCTAAATGTATGAGTTTATTGTAACATAGCAAGGTTATCAAAATAATTTCAAATTGCTTTTTTGGGGGGTGGTAGTCATTGAAAGAGTATTAGATTGACATGCTTCGCTGTGAATCTTGCACATGGTTTATAAATCTAATTAGAACTGTGGACGACAGTAGGCTTCACACAGCTTTTAGATATGTTCAGTAAACTGCATTGTCTGATTTTCATCAGGATTTTTGTGACCATATTGAATGAGCAACAAAAAGAAGGAGGAAGATGATAAAGAGAAAGTGAAAAGTTACACAAAAGTCATGAGTAGCTATTTGCTCTAAAACATTAAAGTTATAACAAAGGCAATGAAGTCACAAGGGTTGAAAAGCAAGCTGTAGACATTGCGAAACTTATTTTCTAACTGGTTTCATGTTCATAATTAATTCCTAATATTCTGCCATTTAGAAGGATATAAAATAAACAGTGGTTTAATGAGACTTCAGTAGGCCACTTGCAAGCACTCAATCAAATCTTATTTTCAATATGTGAAAAATATCTTCTTGATTCTTAATGCATTTAGGGTCAACAGTAACATCTTCATACATAAAAGATTCCATTCCGTTTTTAAAGAGGAGGTAATTATAAGAAAACGGTCACCCAGAAGGTCTAGGCTTTGTGTAACTTCTATTCTAATTAATTTATCATATGTGGGATTTTGCTTTGGCTTCCAAGTGTTGATCTTTTATAGCTACCACGTTTCATGTGATAATGGGTTTTATTTCTTCAAAAGGTCATCTTTGATACAATTTCACTGTTAGCAGAGGGAACTGGCAGCATGGGTGTTTCTGTATGTCACTGTATCCTGAAAAGTCATTTGGCAAAGTCCTGGATCCTTTTTGCCCTTAGATGTTATTTAAAAACCAAGGGGTCAAGTCATTTGAACAGAAGGTGAGAAATTCAATTAATCATTAAGAAGGTTGTCATCACAATGTCAGCCCCATGAAAGCTTATGGATCAACAGAAATATATGTATTTGAGAATTTGTTTTCTATTTCCTCTTCTGTTTTCTAAGTGAAATGACCCGGATGTGACTGTTATTTTGTCTTGCATTTACTTTGTGGCTGGTTTTCTTGGGGCAGTGTGATCCACAGCGGGGGCCCTCAGCCCTTTCATCACAGGGAGCCTTTGTGGGGGTGTTTTGGTTGTATCCTTCTGATGCTGCACATTCTTTGAAAACTTTTGGTCTTCCGTATAAGCTGCAGTTCATCCCCCAGGGACTCCCTACCCCTACCACTTAAAAGAAAATAAAAGATATACACAATTGTCTAATAGCAGCATCTTAGATAACCTATCAAACTGAGTTGATAGATCTGGCTCAAAGAAGAGAAACTTGATGACTGCCAAGCCTGGGATAAGTGTAGATTTTAGTTGAGATTTCTGAAATGCTGACAATTTGCAAATCACAATTACTGACTGCAAAGAAACCCCTAGATTAAAGCTTCTCAAAGCCACTGTGCATGCAAATCACCTGGGATCTTGTTAATATACAGATTCTAATTCACTGGGTTTGTGTGTGGGAGGAGCATAGTGGGGGCTGAAACGCTGCAGCTCTGTCAAGCCCCCCTGCTAGGTGATGCTGATGGGCTGCTACATGGACAACACTTTGAAAAGCAAAGCCCTGGATTGTAACGGGGAGCAAACAGGGAATTGATCACAACACGTGGTACAGTTTCAGCTCCAAGGAAGATTTGCTAAGCACCCTGGGTATGCCAGGCCCATTACAACACCAGAGACATTTTATATACAATATATTAATGTGACAGTTTTCCTTCAATGACTCATTCCAATCCTGTCACATAAAAGTTCTGTGCATCCCCAAAAAAGAGCCAGATCATGCCTGGGATGGGATTATTTCTATGGCCATTATAATATGCATATACTATCATTTTAACTGACCTTTCTCGATGCACAAAATAACTCATAGATTAATTTAATGTTTATGGGCCACGTACTATGCTAAGTAGTAGATATATATTGTTAAAAGATACATATATATATTCCTTGCCCTCAGGAAGTGTCAACTTAGCAAGATACTGACAAGTAAACACAGAAATATGTGACTACATGTGATGAGCATTTGACAAGAAGAGAGAGAGTTGATTCTCTAATCTCCTTAGTGCTCTTCCCTCACCCATTTAAATGCAAACAAAAGTGTAGATCCCACTCTTTGCTTGCACTGTGTCATTCCCCATTTGCTGAAGGAGGTTCCTTGTGTGAAGTACCCTACCTGCTGCAAACAACAGGGCTTGCTGCTCTTGGTAATCGCAAATGATTGCGGAAGATAAAAGATGCTGACTTCCATAATTACTACTTTAGATTCAGAATGGCACGTGGCACTAGAGAGCCTAGCACAGTGTCTCACAGAGCTGGCCTTTAGTAGATAGCTACTTTTGGCTGAATAAATGAATGGAGGAGTCAACAAGCATAAAACCAGTATATTCTACAAATGTGAGAGGCAGAAAAGATGCAGCAAAGTGGCTCTTCTGAGTTTTACTAGCCGTGCCAGTCTCCAGCCCTAGGAAATTTTGTTCCCTCTTATGAAAAAAAAAAAAAAGGAAGTGATAAATTTTCCTCATAGGATTGTTGTGGGGATTAAATGGTATAATATGTATGAAATGCTTACTTCAGGGCCTGGCAAGGGATGGCTATTCAGTAAATGGTAATGCTGGTTACTTTTAGCATCATCTCTTATTACTATTTTCCTAACAATAATTATGGAAATGGCATATGATATGCCTTTCAAAAGAGGTGAAGCATTTTGACACTTAGAGATGATGAGAAAGTTTCTGCAGAGAAAACAAGTCTTGAAAAATCAGATTATTGCTTACACATTCAATAAATATGCCACTGGTTATTTGTGCTTGCCAGGGAATTAGGTAGAGATTAATTAATATTTATAAAGTATTTTGCTATCCATGTAATATCTGGTAAGCAATTAGTTCTATAACACAAAGCCAAATCCTTTTACACACCAAACAATGTAAAACAAACTGAACACAGCTGTGTAAGAAGGAGCAGAATTTGATTAACTCCTGTTGTTGGAAATACACAGTCAGTTGGATTTTTCTCCTTATAGTTATTTTCTTGCTGATTTTCTTGGCTTCCTAGGGCATTATTCTGCCTCACCCCCTGCAGCCCCAAATCAAATTGTTTTCTCCTGGGTGGCAGTGAAAACAGGAGTGGAATGAAGGCAAATGCAGCCATGGCCCCTTCTTCCTGAGAGGTGTGCTGAGCCCAAGAGTTTATAAAAGATTTAACTGGGAGGCAAGTGCTCCCAAGTGCCTATTTCCTTACCCAGCATACTAGTCAAGTGGTGTTAAAGGTCATAGTTGCCTTGCTCTAAGTCTTCACAGAGGACTTTGGGTAAGGGGCAAGAAATTAAGTCAAAAGCAAAGATGGATTTCTTATTGACGGTGCTTCCTCTTTCTCTCTCCAGCTCATGTGTACATGTATGCATATTGCCAAGTCCCTGGTTGATTTGACTGGATTCTCCCAACCCCTTCTAAGCATTTTTCAGGGACCATTCTTACTTACAATGTACATGCCCATAAATCCTTTGTCCCTGCTGATTTCTAAAGCCACCATCTAGCACTGCCTTGAAAATTTCACTTTTGTGTTTACTGAGGAAGCTTCTGATCCATGAAACGTTGCTTAAAAGCCTGTGGTCAGTCCATAAAACATACAAAATGAGTTATGGTGGATTCGGAAGCAGCTGTCAGTGGCTCAGCTTCCTCTTCTGAGATGCAACTCCAGAAAGGGTTCTGGGATGGTTCGGAAAGCCTTATCCTGGTGGAGGCCTTTCTAAAAAAAATACAACTGAAATAAAAATGGACAGAAGACCTAAACAGGACAGGCAAATGGCCAAGAGACATATGATAAAATGCTCAAAGTTACTAGTCATCAGAGAGATGGAAATTAAAACAATAAAAGGTACCACCTCATCTCTGCCAGAATGACTCTCACCAATAAGTCAACTAATGGTAAGTGTTGGCGAGGATGCAGAGAAAAAGGAACCCTTGTGCACTGCTGGTGGGAATGCAGACTGGTGCAAGCACTATGGAGAAGAGTATGGAGTTTTTTAAAAAGATTAAAAATGGAACTGCCATTTGACCCAGTGATCCCATTTCTAGGAATATATCCTAAGAAGCCAGAAAGAATATGTTCACCCCTATATTCATAATAGTGTTTTTTACAATAGCTAGGACTTGAAAATAGCCCAAGTGCCCATCCTATATAATAAAAGCATAATATGTAAATTGACTGAACTGTGAAACAACCAGTCAGTTGAGGGTGAGGCCAGCAAGCAAGTGGCACCAGGCCAGCCAAGGTGTGTGCCAGTGGGCAGAGGGAGGAAACTGCGATTGGGCAGTGGGGGAAAGAGTATGGTGACCAGCAGTGGTAGAGGGGCAATGGGGGAAGAGCACTGTCCCCTGATTGGTCTATCTGGTCACCCTCTGCAAAGGGAGGCCAGGCAGCAATGGTGGGGTGATGGGGACAGAGCCGTCCCCTGATTAGCCTACCCAGTTGCCTCCCGCAGAGGGAGGTCAGCGGTAGCTTAAGCCCGCTCCCACTGGACATACCCTGGAGACTCCTAGACTGTGAAAGGGCACAGGCAGGGCTGAGGGACATCGTCTGTTCAGGGAACAAATTTTTGTGCACAGGGCCTTTAGTCAGTAAATGAATGGGTAAAAAAGATGTGGTACATTTGTACCATGGAATACTATTCAGCTATAAAAAGAAGGGTCTCTTATCCTTTGAGATAGCATGAAGGGACTTGGAGAGTATTTTGCTAAGTAAAATAAACCAGTCAGAAAAAGAGAAGTATCACATGACCTCATTTATATGTGGAATCTAATGAACAAAATAATCTGATGACAAAAAAGATCTAGAGACACTGAAGCATGTAACAGACTGGCGTATTTCAGAGGGAAGGGGTATATGTGTGTGGTGGGGAAAGAGATTAAGCAAAGAATTTATATGTATAACCAGGGACAATCAATGGTGGGGGGAAGACCTGGGGAGGGGAATGGAGGAGGTGGAGCGGGAAATGGCATGATAAAAAGGGGACATCTGTAATACTTTCAACAATAAAGATAAATTTTTAAAAATTAAAATTGAGCTAAACTACCAGACTAAACCCATGTGGAAAATGTATCCGCTTTCACTTCTCCCAATAAGATGAATGGGGCACATGACTTTAGTGCCAGTAATGGGACAGTCTACCCCTATGTCACCCTTCCAAAGGTACAATATTCTATCTCCATCAAGCGATAAATCTGATCATGAACAAACAGGAAGCTCTGGCTCCATGCCATACTCATAGCACACTTGAACATCCTACACCATATATTCTCACAATTATTTTGCCCTTACCCATTATTGTTCTGTTCGAGTAACCCGAACAACATCTGGCCTATTTCCTGGGAATGAAAAGGGCATTGATGGGTCTTTTTAAAGCAGTTTTAGACCTGATCCTCCCCAGGGATTGCATGTCTTGCCTCAATTTCCCTACAGTGGGGACTAATTTGTGAAGCCCAAAGACAAAAGAATTCAGGCACTGCCCAGAAGGAAGCTAGCCTAGCTTTGCCTGCTGACTCCTTTGATTCTGTGGTATACTTATTGGGAGGGTGTTGAGGGAAGGACATACTTTCCTATCCACCCTCACTTGTAGCACAGGACTTACATCATCACTGTGTCAAAAAATTATCAAACTTCGGTTAAAATTAAGGGCTCAGAATCCCTGGCTTCATCTCTCTCTCACTCACTGGGTTGCAGACCTTGGGACAACCTACTCCTTTGCATCCTGGGAGACTACAGCTGTCTCTGGAGCCAGTAACCAAAGCCCTCTAGTGGCTAAACAATAAGTCCTTATCCAGAACAGTAAAGATGAAGACCTCGTACAGAAAAGGAGTTCACAAGATGATTAAGGCACTATGCCTAAAAAATTACATACTGAAACTCCCTGTCTCCTCCTAAAAGCCCACCAAGCATATTTTACTCAATTGACATTATTATGTTTAAAATAAATAAACACCAGCAGAGCAAGGCTGAAGCTGTGTTGCCGGGGTGAGATAGAAAACACATGTAACCACAGACAGAAATAACCCCTACTTTATCATCAGGCAGAGGGTAAACAGAGCATGCCAGGGGCTTGAAGAATCGTTCCAAAGCCAGCCATGTGGCATTTTTATGTAACTAGCTCTATTTTGCATTCTTAGTGCCTTTTCCAGGTACCCCGAGATTCATCTATAGTCTTTCTTAGCCTCTTCAGCTGTAGAAACTTGGAAACCCACTTCCCTTCCCTGTGGTCAATACCTGCTAATTCTTTTAATCACATTTAGATGAGTATGCTCAATCTTGAAATTATCTAAGGTACCTGCCAACATATTTCACCAGCAAATCCACCAAGTTACTTACAAATCAAAAAAGCTTATGGAACAAATTGCTACATTCAGTAATTTACAGGTACTTTTCATTGTAAGAAGCAATTTAAAATTACTGGAGCACTTTATCTTTTTTTTCTTTTTTTTTCATAGTACTTCAATCTGGAAGCTATTGGGTTCTATTCCTGAGATGAGAGGTAATTTAACTTTTTTGGAGGACTTTTTATACATATCCATATAATAGAAGCACCTATTTTAAAGATGATTGAAGTTCTGATCACGTGCAGCATTAAACAATTTAAAATTACTAAAATGTTCAAAATTTTATCAAGGCTTCAAGTTAAGGATTAAATTTGAGATTGTATGCAGAAAATAAAAACCACATGACCATTTTAAATCCTTGTCCCCATTCATTATTAAAATCAGAATTCTGATTTGGCCAATGGAAGCTGCCAGCCATGTAGAAGGCACAGCGGTACTAAAATAGCCTGACTTCATGCAAAAGCAACAACTCTGACTCCAGGTTTTCATTTGGCTCTTGTGTGGCTATTTATAGCAAAGTAATTCAGAATCAAAATTGCCTCTACCGTTGCAGACAATGCATCTTGAAAATATTTGTTAAAATTGTTTAGATCTAAGAGAAATAGGCCAAGGAGATTTTAGTCCTCACTATTCAGTAAATTCAAAATTGAATGAAGCACACTTTTCATCTAATGAGAAGTTTTTCTATTATTTTGTTTCTGAAACTGCAAGGGAAAAAAATGAGTCGCTTTGCTCCTAGAAAGTGAAACATTATTTAAAGATGGAACAATGCAAAGCAGACTCCTGACATTTTCCTGGAGAATTCCGCAGTGGCCAACAGGTGACGGGAGAGCGGGTGTCCTTCACTGTGCTGGCAGCTAACAGAGGACCCTGTGCTGTCTGACCATTTTCTGATATTTACTGACTGAAATCAGAGGTGAGAAGCTTTTTTTTTGGGGGGGGGGGGAGTACTTTATCCCTGTCAATTTTTTTTTTTTACTATATTTTCATACTGAACATTTCAAACACCACTGTGGAGAGAGATATAAAGAACCTCTCTGTATCCATTACTCAAATCAACATTAAATTCATAGCTGCCCTTGTTCAACTGAACACTCATCCACTTTCGTAGGTTACTGTAAATAAAATTCCAGATATCATGCCATTTATCTGCAAATATTTATAGTTAGTCTGTAAAAGTTGAAGTTCTTTTTTCTAACACAAACACAATGCATTACTGCGCCTGAAGAAAAATAACAAGTATCTAAATGTCACCAAATATCCAGTATGTGCTCATATTTGCCTAAGTACCTTATAATTTTACAGCTTACTTTTAATCAAGACCTCAATTGGAAACAGACATGATGATTATTTTGATATATATTTCTTGTGTGTGTTTTTTAAACTGATAGAGTTCCCATTCTTTTACTTTATTTTATTTTGTCTTTACAACTTTATTGAACAATTTGGGTTGTTTTCACAATGTCAGGTTAGCTGGTTCAATGCCTGAGATGTCACTGGACATGTTCACCTGTCCATTGTGTTTTCTATAAATAGACAGTTATATTCTGGAGGCTAGATCAGATTCAACATTTTTGGCTCAAGACACTTCATAGTGGTGGTGTGACTTGCCTTCTGGAATTCAGATCCCCTGCTGGTCTCTCTTTTTATGTTAGGAACCACTGATGGTCATTGCCTAGATCCATTCATTAAAGAGAGCTTACACATTCATGATATCCTAATTATATCATTTCTTCATTATTTATTTATTGTAAGGAGAAATTCCCTTCCCTAACTATGTAATTATCTCACCTTGGGCTTCTTAAAAGAAAAGCAAAATAAGTGTTAGGTTCTTTCCCTTACTTTACCAGTTTCTAAAATAATGAGTTGGTCTCTAGCATCTTTGAAAAGTGACTAATAAGTAGTTTTGTTTTTCACTGTCATTATGAACATATGGATTTAAACACAATTGATAGGTTTGAGTCCACTGAAATTACTAGTCTTGTTTTGATGTTCAAATCGTCTCATCTTCAGTCTATTGATGTTGGTTTCTCTAAATAACATGACCCTAATATCGTCAGGTAACTTCCCTGCTTTTAGATAAAATAGGATTTTTACAGATTTATCTGGTAACTTACAGTCCAGAGATAAAAATCAATCATTTTCCCATAGAGACTTGGTTGCATTTTTTGGAAATTGATCATTACAAACCATCATCGATTTGCTAAGGAAGCTCATTGCTATGGGGCTGCTCACTATTCTTAGACATTTTTAATAGGCATGTTACCAAATTTACCAGGAGACCAAAAAATACACAGGAGTAGTCAGAAATACAGGAAAACCCATTTATTTCCAGATATACTAGTACCTTGTCTCAGGGGAGCCTGTTTCCAAATCCTGAGCAAGCCAATGTGGAGGAAGCTTTCTCTTTATACCTTTTGGTTTCTTTGTCCCCCAAATATGAATCAGGCTTCCAGACCTTTCGCGGGCTTCGAGAGCCATGAGACCACACCTAAAGGCCTGGCCTGGCGCCAGCACTGATAACCCCCTCTGGGTGGTGTGTATTGTTCATGGTTTAGGGCATCTGTAAAATTTGAGTATTTAGGTAAATGGGTCTTATAAGATCAGATAATTAAGAAAGGCACAGTGACTAGACTATAGGCTAACAGGAATGTGCATTAGGATACAGAGTCAGGCTACTGGTCTCCCACCACCCGCCCCCCTGAAATGTCTTATTTTCCTCTTCAGAAAGAGATAGAATATTATCAATTTTTAAGATAAAATACATAATTAATTCATATTGATAATTCTACTTGGAATTCTGGGCTCCAATATTATTTTTATATTTTATTGATTTTTTTATAGAGAGGAAGAGAGAAGGATAGAGAGTTAGAAACATCGATGAGATAGAGACATCAATCAGCTGCCTCTTGCACGCCCCATACTGGAGATGTGCCCACAACCAAGGTACATGCCTTTGACTGGAATTGAACCTGGGACCTTTCAGTCCGTAGACCGACGCTCTATCCACTGAGCCAAACGGGTTTCGGCAAAGGCTCCAATATTTTAAATAAATCTCATTGACTTCCCATCTGTTTCTTGTTCCTTCCACACCTTGAAATATCAAATCTCCTCAAAGCTAACATAATTACTCATTTGCTTTATCTTTCAATACACGCAATAATAACAATAATAATATTAATGCTACTTTTAACAATAGCATTACTACTAAAGACAGTTACATTTTCCCTTTTTAGTTTTTTCAACTGTCATTACAGTATATGTCCCTAATGAATGCAGTCCAATTACTGTTGTGAAGTTGCTGGGAATAGTTCTTCTCTGCAGGTTCTGCTATTACCTGAGTACACATTTAGGTTCAATTGTTTCTCTGACTTTTGAATTTTAGAATTGCCTTTTTATTTAGCTTAATTTTTTAATTTATGAAAAAAGGTCTATTTAAAATTTTTTTTCTTGTACTTTTTCCTTACTTCTCACTTCAGGTAACTGTGTCAGATTATATTTCCAAGATATGGTCACAACACTGTTTTTAGTCATACATGATCTTCCAGATCTGACCACTTCCTCACTAAGAGATGAAGTCTGTTCCCCTCTCACTTCACTTGAACCTGGGTGGGCCTCTAACTGCCTCAAAAAGTGAAGGGTAGCTAAAGTGACACCATGACTTCAGAGACTAATCAGAGATGGTAAGGCCGCTTGACCTGCCTCTTACAGGGAAGATACATGGGCCCTGAACAAACATGTAAGACCAGTTAGTTACCTGGAAGCCTGCAAGCTGGAAAGACCACAAAGAGAAAGAAAGATGCCTGGGGAGCCCCAGTTCTTCAAGCCCCACCCCAGTGTGAGTCTTCCCTCTCCAGACAGGACATGTGAGTGAGCAAGCTTCTCAGGACCATGTGATTCCAGGCCTCAGCCACTCACAGCAAGCACGCCCGATACCCACAGTGCGGAGCCGCGACAGCACCAGACTGGGAGGGATTACAATGCTGATACTTAAAGCCACTAATTCTGTCAAAAGGAAATAGGTCATTGAAACAGTAACATTTTTTTAATATTATGGTTTAACCCATTTTTCTTAAAATATAAAAGTAAATTTCTATATAAATTTGAACCCCGCTGCCACCAACACTACCTCCTCTCTCTCCCACCCCCCCATAAGATGGGCAGTATCACACTATCTTTTTTCTACAACTTACTTTTTTCCCCCTGAATAATATATCTGGAGATTATTCTAAAATAGTCTACATCATACCCCTTGTTCCTTTTCAGATAGCACTCATTTGTGCAGGCATTTCATTGTTTCTTCAACCCAGGGCCCTTTCATTAGACATTGGAGAACCTTCACATTTTGTTTGTTTGTTAGCAAATACTGCTGAATGACTAACCTGCGTTTTCTTTTGGTCACTGTTAATGTTACTTTTTCCAGACTTGGACCAGTTCCTATTACATAGTAAACAATGAGTACACATCAGCTATAGTTACCACCAAGAAAAACTTCTGCGGGTGTGAACCAATAAGTGGAGTCCATGGGTCTCCCATCACTGGAGCTGGGACCCCCACGATTAGGAATCTGGGTGGTCTGAAGGGGACAAGGGCTCACTGGAATCCTTGTTCCTCACTCTTCCCAAAACAATGTCCTTCCACCTGCTTCCTTATCTCTCTAGACCAGTGGTTCTCAACCTGTGGGTCGCGACCCCTTTGGGGGTCAAATGACACTTTCACAGGGGTCACCTAAGACTATCGGAAAACACAGGTATTTACATTATAATTCATAACAATAGCAAAATTACAGTTATGAAGTATGGTTGGGGGTCACCACAACATAAGGAACTGTATTAAAGGGTCGCAGCATTAGAAAGGTTGAGAACCACTGCTCTAGACCCAACCTTTCATTCGGGATTGAAGACAAGTATATCTTACTCAGGGAAGCCCTCCTTAGCCACACCCGAGCCCAAGCAGGGTCCAAGTCCTCTGCTATTCAAGGTCACAGATGCTGTTCTCCCTCCTCCAGGGCCCTGATTAATGTTCGCAGTTGAGACCTCTGGGAGGGTTTTACTTGGTAAGTGTCCTCCTTCCCTTCTAGACCAGCTCTGGGACTGTCCAAGCTCACGGTCCTGAGCCTATGTCCAACCTTGCTTGACAAGGCTCTCACCAATCAGATGCAGACAAAAGGAATGCTGAGAAAACAGGCCTCCCCCTGCATCTGGGCCCAACCAGGCAGGGCGGCCCAGAGCCCACAGCAAGCTGAACTCAGGAAGCTGCAGGGGCTAACTCAAAGCCTGGGAATTTACTCAGCTACCTGTGTTGCCTCCTCATTAGTATAAATTTTAAAAATAGCTTGATGCCAACACCATAAAGGTAATTTCTTCTTGGAAAGGACACTTATTCATTTGCTTTAAACAGTCATTAATGTTCCAAATTTCCCCTCAGAATTGCATGTCAATGGTCCTATGGGGAATTTGAAAGTAAAACCAGAAAAATAATGATGTGAGGGAAATGTCAGATGAGAGCTGTGAATGCATTATAGACCTTCAACTAATATTGTTACTGTCAAAGTTCAAGGATTAAATACTCATCAGTTTGTACCCTTCCATGGTTGCCCATTCTTCCCTGACAGCAGCTGGTCTTCAGCTTGCCAATAATGATCATTTCTGCTGTAACTGATGGCGTTATCTAATGAGGAGATCATACTCTAAAAGTCATAAGGTTTACCTCTTCTCAGGAGAGGCAGTGCCCTCGCACTTACAGGGAAGGGCTCTGCAAAAGAAGAGGCAGACTTCTTTAGATGAACAAAGATAACGTGCCATATGCTCACAGCTAAGCATTAGTGTTTATGGTCCAACAAGAGATGGAATGCTTACATTCACGGCCATGCCCAGAAAATCTGGAGCATGCATGGATCATTCTCATGAAAGAATGTCTTTTCAGACCCAGATTACTCAGGTAGAAAAGTGTGAGTCTCACATTTATTCAGATGTTTTGGAGAGGGGTCCTGTCCATCTTGTCAACCTCTGTGTCCTCAGTACCTGTCACATGGTAGATGATCAATAAATATTTGTCAAGCCCTCACTGGTTTGGCTCAGTCAATAGAGCATCAGCCTGCAGACTGAAGGGTCCCAGGTTCAATTTCAGTCAAGGGAAAATACCTGGGTTGCGGGCTTGATCTCCAGTTGTGAGGGTGTAAGAGGCAGCCGATCAAAGATTCTCTCTCATTGTTGTCTCTCACCTTTCCTCTCTGAAGTCAATTAAAATATATTTTTAAATTTAAAAAATACATAATAAATAAATATTTGTCAAGTAAATGGCTTATTTCCACATCCTACCGCCCTGGGGGTAACTGTAGTGCAGTTCCAGAAGCAGAATGCCTGGGTTCAAATCCTGTCTCCACTATTTTTAAGTCCTTGAAGATATTAAGTTCTCTGTGCCTTAGTTTCGCTATCTATAAAATGGGCATAAAATAATTCCTGCCTCACAGGGTTGTAAAGACTAACTGTGCTAATATCTATAAAGCATTTCGAACAGTGCTTTATACAGTGTAAGAGTGCAACATTCAAACTTTACTAATCTTCTTTTATGATTACAGATTTGTACATGTACTGAATACCCAACATATGCTGGCACCATCAGTGCACATGCCCCATTCCCCCTGTCTCTGGGCTGCCTTTCTTCCAGTACCACCTGGCGAGAGGTACAAGAATGGAAGGGGTAGCCAAGGAGAGGGACAACTGGGCAGAGGAGAAGGAGGAGCAGACAATGGGAAGCTCTGGGCAGAATTAAAGGGTTAGGACTTCCTGAGTCCTTGGTGCGTTGCTCTTCACATAGTAATACTAAAAGTGGATGAAGGAACTGGCCTCTGAGACTGGACTCTATCACTATCCATGGCTGGTGGCTATAAAAATGCAATGCCCCCTTTACTTGGAAAGTTAACTGAAATCTACCTTCATGCATAGCAGCTTAAAGTATGTTATCTGATTAATTTAGGTGAACTAATTGATTGGTTTGTAATTATGGGATTACTCATGGAGCAATCAGATTACTTTGAGGCAATAAAAACACCCTAAACAGGGAAACCTATGTGTGGAATGTGGTGTTATTTTTTTTTCTCTCTTTCTCATAAAACTCAATCTTGTATTTCTTAGTATTGAATAAATAAAAGCAATCACATAAGCGCAGTGGTTTTTCTGAAACAGTGTCCATAAGATCTTTGACAGCACCTACTAGCAAAGCACCAGTTTAAAATTTCGGATCCTCAAAATGTGCTCAGAGGGGAGCAGGTTCTGCCTTTGAAAATGCTTTATAAAGGCATAACTCATTTCACCTTTAACTCATTTTGCCTTTAACCACGTTCCTTCCTTATTCAAAGTTATGACATCACTAAAGGCACACTTGTTTTCTGTGTGCAGACGCATGAATATGCAAATGTAATGGCAGAGAGAGAGGAGAGCACCATTTTGGGAGACTGCCCTAGATCACCTGCCTGCAGCTAAAAGATGTCCAAGGCCAGATCTTAGATGCCACCTCAGAGAAATGCCTCATTTCTGTGGCTATTAAGCCAAAGGTGTTTAGAACCTTATAAACACATCCAAAAGACCAACTCTGGCTATCTTGTTATAATGATACTTTTAAATGAAATGCAAAATCTTAACTCCTCTCACCACTTCCTGGCAAACTCCTACTCATCCTTCAAGAGTCAACTCAAATATCATTCCCACTTCTATGCTCCCATATAAGTTTTCTTTTTCTCTTTCATGAAAATTACCACATTATTTACTAATGTATTTTCTATGAGCAGCTAAAGGACCAGATCTACAGTTTATTGGATTTTTTGTTGTTGTCATCCCCCCTTTCTGTTAACATAATTTAAGCAATGAGATAGAACGGGCTTTCTTTTCTTTTATTCCATAGTTCGAATGCCAGCTTCATAAGTCACCAGCTGTGGGAATTTGGGCAAGAAACTTAAACTCCTAAAGCCTCAAATTCCTCATCCATGTAGCAGGGATAGTGGCAGCACATACATAACAGAGTGTGGTGCACAGAAAAAGGGAGACCAGTTGTGAAGCTCCTGGCACAAGTGGGATTTCTAAAATATACACACATGCATATATCACTCACCCCATACATGTATGTGCATATACATGTATTTACTAGTATTAAATACTAGATGCCTGGTGGACAACATTCATGCACTGGGGCGAGAGAAGTCCCTCAGCCCAGCCTATGCCCTCTAGCAGTCCAGGACTCCTTGCGGAATGTCCACTGAGGGGTCCTTAGCGCTGCCGCTGTGCTAGCAAGCCATGAGCCTGGCTCCAGGCTGAGCTGAGGTCCCTCTGAGAGAGTGCACTGACCACCAGGGGGCAGCTCCCGTGTTGAGTGTCCACCCCCTGCTGGTCAGTGAGCATCACAGTGACTGGTTGGTGTGCCAATCAGTCAATTTGCATATTAGCCTTTTATTATATAGGATGTATGCATCTACATAATCATGTATATGACTATCCATACAGTCAGATACATAATCATGTATGCATACATGCATTCATGTATTTAAGTGTAACTATGTATATGTTGTGTCCTTATTTTGTCACCGTTTTATTCATTATCCCTTCTCCTGATAGGTCACTGGAGTAGATTTCACAGGGCTCAATGCACAGAGCCTTGGATTTAGTAGAAATACATTCCTAAATAGAATGAGCATGGCTGAGCTGATAAGAACTGCTTGTCAATATGCTGAACCAGGAGGGTAGCCCTGGATGCTGTTGAATGCAGGGAGGATCATAACTTATGAGAAGAACCTTTCTCCAAGTCCAGAATCAGACCAGAAAAAGCAACAGGACCCATGGTAGAGCTGGTGAAGAGTGGGTAGAGAGAGTTGAAAGAAGTGGTCAGAAAAACTAGAATGGGATTTCATGATTTTTAGCAGCAAAGCATAGCCTGATTCTGACCAATTCACTTGGCTGATTTCTATTAGCCTCACCCTAACTGCCCTCCCCTACAGGCTTGATCACCTCTAACTACCCTCCCTTGCAGGCCTGGTCCCTCCCAACAGTCTTCCCCTGCTAGCCATCTTGTGGTGGTCATCTTGTGTCCACAGGGGGGCAGCCATCTTGTGTGTTGGAGTGATGTTCAATCTGCATGCTACTCTTTTATTAGATGGGCTAGAGGTCTGGTGCATGGGTAGGAGCTGGCTGGTTTGGTCTGAAGGGTGTCCTGGATTAGGATGGGGGTTCCCTTGGGGTGTGTACGGGGGGCCTGCTTGAGGCGCCTGAGGTGGTTTGCAGGCTGACCATGCCCCCCAAGCGACCCAAGTGGAGGCTCTGGTATCTGGGATTTATTTATCTTCTACAATTGAAACTTTGTAGCCTGGAGCAGAGCCAAGCCTTCTGCTAGCTCCATGGCAGCAACCATTTCTGTTGGAATTTATTTATCTTCTACAATTGAAACTTTGTAGCCTTAAGTGGAGGCTAAGGCAGGCCAGGGGCTCAGAAGCTTGGCTTCCTCCATCACCAGGGGCAACCACAGCCTCTTGCTCTCTCTAGCTCTATGGCTACCACCAGTTTTGTTGGGATTTATTTATCTTCTATAATTAAAACTTTGTAGTCTGAAGTAGAAGCCTGGGCCAGCCAAAGTGTGCAGGAAGCTTGGCTTTCTCCATCACAGGGGAAACTCAAGTCTCCCTCTTGCTCTCTCCATGGCCACAGCCATCTTGGTTGGGTTAATTTGCATACCCGCTCCTGATAGGCTGGTGAACATGGCTGTGGACATGGCTTGTGGGTGCAAGGGAGTGATGGTTAATTTGCATATTATTCTTTTATTAGATAGGATACCAATAGTAGCAGGAAGAACACGATTGTGCCTGTTTGGAAGTCTGACATGGGTTTCTGTAGGAGAGAAGCTGACATTGAGCCCCTGTGCGTGGTGTTGGGCTCCTGACATGTGTATAAGGCTGATTCTTCGCACAGTCTTCCCCTAACCAGAATCAAGCCTGTTCTGGTGACAGCACCTCAGACCAAGCATCCCAGCATCAACTTACTGTCACATACTTTGTGATACATTTTTTTTTTCTGAAACAAAACACAGTAATGTATTTTATCAGTCCTAATATGTTTTGCATTCAGAAAACACACACAGCATTTTCCTTTTTTCAAACAGTCATTTGTGGCATTAAACTGCATATAATTAAATTAAAAGCATACATGAACTCTCTGAAATACAATGCTTTGAATAAACCTGAAATCATTTTAATTAAAGCTGTTGAGACTCCACTGTATAATGGATGGTCAACAAATAGTACCAGATTCTGCTATTAGGCACAATCTCTGCAGTAGGAGATCCATTTGTGAGACCCAAGGAAAGAGACGAGGAATGGGACAGCATTTGGAAGGGAGTTGGTTGGGAGGAGGCGGGGGAGGGGGGGGCCGCCGGGTGCACAGAAAGAGAGTCTGGTGCAGAATTTCAACTAATCTTCCCATCTTATTTCCATTTAAAATTGGTGAGCTCCAATGGAAGTAGCTTGTTTCTGAAAATGGAAATAATACCTAACATTTATCTAGCAGTTTCCAAGTTCCAGGCATTGTTCTAAGGACTTGGCATGTACTAGCTTATTTATTTATTGCAACAATCCTCAGAAGCATATACCATTAATGTCTCTACTGCGTGGGTGAGGAAAATGAAGCTCAGACCAAGAGGCAAATAAATGATCTCTGGTCCTGTGGCCAGTAACTGGGGGAGCTGTAATGGGGATGCCCACATGCTCTTCTCAGTTTGGTCTTTGACCCTGACCCCACTGTACCCCCAAGTTCTCACTGCACAGCGATTATGCAATGTAGTCCAACTATGCAATGCCTCCAAGCACCTTACTGTGCATTAGATAGGGCAACAAGAGGCACTTTCAGCTGAGCCTGGTGCATGAAGGATAAGGAAAAATAAACTAGATATTTCTAAAATGTGTTCACTGGACTTGGCACTTTGGCATACCCATTCTTGCACTGGAGACTCCCTGAGGGTTGGAATCATGCTCATTTTGTGCAGTTAGACCCCAGCACTGTGGCCAGTATTTGTTAAATGGATGGATACCTACAATGGTCCTACAAGGTAGGCAAGATTATCCCTATTTCATAGACGATGAAACTGAGTTTTCAATGAAGGCAAGAGACTTCCACAGTCGATTAGAAAGACAAAATATGTAAAACTAGGACGGACTGAACTTCCATGTCTATGTTTTCCAAAATAGTGCAGGTAACAGAGGACATAGGAAGGGGAGTATCCGGCAGTTTAAACTCCAAAGTTGTTTCAGCAGTGAAGGTTTGGAGATCTGGGGCTGACAGGGCCTGAGGTGACAGTTAAACATGCAAAGGCTGGCCCTGGCAGCCTGGGGTCAGCATCCCAAAGCAGCAACGTGAGTGGCCACAGGCAGCCCCCAGGAAGCTGCTGCCTATTTGAAGCCTTTTATCTTCACCCCAGGTAGCTTGGCAGAGTATCTACAGAGAAGCACTTAAAAAGAGCCAGCCATTACTGAGCCTTTTGATGCATAGAAGAGTCCACATCAGTCAACATGGTTTTAGTTTCTGTGTTTTGAGAGGCTTACAACCCTGGGCTGGAAGCAGTGTCAGTGTAGGAAGCAGGGCCTGGAACCTCAGAAATACTGCAGCTCTGATCCCAGGAAGAGAGACGTGTGTCTCTGAAGCCCCAAATCCACCTGCACCAAGGATGGCAATGTTATTTTTCAACCACTCCGGGCTCTTAAACCTGATCTTTCCTGCCCAGATCATTCTTCTCCAATCCCAATTCAAGACTTGCTCAGGAAACATCAACAAAGCAGCTCAACCCCTGACTCACTTTAGCGCACATTCTCCTACATGCCCCAAAGGTATGGAAGTCCTTAAGAGGTGAATGCCACCCACCACCAACATGTGCTTCTAGACAAAGGAACCAACACCCTCTCTAGAGACCTGCTTGAGCCTGCATTCCACCACTCTAAGACCTGGAGCAAATTACTTTGCTTTTAGATCTACTAAAGAACTCCTCTTTAAGATGAGATAATACACACCATCCATTAAAGGTGGTAACATCATTCATTTAATCATTCATTCAATTCTCTGCTATAAAAAGTTAATACTGCCGAAACCAGTTTGGCTTAGTGATAGAGCATTGGCCTGTGGGCTGAAGGTCCCGGGTTCGATTCTGGTCAAGAGAATGTAACTTGGTTGCGGGCACATCCCCAGTCAGGGGTGTGTGGGAGGCAGCTAGCTGATCGATGTTTCTCTCTCATCGATGTTTCTGGCTCTCTGTCCCTCTCCCTTCCTCTCTGTGGGAAATTAATAAAATACATATTAAAAATAAAGTTAATACTTCCTCCAAGTTTTGAAGTCTACCCCCCTCCTAACTTTTTGGAAACTTTATACTGTGGATTAAAGGGCTACATACTAATCTGATTAGCTCAGGAAGGGCCTGTGTAGTGGTCTTGCAAACTCAGAGACTTAAAGTAACCACAAAAGATGGTCTGAAATTAAAACATTCTCATTAAAAAGCAGTCTATGGTGGGTAGTCATGTCCTAGGCCAGTATATTCCATGACAAAGATCAACTTTGATCTTAACTGAGCCTGTTGTCTTTTTGCATCTATAACATGCCTTTGGAATATCAGGGTAACTTGTAACTTCCCTTTTTCTGAACCCCTCTTGGCACAGCCAATATGCTAGGGCACTAGAGCAGAGACCACAGATTCCCTCCTGTTATCGCTATCTATTAACTAGACCCGAGTGCATGACATTCGTGCACTCAGGACAGCGGTGGGGAGCCTTCAGCCCAGCCTGAGCCCTCTCACAGTATGGGAGCCCTTAAGGGATGTCTAATTGACATAGTATGTTTTGTAATCAGTCTTGGGTTGAGCCAGCAGCTGGACATCCTAAGGATGCCAGAGGCTAGAGAGGTTCCCTCCACTGCCACTGAGCTCACCAGCTGGGCTCAGAGCTTTGGATGAGTGGTGGTCTCCCTGTGGGTGTATACTGACCACCAGGGGGCAGCTCCTAAATTGAGCATCTGCCCCCTGGTGGTCATTGTGTATCATAGCAACCAGCCATTCTGCTGTTCAGTCAATTTGCATATTGGCCTTTTATTATATACTAGAGGCCTTGGGGTGGTCTGGGTGAGGGGCCTGTGTTGGTTTGCAGGCCAGCCATGCCACTGGCCACCCAAGTGCAGGCTCTGGTATCTGGTATTTATTGATTTTCTATAATTGAAATTTTGAAGCCAGGAACAGAGGCCTGGTCCAGCCAGGGAAACTCAAGCCTCCTTTTGCTCCATGGCTGCAGCCATTTTTGTTGAGATTTATTTATCTTCTATAATTGAAACTTTGTAGCCTTGAGCAGAGTTCATGGCTGGCCAGGGTGTGTGGAAAGCTTGGCTTCCTCCATTGCCAAGGAAACCCAAGCCTGCTGTTCGCTCTGTGGCCATAGCCATCTTGGTTGGGTTAATTTGCATGCTCACTCCTGATTTGATGGCGGGCATGGCTTGTGGGTATAGCAGAGGTACAGTCAATTTGCATATTAGTTTTTTATTAGATAGGAAGATTTTTGTTGGCTAGCTAGTAAAAGAAGCATGTGTCTATTATTTTACTTTTTATCCAATCCCAGAGGTTTCCCCACTTTGCTTTCTGCTATCTCCCTAATCTATCACCAATGGATTTCATGTTTCCTCCTGTATAAAACTAGGTGAAAAAAAGGGATATTCTCTAGAGCAGTGGTTCTCAACCTTCTTAATGCCATGACCCTTTAAACAGCTCCTCATGTGGTGGTGACCCCCAACCATAAAATTATTTCCGTTGCTACTTCATAACTGTAATTTTGCTACTGTTATGAACTGTAATGTAAATATCTGATATGCAGGATGTATTTTCATTGTTACAAATTGAACATAATTAAAGCATAGTGATTAATCACAAAAATAATATGTAACTATATGTTGTGAAATATTTATTTCTAATTACAAATAAATGAAATTTTGTCTTGAATCGTGGTATAGTATGGGTAACAGTCTTAGTATAACAATAGTAAACTACATTGCTACATTTTGCTACACTGAGGAGCGGTGTGTTGGTTCCTAAGACCATGGGAAATAGGTGTTTTCCAATAGTCTTAGGTGACCCCTGTGAAAGGGTCATTCGACCCCCAAAGGGGTCGCGACCCGTAGGTTGAGAATCGCTGCTCTAGAGCATTATCTGAATATGTTGAGATTCTGCTGCCTGGCAATTGTTGACAGTTTGGCTTAAATAAACTCACAAAAATTCTTCATATGTTTGAATGTTTCTTATGTTAACAATACCATCATTGATTCCTTCTCTCCCATGTATTTTTACCACTGTCTCAAATGGATCCTCCTTATAGGCAGGTCTCTCTTTCAGGACAAAAGGGAGAAATGAAGGAGAACATGAGGGAGAAAGGGAAGAAGGAATAAGGGGGAAACCTCTATTGGCTCTACATCTACCTCCAACTACTTCACTATCTGTGTCCTTAGCAGCTGAACTTCTCTAAAAAATGTGTCTTTAACTTCTGTCACCATTTCCTCCCCAAATGGCTTTCACCACCATCACTCCACCAACACAGCTCCCATAAAATGAACACCCTCTGTTTTCACTAGATTCAATGAAGAACTTTCCGTCTTCTTTTCAACCTGCAGTCTACCTGTCTCCTCTCTTCTAACTGAAGTCCTCCCCCATGGGCTCCCACAACCTCACTTGGATTTCCACCTATCTCTGTAGCTGTTCCTCTCTTCTCTCATTTGTAGACTTGTCTGCATCTGCCAGCCACTGAATGTGGAAATCCTCAAAGTTACTGTTCTCACTCAGTCCTTTTCCTCAGGGCAGTTTTAAATAGGATGAAAGCTCCAATTATTGCAAACATCCTAATAATCCCTAGTGTTCATCTACTGCCCTTGCCTCTCCTCTGGATTTGCAGATCCAGTAAGGTGGCTGAGATAGTCATTACTGGGATAGTCATTAATCTCTGATTTTATGACTCCCCCAAAGTGAGGTCATCTTACCAGCTTGTAAAGGTGCTATGAGGACACCATGATTATTAGGAAATATAGACGGTAGGAAATGAAGTCTGAAGACATTAACTAAAAGAATAGCATATTTCAGAAGCATACTTCTCCAACAACAAACTACTTCCCCCTACCCTTATCTCAACCCAAAACTGATCACAGAATATACTAATGCCTATATTCCAGATGCTGTATCCTACTGTTTATTTAGTATTCCACAATGATACTTAAGAGGCACCTCCAACTCAACCGGTCCCAAACTAAACATACAGTCATCTTGCCCAAACCTATCCATTTCTCATATTCCATTTTCAGTAAACCCAGTAATATAAGCTAAAACCCTAGGAATCACTCTCACCACCTCCCTTACTGTCATAACATTATATCCCTAGTTTTTTTAATACTTTTTCTGTTAACTACCTGTAATTCCATATACATCTACCTCCTCAGTTGAGTACAAGACACCATGACTGCTCATTTGGAATGGTGTGGCCTACTAACTGCAATTTAGCATCTCCTTTAACTAAGGATATAAATAATAAAATTACAGTAGTATTAGCAATAACTAATAATTTGTCATTAATTAAAGACAGAAATGTCACATTACAGTGGTTGCTGATATCCTGAAATATAATTTATATCCATCACTACATCATAATTATGATAATAATTTTGTTAATATACTTGTGATCAAATCGTATTTAAGGCATTAATAAAGTTTATCTATACATACTTATTTATTAATGCCTTAAATAACAAGATTTGATCAGAGGTTTAATATATACATAACATATATTGTGCATATGTCAAATGTGATATATATTTGTAGTGGTGTTTTTGTTTGCTTTTGCTTTTTAATATATTTTTATTGATTTCAGAGAGGAAGGGAAAGGGAGAGAGAGAGAGAAACATCAGTGATGAGAGAGAATCATCCATTGGCTGCCTCCTGCATGGTCCCATTGGGGATCTAGTCCAAAACCCAGGCATGTGCCCTTGACCAGAATCAAACTGGGACCTTTCAGACTGCAGGCCAACACTCTATCCACTGAGTCAAACCAGCTAAGCCTATAGTGGAGTTTTAACAACTTGCTCTTGGTGTGGGGAGAGGCTGATATTTAATGTTTGCCTATTTCTATGGTATAAATACTCTCATCATGGCCACATTCAAGTTTTCAACATGACATCACTGAACACAGAATTGAAAAGAGATGTGCACAATCAGCGTTTATGAGCTTAAGAATAAGCTGGCTCCAGCACATGGTTGCATAGATACTACTCTATCACACAAAAAAGTTGCTTTGCTATTTATAAAAAGGTATCAAACTATTATAGTATACAAAGAGTAAAATATAAGTAGGTTCTAGCACTATTCTAAATATTTTAACCGATGTAACAAAACACAATATTTGGAGATGGGCTTCAACAGACTGACAAAGGGTCCCTGCACAAAATGGTCAAGAACCCTTGTAATTCTCAGAAAAATAGTTTCAAAAAGAAATCTAATTAAAACAGCTACCCCCATAGCCCATTATCTGCCCCCAACCTGACACATATACACATTGAATCCTATTAAGGGCTTCCGCAGCTTTTAAGAAAGCCCAAATCCTTCAAATGACCTACAAAGCCCTGCATGGCCAAGCCCTTCTCATCTCTTCTCTCCCCTGCTTCATATTCTTCACACCTAAAGTCCTCAACTGACTAAAGTGTTGAATTATAAGCATCAGTTTCTTAATCTCTCCCAGAAGCCCACCCACCACCACTACCATGTACTTGGGAATCTCTGCTGACCCCATGATCTGCTGTAGGAGCTGGGAATTAGATCTCAGGACCTCAGAGTTCGGGGCTAATGCCACAGAGTTCGGGGCTAATGCATGGCTGACCATGCAATTTACACTGCAATATAAAGGCATCCTTGTCACATTGGGCACCTCAATTGCCAGGTTACAGTGGAACTTGGTAATGGGCCCCAATCACTTTGAGATCCTGTGACTACAAGGACTACAGAGACATAATCAGAGTTCCCATGGACCAGAAGAAACTTTCCAATGTTTTCCCCAGAGTTGTATATCTTCCTTACTGACAGGCTCCTCATTACTCCTTCTGTTTGGCAGACATTTGTTTCCTCCCTGACTTTCACAAAGAAAAAGGACAGGTTTTGCCTAATGAGCGTTGTCCTAGGTTCCCAACCATTCTACACCTCTGCTCCTTGCAGGTTGCTCTTTTGTTTAATGGTGTGTGTGGTTGAGTACACATTCAAAAGGTTGTTTCTCAACAACATTTTATTTAAAGGAGAGAATCTGAGGGCCATGTTCTCAGCTTGAAGTAGAAACCGTTTCCTCTTTCAATCAATGACAAAGGGCTGTTAGCAACTAAGTAATTCCTAATCACTGTTGGCAAACAGGAGACCTTGCTGAGACATGGAGCTGTGGCAGGCTTCCTCCTTGAGTGACACTGTCCTTAACAGATGAGCTTACAGCAAGTGAACTGAGGTATCTTAAAAGCAAGTCTATGTATCAGTTAATCAAAAACCTGTCTTATTTTTTTTTTCTTAACAGGCACCTTATCTGTATCTTGAGAATGTCGTAAATTGTTCTAATACACTTTACTGCTGTCCAGAAAGAATTATTTTTGTTAATGGCATGGTAAATCAGGAGACTTGTTAGTGAAACTGCTCAGAAAATTGGTCCTATAATACTTGTCAGATTTCCAAATTCTCGCTGGGAACAAAGATGGTAACTGTAACATATTTGCTAAATTCCATTACTTTAATACATTTATGTTGCTTGAGATATGGGATGCTAAGGAAGGCACACACATAAATCAAGGGTAAAACCATAAAATCAAATCCAAAGATAGATATTATGGCTGTAAATTCAGACCTGATTTCAGGGTTAATATTCTATTAGATTTGAGTGCCATCACTTACATGCTTAGAGAACCTGCTCAGCCTCCTTTATGGCCCCCATGTGAATTCCTAATGAGCATGATCTTACCACTCCCCCGTGTCCAGGACCTCCAAGTCAAATGACCAGGAAGCATCCTCTTCACAAAGAAACTCACTGGCTTCCTTCACAGCACAGAGCAGGCCTCAGTTGCTCTCCTGTTATTTATTGAAAACCCTTTCTGGGGGAAAATAACTTGAGAGGTGCTCAAACTCAATCATGATCTGAAAATGCACTTGAAAAATATAAATGTAATAATAGCTTGGCAAATGTTTAAAGTTTGATAATATCAAGTGTTGGTGATGGTATGAGGAAACAACTTTCATAAAATGTGGAGGAGCAGGTAATTTGGCATAACACCTCTTTAAGGAGAATTTGGTAAGATCTTAAAAAAATACATATATGTATGTATGTATACAGAAAGATATATATAAAATATGCATATACATGTATATGTACATATAAATGTACATATATACAAGGTTATGCAAAAGCAGGTTTACAGCTGTGAGTTTACCATTTTATTCTTATATTATTATTTGTCAATTATCATATTACTAGAGGCCCAGTGCACAAAATTTGTGCATGGAGAAGGTATGTCCCTCAGCTCAGCTGGCACCCTCTCCAATCTGGGACCCCTCGAAGGATATCCAACTGCCTACCATGATTGTGCTAAAATGCATAGTCAGACATCCTTCTCACAATGCAGGACTGCTAGCTCCCAACTGCTTGCCTGCCTGCCTGCCTGATTACCCCTAAACGCTTCTGCCTGCTAGCCTGATCACCCCCTAACCACTCCCCTGCCATCCTGATCAATGCCTAACTGCTCCCCTCCTGGTCTGGTAACCCCTAACTGCCCTCCCCTGCAGGCCTGGTTCCCCCCAACTGCCCTCCCTGCAGGCCTGATTGTCCCCAACTGCCCTCCCCCGCAACAGCCCTCCCCTGCAGGCTTGGTATTCCCACCCCCCAAAACTATCCTCCTCTGCTGTCCCAGTCACCCTTAACTGCACTCCCCTGCAGGCCTGGCCCTTCCCAAATGCCATCCCTGAAGGCCTGATTTCCCCCAACTGCCCTCCCCTGTAGGCCTGGTCTCTCCCCGCCCCCCAACTGCCCTCTCTGCTTGTCCAGTCACTCCTAACTGCCCTCCCCTGTAGGTCTGCTCCACCCCAACTTCCCTCCCCTACTGGCTTGCTTCCCCCTAGCTACCTTCCCCTACAGGCCTGGTCACCCTCAACTGCCCTTCCCTACAGACCCTCTTGCGGTGGCCATCTTGTGTCCACATTGGGGCTGCCATCTTTGTCCACAGGGGGGCAGCCATCTTGTGGACATTTAAACAACTGTAAACCTACTTTTGCCCACCCCATACTGGTATGTTTTTACTATTTCAAATGTATCTAAAAAATACTTTTACATGTGCACATGGAAACAGCTACAAGAATGCCCACTATAGCCTTGGCTGGTTTGGCTCAGTGGATAGAGTGTCAGCCTGCAGATTGAAGCATCCCAGGTTGGATTCTAACCAAGGGTACATGCCTGGGTTGCAGGCTTGATATCCAGTGGGTGACATGCAGGAGGCAGCTGATCAATGATTCTCTCTCATCATTGATGTTTCTATCTCTCTAACCTTCTCCCTTCCTCTCTGAAATCAATAAAAATACCTTTTAAAAAAGAATACCCACTATAGGATTAGTTTTAATAGTGAAAATCAATAAGGAAAAGGTTAAATGAAGGGATTTATGGCAGACCCACACCATGAATATAATATAGAATTAAAATAAATGAGGTATTCCCACATGTATTAACATAGGAAGATATCTAAAGTACATTCCAGAGTGAAATGATAATGCTGTCAACATCTAAGAATAGGGGATTTTAGGGGGAGTAAAAGCCTTATTTGTTATTACTTATCTGTGATTATTTAATTTTTATTTATCTTCTGACTTAAATTCCTGGGTTCAAACCTCAGTTGTGCCATTCACTTCCCAGGTGAGTCCTGTGCCTCAATAGTCTCATCTACAAAGCAGATGGCATAGCTAAAACGGGGGCTAATGGTGGTGCCTGGTACACAGTAGGTGTTCATTTGTCACTATTGCAAAATCAACTTACTAATAAATAAGTCAATATTTTTATACCCTCAAAGACAGAGAAAGAAACTTCATTGTGGTAGCTTTCCTCATGCTCCTATTTACTAGTCTTTACAATCCCTCTCATGTTATTTTTGTCTTGTCTGCTGTAGGAGTTCAGCTCTGATAGCATAGTGGGAAAGCATAAGGTATTCAGTGACAATTTTTTACTAAGTGTTTTCACAAAATCAAATGATTCTATGTCTGTAATTCCCTAGAAAGTAGACAAAGAACTATCAAAGGCTGTTAGATCTTGCTTAACAGAAATATAAGGAGATGAAGATCTTAGAAAATGAGTTCCGTTCTTTCAAAGAAGAAAAAAGTAAATTATTTCATGCATGCAAAAAGTCAGCAGTTCTAAAAAATTTAGGAAAAGCAGAGAAAAAGAAGGATTTTATGGAATTATCCCATCTCATTTCATTTTGCAAATGTGGAAGCACATGAAAAAAATATCACAGGGTTGTCCAAGGTCACTGAGCAAGTCAGCTGGAAACCAGAGTAAAATTCTGAGATTTTTTTTTACTGAGTCCTTTCCTCCCAATTTGCCTCTTGCCTAGAGGTCAGTAAGATGTGCATTCAAGAAACACTGTAATTAGGAAATACGCTGTCTCCCCTTAACAAGTTGATCCTGGATAATAAGCAATTCCCTTTGATCATTTTAAGAGAAAAAGAACACAGTTTAAAAATCACCCAAGCTATAGTTGAGTACATGCCTTAAGTTTGGAAGAAACTAAATAGAGTTCATTAAATTCCCTAAGAATTATTGCTATGGATCTAGTTGCACATGTTTACCTTTGGACAGGTTTTCTCCATATACAAAATACTTTATTATGGCTTTGGAGGGCAAAATCTTGAGGTTAATTGTTCCTTTCACCCTTTATTAAAAATGCAGACTATCCTTTATCTTCTTAAAAAACATAAAACTTTAGTTTGACAGTTATCCTTAGACCCACAAGGAGGGAGCTCCAAGATAAGAAGTCAATGGGTCCCTCTTCCGGGATCCTTAGCACCAAAATCAAGATATGATGTCATTTTTAACTACATGGTTTTACTCTTCTGTTTCTTCCTCATATCTAAGTGTTAACTCTCACTCATCTACTCCAACTGGGCCCCGGGCCCCTACCCTTAACCTGAAAATCTTCCACCTTTCTCATGTTGCCCTTCCCAGCTACCAGACTTCTTCCTACCTATCATGCTGCTCAAACTGCTACAGAAATTATCTTCCATCCTCAACCAACACACACCCTGTTTTCTTTCTCCTGCAAAACAACCAAAACATTTCAACTCTTCTCTTTCTTTTGGGCAAAAATATGAAATAGGACATTTGTTCAAAAAGAATTAAGCAAATAAAAGCAAGTATAGCCGAGACCAGTTTGGCTCAGTGGATAGAGCGTCGGCTTGCGAGCTGAAAGGTCCCAGGTTCAATTCTGGTCGGGGGCATGTACCTTGCTTGCCGGCACATCTCCACTGTGGAGTGTGCAGGAGGCAGCTGATCGATGTCTCTCTCTCATCGATGTTTCTGACTTTCTATCTCTCTCCCTTCCTCTCTGTAAAAAATCAAATATATATATATATATATATATATATATATATATATATATATATATATGAAGCTGACTTTTATATATATATAAAACAATTATAAGGTGTCTTAACAATCTATCCAATTCCTTCCTTTTTACATGACATTAGGAACATTAGTTGTATGGATAAATCTGGAAATGTCTGTTGTCAGTAAAAATAATTTTTTTTGTTGTTTTTTAATAGTCACAAATGCAAAACCATGTACTTAGAAACTAGACTTTGTCATTTGAGCAAAAAAAATTATTTAATAAATCTTCATTGTTCAGATTATTACAATTGTTCCTCTTTTTCCCCCCATAGCTCCTCTCCACTGGTTCTCACCCCACCCTCTGCCCTTCCTCCCCACACCACTATCCTCATCCAAAGGTGTACGATTTTAGTCCAGTTTCTTCCTGCACCCCTCCTCACCCCTTTTCCCTGAGAATTGTAGCTATGTCCCTGATTCTATTATATTCACCAGTTTATTCTGTTCATCAGATTTTTTATTTACTTGATTTTTAGATTCACTTGTTGATATATATGTATTTGCTGTTCATAATTTTTATCTTTACCTTTTTCTTCTTCTTCCTCTTCTTAAAGAGTACCTTTCAGCATTTCAAATAACAGTGCTTTGGTGGTGAAGAATTCCTTTAGCTTTTTTTTATTCGTGAAGTTCTTTATCTGACCTTCAATTCTGAATGACAGCTTTGCTGGGTAATCTTGGTTGTAGGTTCTTACTATTCATCACTTTGAATATATCTTGCCACTCTCATCTGGCCTGCATAGTTTCTGTTGAGAAATCACCTGATAATCATATGGGTGCTCCCTTGTAGATAACTGACTGTTTTTCTCTTTCTGCTTTTAATATTCTTTCTTTGTCTTTTGTTCTTGGCATTTTAATTATGATGTGTCTTGGTATGGTCCTCTTTGGATTCCTTTTGTTTGGGGTTCTCTGAACTTCCTGGACTTATAAGTCTATTTCTTTCATCAGGTGGGGGAAGTTTTCAGTCATTATTTCTCAAATAGATGTTCAGTATCTTACTTTCTCTTTTCTGGCAACCCCATAATTCTGATGTTGGTACACTTGAAGTTGTCCCAGAGGCTCCTTACACTATCTTCATATTTTTTGATTCTTTTTCTTTTTGCTTTTCTGGTTGAGTGGTTTTTGCTTCTTTGTATTTCAAATCTTTGATTTGATTCTTGTGATTCTCTGGTTTGGTGTTAGAGCTCTGTATAATATTTTTTATTTCAGTATGTTTAATTTCTAGTTGGTCATTTTTCATATCCTCAAGGGTCTTGCTAAATTTATTGGCCTTTTCTAGAAAATTCTTAAAAACCCTATAAGCGTGGTTTTGAACTCTATACCAATTGTTTGCTTACTCCATTTCTTTCATTTGTGATCTGTTTCTTTGTCTCTGCATTTTGGTTGCTTCCCTGAGTTGATAGAGTGGCTTTGTGTGCTAGGTGTCCTATAGGGACCAGTGGCTCAGCCTCCCAGTTACCTGAGGTGGACACTCTTGGTGCACCCCTTTGTGGGCTGTGTGCACAGTCTTGTTGCAGTTAGTCTTTTTTAAAAAATATATTTTATTGATTTTTTACAGAGGGGAAGGGAGAAGGATAGAGAGTTAGAAACATCGATGAGAGAGATACATTGATCAGCTGCCTCCTGCACACCCCTGACTGGGGATATGCCCACAACCAAGGTACATGCCCTTGACTGGAATTGAACCTGGGACCTTTCAGTCCACAGGCCGATGCTCTATCCACTGAGCCAAACTGGTTTCGGCATGTAGTTAAGTCTTGATTGCTGTTGGTATTACTGGGAGAAATTGACCTCCAGGCCAATTGGCTGTGAGGATCAGTTGTGTCTACACTGGGAGAACTTCTGTGCTGGAGACACCCTTATGAGACAAGACTTGGCAAAAGCTTCTGTGCTCAACTTGATGGAGCAGAGTGCAGGGCAGAGCAGACAGAATTGGTTTCCCATCAGCTCTGCCCTAATAGGCCTCTGTGTCTCAGTGTTCAATGATAATTGCTGCAAACACCTATGAGAGAAAGCTGCCCTCGAGTTCTGCCCACTGCCAGACAGTCTGGTTCCTCAGACTCCCACCCAGAACTGGAGTTCAGTGCAGTTAAGAGCTTTTGTTTCTCCCCCCACTTGAGAAAGCCAGCCATGCACTCATTGCCAGTCCTCTCTGCACGTGTCTCTGTACCTCTGCATCCTGTAGCTCCTCTGAGTCTCGGTGTGCTTTTCTCTTTCCTTCTAGTTGTAGAATTTCCATCCAGCTAGCCTTCCTGTAGTTTTAGATGATGTCAGTGTTGTGTTTTAGTTTTGAAATTGTTGTGCAAGGCAGCAGTTTAGGTGTTTATTTTGCTGGCATCTTGGTTTCTGGATAAAAACTTTATTGGTCTTGCTCTCTTAAAGGCAACTACTTCCTTTCCTACCTCTAATTGCCTTGGATTTTAGCCTTGAGATGAGTGCTGTACCCACATCTTATCAATACTCCCTGGGATATATAAGAACATATTACACCTGGCAAATTTCACCTTATTATCTACACTCTGTGCACCTCAGTTATGCTTTGCTCTTCTTTACTATGCCATAATGAAAGCCTTTGTCTTTTGGGACCTAAAATTTCTCTGCAGAAGAAATACAGCCATATTTCACTCATCATTGTTCCACTGAGTACTAACGACAAATATGCAAACTCTTCAGCTCTCCCTGCCTAAGTGCTTGGGACTCATCTCCTCAAAACAAAACATCATTTCTCACCCGAGGTTCCAATCAAGCAGACTGAAAGTTTGAGCAAGAATTAAATGAGATCTCCCCCCAAATTTCTCTATACTTGTTCCGCCATTTCCCATAATTTGCCTCAGAAAAGGGATACTGTTGCTATAAAACAGAGATATATTAAGAATAATCAAATTACATTTTTTAAACATCCAAGCTTTCTGCTATTGTTCTAAAAGCCCAAAGTTTTAATTTCAATTCCTAGATTTTAAAAGGAATCTGGATATACAATATTGGGCTTCAAATGAAAGACAGAGAAGAACAGATTATGATCCAAAGTACTACCACTTATTGTCTAGATAAAAAATTCTCTGGTTTGGAAGGAGAAGGAAAAATACAACAGATGTGATAAAAGGGACAATGACCTCTGATCTCTCTAACCTGCATTTCCCATATACTTTAGGAAAAGACTGAACAATGAAGACAGAGCTGAAAAACTTGAGTCACCCCTAAGCTTGGAATGAGAAGACTGAAGTCCAGATACCTATACTAACATCTCAGTGGATGCCATAGTGCCTCCAACCAGTCACAGCATGTAGCTCAATAGAAATTAGATAGAGACCTAGGGGATTATGGAGGCAATGAATGAACTTTAGTTCTCACCAACTGGTAGAAAGGGTGATCAAAACAGAAAACAAAGGCAGTTGTCATATTTATTTACACCCCAGAGTTTAACAAAACAGTACCTTCTACAATACCTTCTCATTTGTATCTGATAAAGTACAGCACACCCACATCACATTGGGAAGACTATACCTTTAAAATAAAAGTAGACTCTCCCAGGGCTTCCTCAACGAAAGCACCATTAGAAATCAGTAGGCTATGAGAAAAGTTCCAAATAAGACTCTCATGCTCTGCCCTAAATTGTGTTTTTATGAAGTCTTTTTGACTTTGACTGTCATTCATGGAATAGTGCTCCTACTTGTCATACTCATATTTGGGCATCTCTCATTGCTGTCTCTAACTATCTGCCACTGGCCCTGGTCCCAGATCTGTGCAGGCCCCTGAATTATATTTTGGTATAATGCCCAAACATCCTCTGGCATTTTGCTAGATTTTGGCCTCATTCATCTGTTTCTCTATGGACAGCTTGAACCAGCCATGCCACTCTGCATAGCTGAGATAAGCCAAGGACTAAATTTGGACAGCTGTAGGATTTAATCATCAAATGAGTAGAAAAGACAGAAAATACACAAATTTATTGTTACTTTTTGGTTCTAAGGGTCACCAATCAGCTTAATAATATAAGCACCTCTCTCTTCTGGACATGGCCTCCTTCCTCTTGCATTGTAAAACCTGTCGCCCCATCAAGGGCTGTCATTCTGTGGTCCTAATACAAATGAAAATACATGATAATGGTGGCGGGGAGTGAAGATAGGTTCCCCTTAATGAAAATGAAAAAATAAGTTTACACTCTCATTTGTGATAATAAACTTGGGAATCTTATTATTTTTATTATTTTTTTGTTGTTAATTTTCACCCTAGGACATATCTATTTTAAGAGAGAGTGGAAGGGAGGGAGGGAGTGGGAGAGAGAAACATCGATAATCAATGTGAAAGAGACACATCAATTGGTTGCCTCCCATACAGGCCGAGACTCTAACCACTGAGTACACTGGCCAAGGCTTTGGAATCTTATTGGTGCTTTGTGTTTTATGTTGATGATTTTTCTTTGAGCCTCTGGATAATGAAAGATGGATGGATAAGGTGAATGTACCAACCTTGGATGTCTTCTACGTAAGTAACTATTCTGAATAACTGTTTACAATAGAAATGAAAATATGGAATTAGGTAAGGTGAAAAAACAAATTTGAGGAAATAGTACACATACTTTAATAACATTAGATTATTTTTTTCTAAATTTCCTAATATATCTTATAATATAGATATAGCTTTTTCAACCCTAAATTGTATTGATGGGTCATCAATTCAATTTTATTCCTTCCCTTCACTGATTATCTAATCCAGGGGATCATGTTCTTTATATAACTTTAGCACTTGCTATGTACCCCAGAAGTTAGAAGCAGAGAGGATTCAACCAAATATTGAGTGTCTACCATGAGTCATATCCTGAGCCAGGTGTGTCATGTATATGTGTATACTAATCCTCATGGTGACTCTACTCATCAATTATTAAATCCACCATTTGGGGAAATCGAGGAAGGGGTATGTAAAATAGGAACAGAGTCTAAACCCATGATGATCTGATAATATGGATTCCTGTTGTTGTTTCTTTCTCTGCTTTCTTTCTTTCTTTCTTTCTTTCTTTCTTTCTTTCTTTCTTTCTTTCTTTTTCTTTATTTGGTAGCAGGAACATGTAGTTGTTTTCTAAATTTCTATTTTAAAAAATGATGATAAATTCACATTCTGTTTAAAAATAATCATTTTTGAGTTTGAGCTGTTCAGACATTCCAAATAATTTGAGTCTTGGGTGTTGTGAGAGTCAGTAACTTGGAAAGAAAATGCCATGCTTCTTCTTACATTCTGAGATGAAGAAGGTTTAATACATGAGAGGGAATGGATGTGCATTTTCCAGAAAACAAATCAGAGTTTCCTTTCACCAGCCAGTGTAGCTCAGTGATGGAGCATTGACCCATGAAGCAGGAGGTCATAGTTAGATTCTTGGTCAGGGCACATGCCTGGGTTTTAGACTTGATCCCTAGTGAGAGGCAAGCAGAAGGCAGCCAAATCATTATTCTCTCATCATTGATGTTTCTATCCCTTTATCTCTCTCCCCCTCTCTAAAATCAATTAAAAATGTATTTAAAAATAGTTATAGTAGCCCTTCAAAGATAAAAGAGAATTATTAAAAATTGAGGTCAACTTAAATCTTATAACTCTGAGTCTCCATGATGCTATCCCAGCATCATGCACCACATCTCTGTCAGGGACAGAGTAGCTGAGCTGAGGGTAGTCTAGACCTACCCAAGGTCAGTGAGAGGTGCAGGCCGACAAACAGCAAATCAAACATTTAAGTGCAAGCTGTGCCTTTTTCTAACTCAGGGAATGCTTGTGCAACCTGAACTCCAGGGCCAGCCATGTTTCTGCCATAGAACAGCATGCTGGAGGGAAAAACAAACAAACAGGAATGTGTGAATCCATCCCAGGGATCCAAATGAATGTTTTAGCATCCCTGATTCTGTTCAGGGTCCTCAGTGGAATTTGTTTTTAAAGTGAGGAAACTGGCAAAGATGATGTGTACAGATGTGAAAGATGAAGGCAGTGAGGCAACTGTGATTGTTGGGAGACAAAAGGAAATTTGTTCCTTGGCCACTTCAAGTACACTTCTCTGATAGCCAAAGGAGGGAGATAGAAATGTTGCCTGAATATTTTTGTAAAGGTACCTTCACTTCTCCCCAGTACATTCAATTTTAAAGCTATACCCAATAGTCATAGCTCCTGTGTTCTTATGCACTATTTTTTCCCCGCCTTTTCCCCAGCTTTATTGAAGTATAATTGACAAAAAAAATGTGTATATTTAAGATGTACAATACTATCTAATAAAAGAGTAATATGCAAATTGACCATCACCCCAACACACAAGATGGCTGCCCCATGTGGTCAAATATGACTGCCCCCATGTGGACACAAGATGGCCAGCTGGGGAGGTTAATTGGGAGAAACCAGGTGTGCATGGGAGGGCAGTTGTAGGTGATCAGGCCAGGAGGTCGGGGTAGTTGGGAGGGACCAGGCCTGCAGGGGAGAGCAGTTGGGGGAACCAGGCCTGCAGGGAAGGGCAGTTAGGTGCAAACATGCTGGCAGGGAGCTATTAGCCATTAATCAGGCTGGCAAGGGAGTGGTTAGGGGGTGATCAGGCTGGCAGGCAAAAGCAATTAGGGGCAATCAGGATGGCAAGCAGCTGGGAGCCAGCAGTTCTGGATTGTGAGAGAGATGTCCAACTGCCCATTTAGGCCCTATCCTACTGGAAATTACCAAAGATCCTACCTGGATCAGTCCTAAACAGACAGTTGGACATCCCTCAAGGGTTCCCAGATTGGAGAGGGTGCAGGCTGGGCTGAGGGACACACACACACACCCATGTACAAATTTTATGCCCTGAGCCGCTAGTATTATATTTAACAAATACATATATACCAGAGTCAAGTTAATTAATACATCCATGACCTCACATAGTTACCCTTTTTTAGGTGTGGTGAGAACACTTAGGATCTACACTCTGAGCAACCTTCAAGTGTCAATATAGTATTGTTAACTATAGTCACCCTATTGTTCATCTTAGAATACAAGTTTGTACCTTTGATCAACATCTCCCCATTTCACCCACTATTAAGCACCCTTCTATTTTGTTTCTGAGCTTGACATCTTTAGATTCCACATATAAGTGGAATCATGTAGTATTTGTCTTTCTGTTTCTGGTTTATTTCACTTAGCATAAAGTCCTCCAGATTCACCAATGTTATCACAAATATAAATTTTTCTTAATTTGTGATGGCTAAAGAATATTCTACTGCATATATACATGCAGACATGAACAGATTTCTTTATCTGTTCATTCATTGACAGATTCTCTGATCTCTTGTGCTTGACTAGGGTGCATTACTTGTCTTCAGGGTATGTGAAAGGGGGAATAAAGGTGCAGCCAGAGAGAAAGAACAGGATAGGAAATAGAAGATGAAGCTGCGCTGTGGACATATTGTTGCTACTGTGGGTGTCTCCATTCTTGTGTTATGCCTTAGGGGCCTGTCATTCCCTGATACAGTACCAGGAGAAAAGCAGATCCACTGTGCCTCCCTTCTTAGACAACCCTGAGATGGACAACCTACCTCAGTTGTGCCAATGCCACTAAAAGCAGAAAAGAGCATTCTGAAGAGCTGAGGAAGCACCTGCTTCATCAGGGTGAGCTCTATTATATGTAACACTGGTGTAGCAGACACTATTACTGCCCCACCCATATCCACTTAGCGCTCATTATTCTCATTTCTTTCTGTGGCCACAGGACCATGTGTGGTCTGCTCTTTTGGTGGGTTGGAAGAACCAGGAAGTAATGCCCGTAGAAGCAACCCTCAACTTAGGAGAGGGAACTGCTAAACACATTTCTCAGCTTCCTTGCTTTGTGCATAGTGAACCCTGATGTGTCTCAACACAGATTCCAGAGGTCCTCAATGGGATTGAGTCTCAATCATCCACAATGGTAACATCCATCAACACACAATTTATTGCCTTCCTCTCATTCCTTAGAGCACTCCTTACTCTCCTACCCTCTTACCAGAGTTTCCTGTCACTTCACAAATAAATTATTTTCACTGAATCAGCATTTGCTTTGGGGAATAGAAGCTAAGACACCTGGATTTGGCACGAATGTGGATGACAAACTTAGAACTGCACTCTCCCCCATCCCAATCTATACATTTATAGTGACAACAGTTCAAGAGCCGTTAAAAGATTATGGGTTTCAAAAAAAATTACTTAGAATCATTTTATATGCTGTGTATGGGTTCATTGAAGAAACTAAAGTGTCATTTTCAATTTATTATCTAGTTTCTTCCAGTTAATTTTTGCACGTTCCTTGATTACTGACCCCAGAATGTCATGCTGGCTCCTCTTGTTGCCTTGAGTCAATACCCTTGTCTAAAGAGTCAAGTATCATTGACTCAATAGTCATTAGCAGTAGCTCTATTTACTGTTCTCAATCCTGGCTGCCCCATCATGACTTCATATCTGTGATCAAGGGCTAATTTTGGTAGTTGCTTGACTTGATAGAAATTCAGGGTGCAGAGAGGTTCCTGGGAGATAGAAGATACTAGAGATAGAGTGGGTAAGATGGGGAGGGGATGTTCCCCAAAGAATTTGAATCTACAGGAGCAAAGGATCTCTTGAGGAGAATCAAGCCGGGAGGTTAGATGAACTCATAATGGGCACAATCATTAATAAATTCAGCGGCCAGGGTAATTGGAAACAGGCTAAAAGTACTTTGCAGGATGGGTTAGGGGAAATGATTCAGAAATAAACCTGTGAATAACTTTTGGGTGTTGGTGGCAATCTTTCTAAGTCTCTGTAGGGTGGAAGGTGAGTCTTCAAACCTCTGAAGTCAAGCATGATTGGACACCAAATAACCTAGTTTCTAAGCATCAAGCACTCCTGAGACACAAAAATGTAACTTTAAGATGCTTTGAGATTCAAGACCTACAATTCCATTTTTTCCCTTGTTTAGTGGTGAAAAATATAACAAATGGAATCCAAAGAAGGAAAAAGACAAGATACCTGGAAATCCATATGTTTTATTTAAATAATTGAATACTGGCTATAAATGAGGAAAATAACCAAACTTAACATGAGTGGGTTTCTCATCTGAGACTCCGAAATCCAGAACAAACTTCAGCACAGAATCAGTATTTTTTTGGAATTTAGTTAAGTCCTCTTCATTTTCTTTTATATCATGAGGTGTGCAATGGCTGAACACCTATCCAAGTAAGTGAATATATTGTAAATATGCCTCAAATCATATATTATTGCCAGATCCCATTATTTAGAAGAATTATCTAAAATCATTGATTAGTAACCTTCTGGATCATAAACCCTTTTATTAATGTGACACTATTTGTAAAATATGTCCACACCTGCAGCATTTTGCATACATTTGAAGGTTGGTGGGTCTCCTAAAGTCCATCCGCTGGTCTCTGTCCCATGAATCTCAAATTAAGAACTCTGATTATGTTTAGGGGATCACCTCAGGATCTCTTCAATACAGGAAGACCTTTTGGAAGTGAATAGCATCATTTGTCCAAATTCATGAAGAAATCCATTGAATTCAAGTCTTGATACAAGATAATCATATGCTTAGCTGGGTATGGCTCAGTGGATGAGCCTTGACCTATGAACCAGGTCACACTTCCATTCTCAGTTAGGGCACATCCCCAGGTTACAGGTCCAATCCCCAGTAGGGGGTATGCAAGACACACCCAATCAATGATTTTCTCTTATCATTGATGTTTCTATCTCTCTCTCCCTCTCCATCCCACGTTAAAAGCAATAAAAATTACACACACACACACACACACACACACACACACACACACACTAGAGGCCTGGTGCATGAAATTCGTGCATGCAAGAGGGGGAGGGGTGGTGTCCTTCAGCCCAACCTGTACCCTCTCCAATCCCTGTAACAATCCAAGACTGCTGGCTCCCAACTGCTCACCTGCCTGCCTTCCTGATTGCCCCTAACTTATTCTGCCTGCCAGCTTCATCACCCCCTAACCACTCTCCTGTCAGCCTGAGTAATGCATAACTAATCCCCTGCCAGACTGTTTGTCCCTAACTTCCCTTTCCTGTGGGCCTGGTCACCCCTAACTTCCCTCCCCTGCAGGCTTGGTTCCCTACAACTGCTCTCCCCTGCAGGCCTGTGTCACCCCCCAACTTCCCTTTCCTGCAGGCAGAGTCACCCCCAATTTCCCTCCATTGCAGGCCTGGTCCCTCCCAACTGCCCTTCCCTGCTGGCCTGATCGCCCACAACTGCCTTACCTTACAGGCTTGGTCCCTCCCAACTGCCTCCCCTGCTGGTCATCTTGTAGTTAGCTACCTTGTGTCCACATGGGGGCAGTCATCTTGGGTGCTGGAGTGATGGCCAATATGCATATTACTCTTTTATTAGATAGGATAGAGTCCTGGTGCATGGGTGAAGGCCAGCTGGTTTTCCCTGAAGGGTGTCCCAGATCAGGGTTGGGGTTCCCTTGGGGCATGAGGTGGCCTGGGCAAGGGACCTGTGATGGTTTGCAGGCTGGCCATGCCCCCTGGTGACCCAAGTGTAAGCCCTGGTATCTGGGATTTATTTATCTTCTATAATTGAAACTTTGTAGCCTGGAGCAGAGCTAAGCCATCTGCTTCCTCTGGGGCCCAGTCATTTCTGTTGGAATTTATTTAACTTCTATAATTGAAACTTTGTAGCCTTAAGCGGAGGCCTGGGCTCACCAAGATGTGTGGAAAGCTTGGCTTCCTCCATCACTGGGGCAATGCAAGCCTCCTCTCTCTGTGGCTGTAGGTGTCTTGGTTTGGTTAATTTGCATACTTATTCCTGATTGGCTTGTGGGCGTGGCTTATGGACATGGCTTATGGGTATAGTGGAGGTATAGTCAATTTGCATATTACTATTTTATTAGGCAGGATATGAATATATGCATAAATAAATATATATGCATATATATCCATATACAAACACACACTCACTGAGTGGCCAGATTGTTATAATCTCTGAATGCATAATAATCTGGCTACTCAGTGTATATCCTATATAATAAAAGGCTAATATGCAAATTATCTCCTTAACCAGGAGTTCTACTAGCAGACAGGCCAGGCAATGCAGGATGGGTTAGGGGAAATGATTCAGAAATCATTCAGAGATCATAATAATATGGCCACTCAGTATATATATGAATCATAGTATTTTAAAAGAGATCTAGCCCATAGAATGAAAGCCAACTTCCTCATTCAATAAGAAGGGCTGTTGACATAATCTCAAATTTGGTTAACCCCATATAAACAAATAAATAGAAAGTAAGATTAAACAAGCTTTATCTTATTGACAAGATAGACAGACAAATATGCAATATTAATGTCAAACAAAGCATCTATGTATCTTTTAATCACAATGGCAACAACCATATCCAACAAAACAAAGTGTAATTTCATTTGTGTGCAGTAGGCAAATCCTCAAAAAACATCTGCTTAGAAAATGGATGCTCTTTGCTTGAAACAGTGATGACAATGCAACAGTTTCAATGTTCCTATTTAGGAGCCAATGAATTGTCCAATCTGACAGCTAGAAGTCTGGTAGTGAGTTGCCATAAGCCAAAATCTATATCAGGAGATAGAGACACATGTTGGAAATAAAAAATCTATATTGCATTTAGAAAATCATATTCATAGCCACCATGTGTTTTTTTAATATCAAATAAAAGACAAAAACTAGTTTTCTATTCGAAAAATATCTCTGTTAATTATGAGACATATATTTCCTTCATCAGAGACTAAACATGGTAAAATGAATTGAACCAATGTTCTCGGAGAAGTCACTGGTGGAAATAAACGAGTCCTAATGAATTAATACTAAATGTTTTCTGTTCATTTTCCTTTATTTCAAGGTAGAATTAATAATATTGGGGGGTTAAGGGGTAAACAAACAGTAAAGTCATGTGTTTGCCCTGATAGCATCCCTTAATAAGAGCTGCTTCTAGATGCTTATGTGCTTTCATAGCAAACTGCTAAGTACCTCTAGATTTTAGGGTTAAAAGCCCATCTTATGGTAAATTACTCTAGACTCTAATTTGGCAAGAGTAAATGATTTGTGATCCAAAAGGGGATTTGGTGCCAAGCTCCTAATTTGGGCTGTATACAATATTTCAAGACCAACTTCATTAGTATCAATTTACAAATGAATTATGTGTAAGCAACTGAATCCTACAACAAAAACTAGCATGCGTTAGACTTTTCTTTGCTCACACTCTAGATTTGTTAACCCAGTGCTTTTAAAGATGCTGAAAGAAATTGGTAACAGGAGGAGAGAGCATTGACTAGTCTTTTATCTCCAATGTTATCTATTGTTTTCTGAATGGAGTTGCTATGTTCGACAGTTAAAAAAGATGTGAAATTTAGAGGTTAAGTGAGGACTCTGCTGAAGACTGCCTAAGTTAGAATTTTACCTCTGCCAAGTTCTAAATAATTTAGCTTCTTTGGGCAAATTACTTCATCTCTCTGGGCCTCAGTTTCTTCATCTGAAAAAAAAAAAAGAGAGAGAGAGAGAGAAACTGTGCTCTCTCACCTCCTAGGATTATTATCAGTATTAAGGTAAAATAATTCATTTAAGAACTTAGTCCACTGCCTGGCACATGGCAGATATTCAATAGTGTTAGCTATGATAATGATGTCGCTTCTAGATATGAAGAAGTAGAGGATAAAAAGGAAGAAAAGGATAAGTAAGATGGGGGAAAATAATATTTCCTTATTATGTCTGTGTTGAAAACTGCAGTTGATGCTTTCAAATATATAGATCTGAAGAATTCTATAAGAAAACAACAACAACAAATACTGAGTGATATGTACACCCCTCCTATAGTCTACAATCATTCTTAGTAGAGTCTATAACCACACCCTTCCTATAGTCTATAACTACAACACATGGTAACCACTGGTAAGTTTCAAGACCTTGGGATGCTATCAGGACACCAGCCTCAGACATATAAAAGGGAAAGACTATTCTTTACAAGTGACCAGAGTAAATAGAGATGTTTTAGGTAATCAGTCAACCAGTTCCCTCATTCTTTTATTTTTATCACCTTTAAAAACATCAGATTTAAAATTATCCACCATTAAATCTGATAACCAACCACCTAAGAGAAAACAAGCCCAATAGGCCAGTTCCTTGTGTTATGGCTAATTTTTCTCCTCCAAAAATCAACTACAACAATCTCTTTAAATACTGAGTAATGTGTAAGTTACTATTTCTGCAGATTTTGGCCAATTTTTGAACTTTTTTTTTGACTCCCAATGCTACATATTCTGATGCCTCTCCAAATTGCAAATGGGGAGCACCATCAGGAAATTGAAGAGAAGAGAAAGAGTGACTTTGGGAGATGGATTTATCTGCCAATATCTTTGTAAACATTCCTTCACTGGGTGTCTTCTAATGAGCCAGTTGGAGCTGTCCATGGTCTTCCTGTTGGGACTCAGAAATCATCCCAATGGAATCAAGACCCCTACTCTTGCTTGGCACGTGTGTTCTAGAAAACCCAGCCCCCCAAACCCATCCCTGACCACCTGCCACCAACCACTTTGAGGCTCTTATTTATGGTTAATTATCCAGCCTCTATGGGTATCTGTGCTTATAACTCCTATCCTGGCATGGGAAACTGACTTCTAAAAACAGTTCTGATTAAGTCAGTCATTACCAAGCCCACGTTAGAAAGGTTGACCTGCGTATATGGCTCACCCTGCTATTATCCTTTCAGCTTCACATGTCAATTTCTTTTAAAATAATGTTGGGGAGTAATAACCAGAAATATAATCACATCATTACATTTCAAGAAACCATATGTTGAAAGCAGAGCTACAAATTTAAGAAACAATCTGGGTGAAAAAAGAAAAGCTTTCATTTGGTGCATGAATATTTTAGGTAGTGTGGAAAGAGCTTTGAAACCAACAAACCTGAGATCTAATATTAGCCTCTGGTAGTGCAGCTTCTACCCAAATGCTTAATCACTTGGATGCTCTTGTTTCCAGATTTTTAAAATGGGGATGATAACATCCGCCTATGGGATTATTATTTACATTAAGTGAAATGGAGCTGCAGGGATAACCTGGCATTCAGTAGATAGTCAATAAATGACAGACTTTTTTCTTTCATGATTTCAGTTCAAGACACTGAGTCTGTATTTAATTTATTCATAGTTTAGTCATCAGAGAAAATTTCCTCAACACAGATACCTGAGGAAGAAAATGTCTGATTACTTTGTGATGGCTCAATGGTACCTTAAATCTGGACCCAGATGGTGACAGAGTAATCACTGCATACACATGACCTCCGCTCCTGAGAAAACAAGTCTAAAAGTAATAAGGACACACTGCAGATGTCTTCTCCAAAGGCCATGGTCTCTCTCTGTTTTCATTTTTTTAGTTTAATAAATTTTTATTGTTCAGATTATTACAATTGTTCCTCTTTTTCCCCCCATAGCTCCCCTCCACCCAGTTCCCACCCCTCCCTGTACCCTTATCTTCCCTACCTCCATTGTCCTCATCCATAGATGTAAGATTTTTGTCCAGTCTCTCCCTGCACACTCCTCATCCCTTTCCCCTGAGAATTCAGTCCACTCCCTTTCTATGCCCCTGATTTTATTATATTCACCAGTTTATTCTGTTCATCAGATTTTTAATTCACTTGATTTTTACATTCTCTTGTTGATAGATATGTATTTGCTGTTCATAATTTTGTGTGTGTGTGTGTGTGTGTGTGTGTGTGTGTGTGTGTGTGTGTTTTTAACATATTTTATTGATATTTTCTACAGAGAAGAAGGGAGAGGGATAGAGATTTAGAAACATCGATGACAGAGAGACATCGATCAGCTGCCTCCTACACGCCCCCTACTGGGGATGTGCCCATAACCAAGGTACATGCCCTTGACCAGAATCGAACCCGGGACCTTTCAGTCTGCAGGCTGACACTCTATCCACTGAGCCAAACCGGTTTCGGCTGCTGTTCATAATTTTTATCTTTAACTTTTTCTTCTTCTTCCTCTTCTTAATAAGTACCTCTAAGCATTTCATATAATACTGGTTTGGTGGTAATGAACTCCTTTAGTTTTTTCTTATCTGTGAAGCTCTTTATCCAACCTTCAATTCTGAATGAGAGCTTTGCTGGGTAGAGTAATCTTGGTTGTAGGTTCTTGCTGTTCATCACTTTGAATATTTCTTGCCACACTGTCCTACATAGTTTCTGTTGAGAAATCAGCTGACAATCCTATAGGTGCTCTCTTATAGATAATTAACTGTTTTTATCTTGCTCTTTTAATATTCTCTCTTTATCTTTTGCTCTTGGCATTTTAATTATGATGTGTCTTGGTGTGGTCCTCTTTGGATTCCTTTTGTTTGGGGTTCTCTGCACTTCCTGGACTTGTACGTCTATTTCTTTCACCAGGTGGGGGAAGTTTTCAGTCATTATTTCTTCAAATAGGTATTCAGTATCTTGCTCTCTCTCTTCTTCTGGCACTCTAATTCTGATATTGCTACACTTGAATTGGTCCCAGAGGCTCCTTACACTATCTTCAAATTTTTGGATTCTTTTTTCTTTTTGCTTTTTTAGTTGAGTGTTTTCTGCTTCTTTGTATTTCAAATCTTTAACTTGATCCTTGCATTCCTCTAGTCTGATGTTAGGTCTCTGTATCATATTTTTTATTTCAGTCAGTGTATATTTAATTTTTAGTTGGTTCTTTCAAATTATTGAAAAACCTTATAACTGTGGCTTTGAGCTCTATATCCAGTCATTTATTTGCCTCCATTTCTTTCATCTGTGATCTATTCCTTTGTCTCTGCATTTTCGCTAGTTTCCTGAGTTGGTAGAGTAGCTTTGTGTGCTAGGTGTCCTATATGGCCCAATAGCTCCGCCTCTCCAGTTACCTGAGGTGGACTTTCTTGGTTCATCCCTTTGTGAATGGTGTGTACAGCCTTGTTGTAGCCAAGTCTTGATTGTTGTTTATATCACTGGGGAGAATTGATCTCCAAGTCAATTGACTATGAAGATCAGCTGTGTCTACACCAGGAGAACTTCTGTGCTGGAGTCAGCCTTACAAGATTTGCAAAATTTCAAAAGCCTCTGTGTTCAGCTTGGATGTGGCTGAGTCTTAGGGCTGAGCAGACAGCCTTGGCTTCCCATCAGCCCTGCCCCACGGGGCCCCTGGGTCTCAGTGTCCCTTGGTAACTGCTGCATGCACTTGCGCTTGTGAACTTCCAGACCTCTGCCTTTCGTGGCTCCCTTGAGTTTCCGTGCGCTCCAGGGACCCGTATGAGTCTGGGCCCCAAGGGTCTCATCCAAAATTGAGGTTCAGTGTAGTCAGAACTGGAGTTCAGTGCAGTTGGGAAGTTCTGTCTTCCTCCTGCTAGAGAAAGCCAGCTGCACAATTAGCAGTCAGTCCTCTCTGTGCACTGGCATGTGCTCCTCCAGACCTCTGCCTTTCACAGATCCCCTAAGTTGCCGTGCACTCCACCCTTTTTCTGACAATTCAGACTCCCCACGTATGAGTTTCACCTGGAATTGGGGTTCAGTGCAGTCGGAACTGAGGTTCAGTGCAGTCCGAAGTTTCCATCTCCCTCCCTGGAGGAAGCCAGCCAGGCACTCTACTTCCTGTCTTCTCCACGCACATGTCTCCATACCTCAGCTTTTTAAAGCTCTTCTGAGTCTCTGTGAGCCCTTCTCTTTCCTTCTAGTTATAGAGTTTCCTCTCAGCCATCTTTCCTATGGATCTGGATGATACCCATTTTGTCTTTTGAAATTGTTGTGCGAGGCAGCAATTTAGGTGTTCACCTGTGCCGTCAATCTCGGTTTCCTCTCTCTGTTTTATTAGTTGTCAGATCTAAATACACACACACACACACACACACACACACACACACACTATTCACTGGATTCTTACCCAAGTGACAAGATACAATTTGTGCATTAAATTAAATTAGCATTTGAACCTGAATCTAAATACAGTGGTACCTCCAGATACGAGTGCCCCTAACATACGAGATTTTTGAGATAGGAGCCATCGAGCAAGCGATTTTTGCTTTGAAATACGAGCAACATTTGAGATAGGAGTAATCGCGTGGATCGGCTGGCTGCACAGGACCCACCAGTTTACCGCGACTCGAGCGTCTCAGAGTTTCCCACGCCTCAAGGTTACAGAACAAATTAAACTCGTATCTCCAGGTACCACTATAATGTGTTTTTTCCTAAACATAAAAGTTTATCAGCATCTCTCTGGATGGGGGTAGAGGAGGTCCCTTTGTTTCTAGTTAAACAGCAGCCTGGATACAGGATGGTGACAGGTTTAATTTCTTGAGCTAATTCTAATCCATTGGTAGTAGCTGCCTGAAGTGATTTGATGAAAATTTTCTGAGGTCTTGAGAGGGAAGTCATGGATTAGCAATACTTGCCCTTGAAACAGGTAAGTGACTGGTGGCAGCACAAGTATCACTTATTTGCTACCTTTGGTATGAGATCTAGGCCAGTGAGCCGCATTTTGCTGCTCTGTTGACTAATGAGTTTGCTGACCACTGGTCTAGGCAGACATTGCACAGTGACAGTGCTCTTTCTGTGGCTACTGTGGCCTTTACTCTGAACTTATTCGTCAACTGTCTTTTGGGTGTGCAAATGAACACCATTGAGTTGTGCTCCATATGAGTGAGTCTCCTAAAACTGGGTTCTATCAAATCATACTGGTAATATACAGTAAACAGCAAACCTTAATTAACTGAAAAGTCACCATTCTTTCCCACAATAAAATAGTAATTTATAGAAAAAACTACTCAAGAGACATTGCAATAGAAAAACTGGAACCTTATGTCATTTGGGCTGTTGGACTTTGAGTTCAAATTGTGAAAGAATTGTGATGCCAAGTACATAGTTGTGGATGAATCGGATCAAATGTGCACTGTGCTGGACTCATTTGGAGGAAAGAAAAGATGACAAAATCCTTGTCCCTCATAGGCATTCACTCTAGTTGGAAAAGGCAAACTCCCACAGGCTATTTGGGCAAGGCTGACATTTGGCTAGTACACACAGGCACAGCCATGTGGATACATTGGAATACTTCTGTGACCCTGGATAAAAAGCTGATACTCCAACACCCACTAGTCCTCTGTCCTAGTACTCAGCTTTCTTTCCTCTGGGATTACCCAGAACCTTGTCTTAATTTAGCAAATAAAAGTGTAATGCTTATCACAGTAGGAAACTCTAAGAACTCCAGACACAGGTGGTCCATTCTGAATTAACAAGGTTTTAATTATTTTAAAATCACACTTGAACTCAGTGCAATAAGCCAAAATATTACAAGTGAATAATTTTTCCAGTGTCCATAAATAAAGTTTTTTTTGGCACAAAGACTCACCCATTCATTCACTTGTTGTCAAATGCAGAGTTGAATGGTTGTAATACATACCTTCTGCTATAGAAAACTTGAAATATTTACTATTTGGTCCTGTATAGTGAATATCTGCCAACTCTCTCTACCTCCCTTTCTCTTCATTGGAATATTAAAACATTCTGTGGGCTTTCACAGCTAACTCAGCACAGGGACTCAGTATCTGACTGTTCAATAAAATAATGAATTACTAGAGTTATTTTGAGAATGCACTCTGTGGAGGTGTTGAAGTCAGCTCTAAATGAAGAGATGAGCAGGAATAGTATAGAGGATTCCAGGGAAGACTTGTCACCTCCAGGGACCCGTGTACTCCCTTTATACATCCATGGGGGGGAGGGGGAGGAGAGAATAGATGGAAAACAAAACAAAACAAAAACCTCATAGGTTCTAGCTAGAATCAGAGAATTGAGTTTACCTAGCTTTGCTACTACATGACCTTGGCCCAGCTACTCTACCTTCCAGAACTTTTGTTTCCTATTTGTGATATGCCTATCAGGGGAGCTGTCAAATTTAATGAAACAATGTATGTAAGGAACCTGACTCTAGGCTGTTAGTTCCAAGAGGGCAATGGTTTTGTCAGCTTTGTTCACGGAGTTGTATCTAGGGCCCAGCACATTATTGAAAAACAACACACACACACCACACACACACACACACACACACACATGTTTGTGCAATGAAAATAAATAAATAAATAAATAAATAAATAAATAAATAAATAAATAAATGGCAGCAATTTTTTTTCATTGTATTAAGTGAATAGGGACATAATCTGTTTGGATACCTGCAAAGTATATAAGATATAGAGAGTTAGGAATTAGGGTACTTTTCCCAGAATGAGCCAAAGAGCTCATCATGATTCAAGATAGAACTTGGCAAAGAGGGGCCAGTTCGTGACTATTGGGGAACATGACAGAATTAGTTGGAAAGTTTGTAAGGAGGACATTCTGGTAAAAGGGACATGTGTAGAAGGCCGCCTGCTCTGTTTATTGGAATTCTGACTTAAGGGCACCCCTAATTATTCCTTGGCCTTTCCAAACAAATATGCAGACCCTGGGGTGTTTACTGGAATCCTGATGCTTAATCCTTGGATGCTTAGAGGACAATGTAAACAATGTGTCCTCCCAAGAGTACTCACTCTACTGATTGTATTAAAAAAATAATAATTCCAATAAAAGCCTAATTAGGCAGGCAATTGAGGCTGCCTGGCTCCTTCAGCCAGGCTGTCCCTTAGGCTTCTCCCTCATCGTGAAACTGTGTCAGAGTGATCTGTTCATCCTTCATTCAGAGGCTGCTGGTCAGCCATACCATGTGACCACAGATGCTATTTTCCTCCTTTGGTGTCTGAAGTAGTTACCAGTAGCCCTGGTGAGGAAGGGGTGGATGGTGTAGTTGCTAAGGGAAAAGGGTCCACAGATAACTTGCTAGGGTGCTGGGCTCTGTTTCACTACTCATTGTATGAACTTGGGTGAGTAAAGTGCTCTCCCTCCCTAAATCTCGTGTCTTCATCTGTACAATGGGGAGAATATAGTACTTGATTCAAGAACTGATTTAAGCATTTCACAAAATAATGCAGGACAAGTGGCTGGTGCATGGCAATGAGCCTGAAAAATTATCATCATCATTATTTAGAAAGGGTGTGACTTTGAAGTTTTCCTGTTCTCTTTAAACCCAAGCTGATTCTAACATGTCATTTGACTGGCCTTTTCGGTTTCCCTCCCCACCTCCCTCTCCTTAGCTTAGGTTGCTAAGATGGAGAACACAGTTTCCGAGTTAACCAAATGAAGGGGTTCACAGACACTGACGTTGGCACAAACCCTTAACTTCTAGTCTGCTTGCACAATTGTCCATGGACTAGTGCTCTCAGATCAGAAGCTAGAGCTGCCAAGTAGCTACCTGAGTTAGCTAACTGCAAACAAAGGATTCTCTCACCTAACTGTTTGTGCCATTTGGTGAAGGGATGTGTGTCTGTTGGAGATGAGTATCAGAATCAAATACCATGGAACACTGAGCTGAGGAAAGAGTGAACAGGGAAGGTGGGGCCTCTGAGTCCACCCGAGTCTTCATCTGAATCCAGTGCTAGTTATCTTTAGAATGGAGCAGGGAGCTTTGAACACCAGGAGCGATCAGTATGATGTTTTTCCTAGAGTCCATTACTCCGCCCTGGAATGGAGTCCTGAATCCTGGAAACAAATCTTTTCTGCCAGTGCAGGAGGTGAGGGCAGTTTACATGTTCTGTGAAAAAGGATTTCAGGCGTAAAAATCAACCTCAAAGGAACTGAAGTTGGAAAAATAGGTTTAAATTATTCTACAACTTCAGAGATAAAATATCATAACAGCTGGAAATGAAAAGTATAGTTTTTGAAATAAGGGTGAAGTGATATTATATTTATAGGATATTTGGTTAAGGTATGACAACATAACTACTCATTTCAGTCATAGAGAAATTAAACCTAAACCAAATATTTTCTAAATTAACAAAATGTGCTAGGTGCTATGTGAGTCAGATGTAAAACTTTTAAACTATTTTTTTATGTTGTTCATCAGCCAACTGGACTAGTTTATTTCCAAAGGGAAATATTTGAAATAATTTTCTACCCCTCCACCCCTCCACCCCCCGATTTCCATCTCAGGGGAGAAAAACACAAATAACCTCCTTGATGTTGCAATGATTTGAAACTGATTTACAATGTTCTCAGAAACAACAAAGAGGATTATTTTGCAGAACTGGTGAGTTTGCTGCGAGCGTCTATATCCTGTGCCTTTCCCTGACTCTTCCAGGAAAGGCTGCCTCATTGAAAGCTCTTTTGCAGACAATATTAATTATCTGGACCGTTTCCACCCTGCACAGGCCTGTGGTCTCCTGATAGACTGACTGACTTAAAGCACTCACCAATGCTCCAGGCCATCCCCTATTTTTCTAAATTCAAGGGGATACCTCTGAGAGGAGCATCTTCTGCTTAAACGGTTGCCCTGAGATAATGCTGCCTCCACTAAGCCTTCTAATCTCTTTCCCTCTAGGGCAGTGGTTCTCAACCTTTCTAATGCCTCGACCCTTTAATACAATTCCTCATGTTGTGGTGATCCCCAACCATAACATTATTTTCGTTGCTACTTCAAAACAAATTTCGCTACTTTTAATGAATTGTAATGTAAATATCTGTGTTTCTGATGGTGTTGGGCTCTACAGCAGCAGTTCTCCACCGCTAAAAGGGTCGCCTAAGACCATCGGAAAACAGAGATATTTACATTACGATTCATTAACAGTAGCAAAATTACAGTTATGAAGTAGCAACGAAAATAATTTTATGGTTGGGGGTTACCACAACATGAGGAGCTGTATTAAAGGTTTGCAGCACTAGGAAGGTTGAGAACCACTGCTCTAGGGCCTTTCACAGAATTAAGAAAGGGTTTGGGGAGCAGCCCTGTGGATTTCAAGCATCCTTAGTAGCACAGAAATCTACATAACAGACAAGAGGAAGGAGGCTGTAGAGAATAAAATGAGTGAAACCAAGTTTGCTCTGTTACTATATTGGGCGTAAAAATACTTTAAAGGTTTTGACTTTTAAATGATATGGCCTAGTAGGGGTTCACTGAGCATGGGGCACACTGACACAGAAATAAGAATAATCATTCAGGAGAATGGTCTTTGAAACTTGAGATACAGAATTCAATTGAATAATGAAACACTGGGAACTACAGGAGATATTTTTTCACCACTATAAAGAACATTCAATTAAATGCTTTTTCATTTGAACAAGAGGGGTGGAGCTGTTTATTTTGTTTGTTTGTTTTTGTTTGTTTGGTTCTCTCTCTCTCTCTCTCTCTCTCTCTCTCTCTCTCTCTCTCTCTTTCACAAAGAATATCATCTTGACTCCTGGTCCCATTTTTTTTTCTGATTTTTATGGGCTGTTTTTACTCCCTCCTGAGTCCATAATGCCTACATACCCTGCTTCTCACAGGTTGATGGAAATCCCCCATGTTGTCCTTGGAAATGCTCATTACCAAGGAAAGACACAGTGGCTTCACTAGGTGATGCATTGGTGATGCTTCCAGAGGCTTCTAGTGCCTCCATTTCATGGGCCACTTGCTTAGCTCCTTCTGAAATGCCTTTGTGCTATGAAGGCTGCATTTAACTTAGCCATCTGTGAATAACTCCATCAGGGGCAGATTGAAATCCAAAGTCAAGACTGCTTCCTGGTCAGAATGTCATCCTGTCTCACACAGGCCAGCAAGCACAATTTTCTGACATAAGAGGCCAATGCTGTTGTCCCTCTTGTGGGAGCCCTTGGGAGCCCTTGGGAGCCCTTGGGGATGTGCCATGCATTACCTGTGGACTTTCTTACAAATCAATTAGCACTTGGAACTTTATAGTCTATAATGATGTCATACAGCCTGTGTGTAGTGAGGCATTAGATAATGATTTCAAAATTAATTGTCATTGGACTAGCAAAGGTAAACATTTCTTTTCTGGAGTGTGGCAAGATAGTAGGAATACAGAAAATTAATATAGGGCTCCATTAGGATGGGGTCATGTAGCCAATTCAACTCACCCTGATTAAAAATCTATGGGGATTATGCTTGGTGCAGTGGCATGTAAGACACAGCTTTTGTCTCAAGGGTCTCATAGACTAGTGGAGGGAACAGGAGATCTTAACCGGAATTTCAGGATTTGGAGAGCCTTATGAATGGTCTTTAGGGAATGCAGAAACCTCTAAAATTGTACGAGACTAAATTTTCTATAAATGGGAAATAATGGATCCATGGTTTTTATCAGACTCTAAGAGGATACAGGACATCACTATACACAAAAACACCAATTATTAGTCTATTATATTTTTACTTTGTATCCCCCAAGCATGTTAGAATGGATTTTGAATGAATAAGTAATGATCAAGTGAGTATTCCACTCTAGGATGGGCACATATGTCCACCTGTCTGAAAGTAATTCTGTGTTCCAGCACAGAGATGCTGTAGAATCATCTCTTAGCTCATGTTGCAAATATCAGAAGTCAAGTGTTGGAGAATGTTGAGAGATGAATGGCTCATATGTAGAAAAGTACAAATGAGAAGGAGGTCAAAGCAAGGAGAGACTGCGTGGGTATTTCCAAAGATATAGAGGTAAAGGAGCAATAGGCCAAACCATGCAAATTCAAGGCAATATGGGATGTTGGTGGACAATAAAGCCTTAGGGAGGGCGTGTAAAGAAGATTTTAAGAACTTGGGTTTGGAATCAGGCAGCTTTGACTTCAAATCCTACCTCTACTCTTTGTTAACTTCTCTATGATTAGTCTCTTCAGCTGCAAAATGGAGATACAGCACTACCTCCTCAAAGGATTATTGACAAGAATAAATGAAAGAATTTATGCAAAACACAACACTATTGCTCAGAATAGGGCTCTGATTGAATTCTAGGGGAGACTCAGATTCCCCTAGAGTGCATACTCGTTACCATGGTTTGATACCACTTACATGTTTCAAAAAATCTATTCACATTCATTTCTCTTCTCCTGTACATTCTCACTTCTCCCATGTGGCTCTTGCAAGGATCCTCCTATTATTGAACTAAATTTACTCTTTCCTTGTATTAATCAAATTCTCCACATATGAATTTTTTTTTTGAGAAAATAATACTTTTCTGATAGAGAATTATTAGGAAATCTGATGAGGGAGAAGAATGCTCTCAACTCTTCATCTGACTGCTCTCTCCCTGTCCTTCACCACTATCCTCTCTGCAGCTTCCAAGCCCTGTTAATTCAGTCTCTTCCATATGGGTTCTCTGGACGTTAGCAATTCCAACTATATGCAACCGTCCACACCAGCTGTCACTGGATGACTGCAATTGTCACTTGATGGACCTCCTGATCCCCAGTTACTCTCTTCTACTTCTCCCCTACAGTTCTAGATAACTACTCTTTCTACATTACCAATTCACACGAAGTTCTATGAAAATTATTGTTCCTTACAGAATAAAGAACAAGGCACTCAAGGCCTTTCATGAATTGGTGCAACTGAATTTCCTGTTCTTCTCACCCCATTTTTCTATACTTCTGATGCTCCAGAACCAACCGACTACCAGCCATTCTCTGAAGGAGGTACATGCTTGCATGGCCCATGCCTGGAACACCCTCCTGCCATTGGCCACCTACCAAAATAAAGCTCGCTCTCTCTCTCTCTCTCTCTCTCTCTCTCTCCTTCTCTCTCTCTCTCATAGCTATCAAGCACTTATTGCATTTGGCTTTTTGTTAATATGTAGTTAATTACTTATTTTTCTCTTCTTCAAATGAGGCGGCAGGCATTGTATATTATTTATTTCCATATTTTCGAGCACCCAGTTCTGTGTGTTGTATGAACAAGTCAGTCAGTACATAATTGATGAATCAGTTAGGATGAATCTAGCCCCCTACTTGATTAATGGAGTATTTTCTAAATCAATTATTATCCAAGTGTGATTTGGTGCCCCCAGGGATGCCTGAAGCCCTTACAGTGGATATATAAGGTTAAAACTATTTTCATAATAATTCCAAGATATTATCTGCATTTTCAGTCTTATTCTTTCATAAGTGCAATGTATAAAAGGTTCACTGACAAAGTCACTAATCATCTGATAAATGCAAATCAAAACAACAATCAGATACCATCTCACACCTGTATCACATCAACAAATCAACAAACCACAAGTGCTAGAAGGATGTGGAGAAAAAGGAACCCTCGTGCACTGCTGGTGGGAATGCAGATTGCTGCTGCCACTATGGAAGACAGTATGAAGTTTCCTCAAAAAGTTAAAAATGGAACTCCCATTTGACCCAGTAACCCCACTCCTAGGAATATATCCCAAGGAACCAGAAACACCAATCAGAAAGGATATATGCATCCCTATCTTCATAGCAGCACAATTTATAAGTTAAGATTTGGAAACAGCCTAAGGACCCATCAACAGATGAATGGATTAAAAAACTGTGGTACATCTACACAATGGAATATTATGCAGCTATAAAAAGAAAGATCTTTTACCATTTGCAACAGCATGGATGGAACTGGAGAGCATTATGCTAAGCCAGTGGTCGGCAAACAGCGGCTCACGAGACACATGGGACTCAAGAGCCACAGTTTGCCGCTCTGTTGACTAATGAGTTTGCCGACCACTGTCACATACTACCCTTTACCTCTTTGTACACAATATGCCACAATTGCCTAATCCTCACAGCTTCCAACAACATGGTAACATTTGGTCTAGCAAAATAAGCCAGTCAGAGAAAGATAAACATCACATGATCTCACTCATATGTGGGATAGAATGATCAACATAATTTGATGAGTAAGAATAGATCCAGAGAGACAAATGGTGGGGAGTGGGGGAGTTAGAGAGCAACCAAACGACTTGTATGCATGCATATTAGCATATTCAGTGGACACAGGCACTGGGAAGGTCGGGATGGGAATGGGTTCGGGCCGTGGGATCAATTGGGGAAAGAAGACATATGTAAAACTTTAGACAATAAAAAAAGGAAAATAAAAAGTTCTCCTATTGGGGGCAGGGGATAATGGGGGCATAAGGACACATATGTAATACCTTAATCAATAAAGGGAAAAAAAGGTTCATTGATAGGATTTCAGATTCTACATACCAATTACTAATAGCCTATAAGAAACTAGAACTTCTTGAGTATCAAAAAACAATATCTATAGTTATCTAAAAAGACTATTAAAATTCCCATCCCTTTTCAACTACATATCTGTGTGAGGCAGGATTTTCTCCAACTAAAACAACATATCACAACAAACTGAATGCTGAAACAGATATGAGAACCCAGCTAATTCCTATTGCTATGTCAAGAAGCCCTATTTTAGAAATGTTGATCTAAAGCATTCAATATAGACATACTACACTCTCCCAATGTATTTTATAAGAAGCACGTGTGAGTGTGTGAAATATAATTTTAAATTCCACTAATCAGTAAGTCAGTCTCCACCTAGAGCTGCAGGACTATCTAGATGAGGAAGTAATTCTTCATGTCACATTGAGTAGCAGCTAAAGAAGAAACATTCCCTGTAAGTGAAGGTGGGAGTCATTCTGAGACAGAGGGAATCAAGATTGGGAACTACCAATTTATTGTTTTGTCATCCTGGTTCTCCTGGAGTATGCCCACAATGCCTGCCCACAGAAAGGAGATACTCACTGTGCAGACTGGTCAGAAATGAAGCCAGAAATAGGGACCTGAGATGTGAAAGCTCTCAGAATCTGAAGACGGGCCTACAAATGGCCTAAGACTCTAAGTGAGGAGGAATCACTTAGATCTGTGGGTTTTGTCCAGTAACTTTATTTTTCAAATACAAGATTAACTGACAATCTCTTGATTAAAACAAACAATTAAAAGAGTGAATTGCTCTGGTAGAAATAGAAATGTCCTTCATACTGGAATTTCCTATTGCTACCCTGTCTTTCTACAACTCAGAATGCCATTTGAAACTATTTCTCTAGCTCAGCTCTCAAACTGAACATTCAGGAAGTGAAGTATCCTGTCAATAGCATACCACCATGCCTGGACCATCCCTTCTCAAGACACCTCCTTGATATAGTTCTGAGTCATTTTCAAAGGTGGGCTTTATCTACTCACAGGGTACAATGGCCCTTTCATAGACTATATATCCTCCAGCATCACCTTAAAAAGACACTACCTCATGAGTTCACAATCCCTCTCATTAACTCCCAGGCTTAGGGATTCAGACTGAATTAGCTTTTTGTGTAATTAACCAGAGAGATACTGATATTTTGTGACATCTCTAATTTCTTTAAGCAAACCAACCACATAGAAATTGAAGACAGATTGCCTCTCAATCCCTCCAAGACACCCTAAAGGGTGGGGAGTGAAATATCCCCAAGAGAAATGGGAGAAGGCCAAATGCAGGGCTCATTCTAACAACCTTTTATCAACCTGAGCTCCTTAGCTCTGATGATGTGATAAGAAACAGTCAAAGTAACAAATGATAACTCCTCTGGAGCACAGAAGCAAGTCCAAAAAGGAAACATATAATTGATAACCTGGAGGGCAATTGGACCTGGAAGTTCACCCATACCTGTGCCCAAGCCCTACCTATGTTCTTGCCAACATATCCTACAAAAGTTGATCCAAAGGCTTAATGAGCCAAAAGGTATTAAAAGTCGTACTTGTGAGCAATGGCACTGATTGTTGCTTCTTTAATTGGATGCAAATAGCATCACCTGGGCTCCACATCCAAAGATCTGCCCTGCTTTTTGTCACACAGTACTCTAATGCACCCTGTTCCAAAGAGTCTGGCAAAAGAGAAAGATATTAACTGTGAGCTCTGCTGGCTTCTGCCAAATTCACAAACTCCCAGCTCAGCCTATAGATAGCATGAGGGGTAATTTCATGCAAATGATCTGTACTATTCCCTAAATGCCAAGATTAGAGATGTCAGAAAATGTAAGTGCTCCTCCAGTTAATTGAGAGAGAGACACAAAGAACTAATTCAAGTCTGATTCCCCAAGCTAGGTGTTAAAAAGCAGCAGTTGTAACTTGTGGAGGGATGGTCTCCTTAGGGAGATGCTAGAGAGAGCCAGCCAGGTGTGTGCAGAGGCTATAATATACTTCTTGGAGATAACTTTACATCTTGTGAATGATATGTAGCAATGGAAAATTTGGGGGGGGAATATGATACCATTCTCCCATTTATTGGGTCCACAGTGTAGCCCAGAAATTAGGTGTCAGGTTTTAGATTTTCAGATTTTAATTTTCAGGTTATCCTGAAGTATCTTTAATATTCTTTGAAATAAAATACATACATCCTCTCCCTCCATCGCTCCTCATACAATCACTAAAATATACCTTGATTACTACATTTTCTAAAAGAAAAATAAATAAATTGTCATCAATTAGGAATACATGGGTGGCTTTATTGGTCACCAAATTTCTGGAATAGAATGTCAAATTGTAGGCAGATATATCTTAAGCCAGATGGTATAAATTATTTTAAAAAATGGTTAGTCATTTTCTTGGAGGCTGACTGAGGATTGGGTCCTGCCTTCCCCCAGTGGCTATAAGACCCTATTAAAATCCATTCACCCCTTGCCAAAACCAGTTTGGCTCAGTGGATAGAGCGTCAGCCTGTGGATTGAAAGGTCCCAGGGTTCTATTCTGGTCAAGGGCATGTATGCTGGTTGCGGGCACATCCCCAGTAGGGGGTGTGCAGAAGGTGGCTGATTGATGTCTCTCTCTCATCGATGTTTCTAACTCTCTATCCTTCTCCCTTCCTCTCTGTAAAAAATCAATAAAATATATTTTTAAAAAATCTATTCACCCCTTAACTTTTCTAGGTTACATATCTCTCTAATTATTAAATTCAGGGTTATAGTAATTCCTACTTCTGAAGTTAATGTTGTATGTCTCACATATAATAAATTCTCAAAGGGCAGCACAAACTATTTTTCACTTTACATAACTAAAGCCCGCAGCACAATTATTTGCACTTAGTAATACTAAGAATTTCCCTATCATCATCAGTATTGACTCACTCACAGCTTCCTTTCTAATGACATTTTCTTTCAAATAATATAATGAGTCAAATGGGACACTTTTATGTATGTTTGTTTCCTCCACCCAGGACATAAGCTCTGTTAGTTGTTTGGTGTAGAGGAGGGGGGATTCTGTTTTTAACAATGTAATATATGCCAGGAGATTGGCCATGCCTAGCTAAATGTGTAAGGCAAAAAAAGCCAAATCAATTATTTAAAAAGGCTGGAGAATCTGTTTCCAAAAGAATTCCACCTAACAATGTTTACCTTGCCCAGCATGAGACTGGCCTCAATGAAGAGGAGTGCTCAGCAATGAGGCCATGGGTTTGTTTTATCATGTGAGACAGAGGAGCTCTTTACCAGTGAACGGTATTTTATTTTAGGGAGCTACCTCTTCCAAATAAGGAGAGTCATGACTCACTTATTATGAATCCCCACGTGGTCCATATACCTGTGCATTTACAGCTCTTTGAGGCCACACACAGTGAGGCATGCTTTACTGTGAAGTAGTCACGATTCTTGTCCAGCTACTCTTGAAAATAATAGTTTTCTGATTTGGAAGAGCACAGATACATTCATTGCAATCATCCTCTCTGGCATAGATGTTTCTAGAAATGAGTTTACACATTTTAATTTTCAATGAGATAGTGTCAATTTTGTCCCACAGATTATTCTGAAATATCACTAATAGGTTTTGAGATAGATAAAACAACACACATTCCTCCATTTGGCCTCCTTTGTACAATTATTCGGATATGCCTAGATTCCTAACTTTTCCAAAATAAAGGAAATAAGTAGTAGTAGGAATCCACCAGTGACTTTACTGATTATCAAATTTATAGAATAGAGTACAAAATTATAGACAGATGAATCTTGAACAGACGGTACATGTTATTAAAATCAAGAGCATGATTAATTAATTACTTACTTGGAGTGATTTATCTTGGACCTCTCTCTACTGGTGTTGGAATTGCCTGCTGTGGACGTCAGGTGTACCACTCTATATGAATACTAATCAAAGTCCACAGAAGTGCAGATTAAGGGTAAATTTGAGCTTCCATTTTAAAGAGCTGACTTTTATTAAGTAGGCCTGAAGTCAAGAAGCTCATAAAACTACAGAGAAAAGGATAAACTCTCAAATGAACCAAGTGCTAACCTAGTCCTGTGTACCTGGGACCTCAGTGCTGCCTTCTTAACTTATGTCTAAACTAGAGGCTCAGTGCATGAAGTTTGTGCACTGGTAGGATCCCTAGCAGCTACCGCTGGAACCGTCACCCCCCCTTCCCTCCAGCCACCTACCGCCACCATGGCCTCCCTCCCTTCCCCTGGCCTCCCGCTGCCACGACCAGCTGAGGCCTCCTTACCTTTCCCCAGCTAGTCCCACACCCTGGTTGAACTCCTAGACAACTCCTGGTCAAGGGGACAATTTACATACTACGCTTTTATTATATAATACGCTCTACCTCATCTCCTTCCCATATTTCTTCAACCCATCCCACTTCTTTTATTTTAGCAGTCATTTTCTTCTGAATATGCCCTTCTGTTGTGCCTCTAACTGGCTAAGTCTTTCTATCTGCCTAATGGTAGCTTAAATGTAATTTCCTCCTGGAAACCTTCCTTCCTTCCCCTTCACCTCATCTTAGAGACAGTTATCAGCTCTCATAGTGCCTTGTAGTTTCCCCTTATAGCCTGTATCAAAATGGTCACTAATAGCTTGTATAATAAGCCATTAGCACTTTTTCTTCATTCCCTAGATTCTAATCATGTATGGGCTATCCCTCAGTTCTTGAGCGCAGTGTAGGGTTCCTAGCAGGCCCTCAATAAAAGAGGGGATCAAACAATAATGATGAAAGCCATATGTAGAGGAAACCACTACCCTGTCCACCCAAATCAGTGCCCAGCTGAGCTCACAGCTAGACTACATTTCCCAAACTTCCTTGCTGGTAGGTGGCCATATGACTGAGTCGGGATGACTTACCATTTCTAGACTCAGATCATTTAAAAGTCTCAGAGCAACTCTGATATTTCTTCATTCTGGCTGACAGGGATGTTGATGTCTAGGGTCACTTTGAAAGCCATGTGTTGAAAATGGGAGAGCCTCCCATTTGCTTGGGTTCCTGGGATCGAAACTATTAACCCAGGCTGTTGTTGATCAGGAAATAAACTTTGGTGCTTCTAAATTACTAAAGTATCACGGTCAATTTATTATTGCAACTTAGCCCACTCAACTTAATGCATCAGGATACTGATATTTTGGATTCAGCCTTAGCAATGAGTTGACAATAGTCTTTAACATAAAAAAATTTTTTTTCTACTTATCTCCACTTATTTCTTTTCCACTTCTAACTCAATCTCCAATATCTATGAGAATAGTCTGATGACTGGTGCATCTTGGTAAGAGCCTCCATTGCCTCTTATATTTTTCCCTATTCTTCCATGCTGCCCTAAAAATTCCACATAAAGACCTAGGTATGGATGAGCTCTCACAGTTATGAGAAGGGACTTCCCAAAGCAATAGAAAACTGAGCAGTGTTGTCATTGAAATTAGAATCTCATCTAACAAGCAATTCCATTTAGTTCAATGTAGAACTTACTTTTACCCCTAAGACAGTTCAGGGATAGAAAGAATTGGTGGAAAAATTTTTCAAAGAAATAAAAAGTTCTTCTCTATGTCCTTGAGATTTGTCAAGTCACCTCAGGGCTGTGGCCTTCCTGCCTAGAGGTTGCCTCTCTGTACCCTGACTGCCCAATCTCTGACTCCAGCTGAGCAGAGGCAGGCTTACGCAGCTATGCAAGCTTTTGCTGAGCAAGTTCATCTAGCTGAGTTAATGAAGATGCAGCCACTACCCACCATCACTTTGAGCTTCCTGGCCAGGAAGCCTGCCCCTCCTGATCTAACCTTCCTCTAGTGGTGGAAACATTTACTCTTATTAGGAACACTTGCTGGTAGAGTTGTGAGGCCTTTATCCCTAAAAGGGAGAACTGAGCACTTTCTCGCCCGGTATAGTTCTCCCATACTCCTGAAAGCCCGTTCCTTCCACAGGAAATATCCCCTGGTACCAACTCTGCCAAAACGGAATGGAGCATTTGCTCATATCGAGCCACACCTGTTGTCAACAAGCATGTGCTTCCAATCTATTTAAGCACCATGGGGGTAGGAGCCTGTGTGGGTCTCAGGCTTTTTTCTTTCTTTCTTTTTTTTTTGGCAACACAATGTCCACAGCACCTGGGAAAGCTCCAAAGAACCTATGCTCTTATTTGGGAAGTGGAGTTGCCCCTGGTAACAGCTGCTGGGAAAGTCATAAAGCCTCATCCAGGCCCCTGTGCAGAGGTGAGTGCCAGGCACTTGGAGTTGAAAGGCAATCAGACCCTTTAGGATTCTTGAAGACTCACCAACAGTAGAAATAAAGTATAGAAATGGCCAGGATTTATATATATTTGCTAAATGATTATTTTAAGGATGGGAAGGGAGGTGTTGTGTGGATAGATTAAAGAGTATATTGATGGATGAAATGGTTGGTGAATGGGTAAATGAATAAAAGATGACTGGATAAGTGGATTTATAGGTAAATAAATAGGTAAATGGGTGGATGAATAGGTAGATAGAGAGATGGATGAATAGGTAGGTAGGTAGGTAGGTAGGTAGGTAGGTAGGTAGATAGATAGAAAGATAGATAGATAGATGAACAGATTGTGCATTAATGGTTAGGTGCTTGGATGAGAAGATGGATGTGTGGGTGAGTGGATGCCTCCGTGAGTGGATGGATGGATGGACAGGTGATAAATTGGTGAGTAGATAGAGAATAAATGGATGTGATAAGTGAGGGTGGTGCATGAGTAGGTAGCTAGATGAATGAATAAAGAATTACTTCAACCATCAAGGTGCCAATATGCACATCAACAATATAGATTACTTCCAGTAAAATAATCTCAACTAGTAAACCCTTAATGAACTTACAAAACCTGAACTGCCTGCCAGTGAAACAGTAGGCAGGTCTCTTGTGGCCTGCATTCCCTGGAGCTGAAGGAATATGGAGAATGCTGAAACTTTGGGTTATCAGCCAATAGGTGAAATGTTTCCCTATGGCAACCAAACAAACAGTATTGCCCTGGCAATAAACAAATCTACTTCATTACCTTTAAAAAATCATTTCCTGCATATTAAAATGCCCCCTTTAATCTTTAGAAATGAACCTTAAATGTAAAGGCAAGCTTCAGAAGATGCATTTAAAACAAAAATTGACACTGAGGGAAATAAGGAATTCAAGCCCAGAATTGCCTGCCTTCTCAGGCAATCCTCACAAAACAGCCCCTTCAGACAGCAGGATGAGGACTGATTCCTGCAAATGTGACCTTGTTTCGAAGCCACACGGCTTTCCTTGCTCCAATCAACAGTTAGTCAGAAAATACAGTACTCCGCTATTACCAAATATAAAATGACACATATCCCTGTTTTTGTGTATTGGGTTATTACATTTTTTATTACCACTACTGTGTTAGAGACTCCTTTCCTTCCTCTGAGATAACAAAAAACAATAAACCAGCTTAAAAGAAAAAAAGCTATCAGCTTGGATAAAATCAGACTGACTTACTTTTTTTATTAAAAAATGGGAAACTAATCATGCCAATTGTAATTTTAATAACTTATTTCTAATGTGAGTTTATTAAACCATGAATTTTCCCTTGAGGAAAACTAATGACCACTATTAGGTATGCTACTCTATTTTAAATTAGTGGCCTGATGCACACAATTCAGGCACAAGTGCCTGCCTACCCACATGTGCCTCAAAAATCACATGAGATCCAGACCCAGCCACCCTCCACCCCATTGGATTAGATCCAGACTTGACCAGTCCCAATCTTGTCAAGTCCTGCCAGGCAGGGGGCATAGCCTCATGTCCTCTGGCCTGGCATCAGGATGGGGGACATGGCCTGAGGTCCCCCAGATGGGGTGGGGGACATGCCTTGAGGTCCCTCATCAAGCCCTGCCAGACAGGGGGGCACAGCCTTAGGTACCCCATCAAGCCCCACTGACAGGGGGGTGCAGCCTCAGGTTCCTCATCAAGCCCTGCTGAATGGGGGGTGTGGCCTGAGTTCCCCTAACCCAGCACTCGGGGTGCTCCTTGAGGTCCCCTATCAAGCCCTGCTGGGTGGGGAGCACAGCCTGAGGTCCCCTGTCAAGCCCCACCTGGTGGGGGGTTCAGCCTGAAGTCCCCTGGCCTGGTGCTGGGGAGGTGGGGAGCAGCCTGAAGTCCCCTAGTCCAGCACCAGGATGGGAAGTGCACTTTGAAGTCTCCTGTCAAGCCCTGCTAGTGGGGTGGTATGGCCTCAGGTCCCCTAGCCTGGTGCCAGGGCAGGGGTCTCAGCCTGAGGTTCCCCAGCTTGGCACTGGGGCAGGGGGCAAGGCCTGAGGTCCCCATCAAGCCCCATGGGAGCAGGGGAGGGCATAGCCTCAGGTCCCTGGTGATTGATTGCTCGTTAAGGCTCCTTAAGGGAACTTGGCCTCAGCTGTGGGTGCAGCCATCTTTGTGACGGAGTGATGGTTAATAAGCATATCCCTCTTTATTAAGATGATCGAAATATTCAATGGAACCAGGTGAAAATTATAGATAGTGATAATTATAAAATGTCAGCATCACCTGGAATCAATTTACTAATATGTCAGCATGGGTGTGGAGGAAAAGAGTCAGTTTAATGTGTGCAGAAGGCACATTGCATGGGCTTCTATCTTTTATCCTTTGAAGACTTATCATGACTGAATATTTATATCCCTTGCTTCCCAGCAGTTGTTTCCAGCCTGCTACACCCTTTATCAGAGAGCAAGGGAAAGAAAACTCCTCTACCTTTGTAAATCCCTAGGTCCTTACCTGAACTTTTGCATGGGAAGAGGAGACAGACCTTTCAAATAAACCAATTTTGTTGCATTTAGGGTCCATATCTCTGATTTTTCCCTTCAATATATATTACTGACTGCCCAATACCCCCAATTCCTACAAGGGTGTTGGGCAGGATTCTGGATATTAGATGAATAGCAAAGACGAGCCACTGCTTGATTTTAAGTCAAAGTTTCAGCTGTGCTTCTGAAATCATGGGCAAAATGAATTTGCTCTTGGCACAGACGGGCAGAGACTGTATCCCCAAAAGTGTACCTGTCAGGGAAAGGAGAAGCTAACATGATACACATGTACAGATGTGTTTGGCTCCTAGGGGGAATGATTGATTCACTAGGGCTGTCAAAGGTACCTGTGTGACAAGACAGAATGAGAGCCATGACCTTGCCCCTTCCTATTTCCTGCAGTTACCTCCCCCCAGTATCCTTCTGCTACACAAAAGACATGCAAGGGCACACACACACACTCACCAGACACTCAAGCACTGTATTCCTCAGTGTAAACAACTCCACCTCTTTGGTTCTGGTGGGAGGGGTGCCTATATAAACTTCCAAAGTAAAACTAATTGGTGATAGAAAAATTACTAGATTAACTTTAAATCCTTATTTCCAGTTTTTCCACTTTCTCTTCTGCTCCTTCCAGACCTACCCTTTGAAGCCATTGATCATCCTGTAAGTCCACTCCCAAACCTCTTCAAACCAGTTCAGAATCTTTTTGTCCCAAAAGAACAAGAATATTTCCTACTAAAAACCAGATAGTATCCCCTACTGTGCCAGCAGCCTGATTTGACCATGACCCTTGGACTCTGTACAGAAAGTCCTGAAGTAGCCTCTGCTCAATCTGGGTGGCTATCTATGGGAAGCAGCAAAGGGCAATTGTAGAGAACATAGTTCTGAAGCTTTGCTGCCTAGCAGCTGTGTGACCTTGGCAAGTCCTCAATGTCTCTGTGGCTCAGTTTCCTCATCTATAAAATATTGGAAATTATTGTATCTACCTCCTAAGGGATTATAGTTATCAACTTAGCACACAGTAAGTGCTTTTTACATATTTATTAAATATAATTTTTAATGAGCTAACTATTCAAGCCTCACCCTCTCCCTCCTCAATTTTTTATACTTCGAGGTTTTCTGTCACCTCTGCTACAAATTCTACCACCTTTCTTAACTCTCTGGGATCTCAATCTTTCTATCTAAAATTGATTAATGTACACAGCAATCCTCAGGACTGATTCTTGATCATTCTCTTTTCTCAGACCTTCACTTCTCTTTAAAAGTATCACAGATTAAAGATCAAGGGTACCTCAGTTCTTGAGATTCTGCCAATCTGAGCATTTCAAATCTACTATTAAACAAAGCAAGGGAGGTTATAGTCCTTGCCATAGCTTATGTTTAGAAATGATTAAATATGGGTTCTTATTGTCCTATGTGCATAAAGTATAAAGCTGTTATAAATAATGAGGTGCTGGATAGGTCTGAGTACAAATCCACTAGTTCTAGGCAGGAAATAAATGGAATCCTATATAATAAAAGGCTAATATGCACATAGGTCAAATGGCAGAATGACCAATTGCTATGACGAGTAATGACCCACCAGGGGGCAGACGCTCAACACAGGAACTGCCCCCTGGTGGTCAGTTCACAGCCTCTCCTACCTCTACTGCAGCACTAAGGACCTCTTGGGGGATGTTCGCCGAGGGGTCCCAGACTGTAAGAGGGCACAGGCCAAGCTGAAGGATGTCCCCCCAGTGCACAAATGTTTTGCACCAGGCCTCTAATAATAAATAAGGAAGGGAATGCCTACTTGCCAACCATATCTAATAAATATAGTACATACTGATGATCACAATCACAACTTAAAGAGAGGAGGCAGATTTATTTATTTATTTATTTATTTATTTATTTATTTATTTGGTGTGATTCCAAAGACCATTCCAAAAGAAAAGCTGCAACAAGTTCTTAGGCAAAGTTTGCACCAGGAATGAGTATAAAGCCTTTCTTTCCAGGGAGACTACTTCAAAGTCAGCCCTCATTTATGCAGAAAGAACAGAGCAGCAACACAGATATGCCCCCACCACCCAGAACCTAGCAGTAAGGTTGGCTTTAGCATAATGGATCAAAGCAGGCAGATACAAAGTTATTGAAAGAGACATACTATTTCTAGACCAGCAAGAATTGATTGCTATTCTGGGTTTTCCAGACTGGGATGCCCTTATCCTACAAAGGGTATGTAGACAGGTATAAGGAAATTCATGACTTCTCAAGACAAGCAGGATTTTCTGGAGGGACAATTCTATTCAGTGTAAGTAATTTGGAGCATTATTTTTCATTAAAGTAATCATGGATACTGTTGTAGTCAGTGTCTGATTCTGAATAATACTCCCCTCACCATGTTCCTGCCCTTGAGTATTTAAGATTTGAGTGTGGGGTGAACCTAGTGACTTGCTTTTAATCAACAGAATAAGGTGAAAGTGGCAGGATATCCACCGCAAGTCACCAAAGACTATGATTTCTGTCTTGTTGCCATTTCGACTCTGATTCTTCTCACTGAAGAAGTATGCTGCCATGTTGTTTGCTGCCCTTTGGTGAAGTCCATAAGGCAAGGACCTGAAGGGTCCCTAGACAACAGCCAGCAAGGAAGTACGGTCCTCAGTCTAATAGCCTGCAAGTCTACTGAGTGAGTTTGGATGAGAACCCATGCTTAGTCAAGCTTTGAGATGACTGCAGCCCCAGCCCACACCTTGATGCAGCCTTGAGTATAGGTAGGACTCAGCTAAGCTGCACCCAGATTCCTGATCCACACAAACTGTGAGATAAACCATGTTGTAATTTTAAACCACAAAGTATTTGAGTAATTTATTATGCAGCAATAGATAACTAATGCAGATATATTAATGACTAGGATCCAAAACTGTTAAGAAAGACAAGGTCCGCTGCATCTATTTAATTTTTCAATATGCCCACACAGGGCTTCCAAATTGCACAACTCTAGGAGGCACCATCCACAACCAACATGATGTAGAGTTATGTAAATTAAAATGCTGAGACCATCTTTAAACAATATCTTTTCATCCTTTTTTATTTTCAGCTCTGCAACAAATTGTCTAGCTTGCATCAGGTTTCACTTCCTTGACCCTTAGTTTCCTCATCTGTAATGTGAGTGTAAGAATCTTGGCTTCATCAGTTTTCTGGGAAAGGTATACCAGATGTTTGTGGAAAGCACAGTAACTAGCACATAGCAGAAACCAATTATGAACTCAATAATTCCAAGTCTCTGGCTTCAAGCAGAATTCCCAGGCTTAGTTTCTGTGCAAAGTGCTAGGACACTTAGTTTTCTGTCTTTACTCCAGCAGGAAGTGGCAGAGGAAAAAGAAGAACAAAGTCACCTCAGACCAGTTCTGTTTTCCCAAGGCACTTCCCCCAGGGTGTTTGATTATACCACTAAGTAACAGGTATTTAATTGGGAAAGAAAACCAACTCATAGTCAACCCATCTAGCTACAATGAAAATAGAAAACAGAACATGAATTTAATGTCCTAATTCAGTGCTCCCCAAATCAAATATTCTTATTTGAAAATAAGATTCGTATTTGTAGGTTGTTGCATATTATTAAATTTGCTGCTATGTTCAGATGATCCCTCTGTATTTCCCTATTTTATATTGTAATATCTACAGAGTCAAAGCTTTCTACTAAACATGGCTGCTTATTAAAAACAATAAAGGGTTCCTGCTAATTGAGCAGCAACTCTGTGCTGGGCATTTTTGCATGGAGGTTTTGATATTCTCACAAAAGCACATGGTATGAATCGTGCTCTTTCCTGTTATTCCCTTCAGAACTCCATTCATTAATAATAATAAAAAAAGCCTTCAGCAAGTGTCTTCAAAAGAGTCAGTCTAGTTAGGAACAGAGACTAAAGGATTTTCCCCCCAACATGCAACCAAACAAAAAAGGAAGGTACTAATGTTGCAAGGGTCAACTGTGTGCCTGGCCTCGGCCAAGAGCTTCCTGCAGTGGGTCTCAGGGAGGCTGTGAGGCATGGGGCAGAGTCACTAGCTGAGGAGCCACACTGCCTGATTTTAATCCTCATCCCACTATTGACTGACAAGAGAACTTTGGGCATCTTAAACTCTCTGAGGCTCAGTTTCTTCAGCTATAAGATGTAAATAATAGACTCCTATTTCATAACATCTTCTCAGGGATTAAATGAGGCAACAGATTTAAAATATTTTGTTAATCTTACCAAGGAATCAATAAATGTTAGCAATCTAAACCTCAACATAGCCTACTGGGTGGGTGTGATTCTACTCCATTTTACTGAAGAGAAATGTGAAAGTTAGAGAAGGCAAAATACTTCCCCAAGCTTATACAGCTGGTGACAGAACTGGAATTCAAAACCACACATGGCTGCACCTCAAGTTGTGGCTCCTATGACTATTGAATTATGAGATTCTCCTGATTTTCTTCTAAATAATCATAATGGCAATCATGACCACAGATGGCCATTTCCTGTGTGCCAGATATCGTCCTAAGAGCTTCATGTGTATTTTATCTCATTCACTCTTTCTCACGACTACACAGTTGGTACAGTTGTCATCTCCATTTCTCACGAGGAAATTTAGTTTTAGGAAGGGTAAGCAATGTGTTCAAAGTCACAGTGGGTGATGGAGCCTTCTAATGCCCATCATACCCTGCCCTGCGCTCCCTCCAGGCACATGGGAGGAATATGGTCTGTAGGAAGAAATCACCTGTTTCATTTTCAAGTAAAAGCCTTTAAATCACCAAGACTCTCTAATGCCATTTTTCCAGCTATAGCAATTGTAGGGTCACATTTGCTAATGGAGGGGCCACAAGACTGGGCAGCCTTGCTGCTCAGCCCCTCAGGGAAGAGTGCTTCCTGACTTATCATGTATAGGTACTGAGACTCGTGTTTGGGAATGGAGGCTGAATCTGACCTCTCCTGGTTGATATAGCTGGTGCATGGTGTTTCCAGGGTTCAAACCCTAGAAAATGAGAATGAGAATGGTGGTGGTGAGAATTAAGTTATATCAGATATGGAAGAACATAGCACAGAGCCAAGCATATGATAAATGCTCAATAAATGCTTGTTGAATAGAAGAAGAAAATCATTTTTTCTGAATATCAAAATAAAAGCTCTTGAAGAACACACACTGATACCTGACAGCACGTAGTGCTTTCTCTGTGCCAAGCAAATTTCTAAGGACTTTGTGCACATAGACTCACCTATTTCTTGCAATAACCTATGAGTAAAGTACTATAAGCATGCACAGTTTACAGATGGCAAACTGAAGCATATATAAATAAAGAAAGAGAATTAAAATCATAGTTGTAAGTGAAAGTCTCAAACCCAGGCAGTATGGCCCAGAGCCTACATTCTTGACCTAGTGATACGAAATGGATTTTGTTAAAAAGGCAATTTCATTAACTATTTACTTAGATGTAAAGGAAAATAATACTCCTGGATGAATTAAGAAGAAGAAGAAATGTAATGTTGGCAACATAAGATTGTATTTTCAATTTATTTCAGTGAAGTTACTTCATCATAGTGAGCATGTAGACACATGAATTGACATACATAGAAGAAAATACTAAATGCTTTGGAAATCCGTGACACTTAAAAGGCAGCTCTAGACTGTTATGAGATAAAACACAAGATAAAAGAACCCCTAACACAAAGCTGCAACATGCTAATGTTCAAATGATTTTTCTAGATATATCTCCACTATGTCACAGGCAAGTCTGTCTATTACTCCCCACTATAAAACTATTTATGTCAAGGGATCCATGTGGGCCTAGCAAGGCAGATATGGCAGAAATGAGCTACAGTGGCATCCTTCCAGACCCTTCCACATCTTCGCTGCTGACCACCAATCAATCCAGGGATGGGCAAACCAGAGAAAGGAAAGGAGAAACCTTTGCAAAGTGGTGGCTCTCACAGCAAATAAAACCACAGAAAATAAGAGGGACATTTATCTCTGTTGCCACAAGAGAATTCAGACAGCGGGCCATAAATATTTTTGCAGGCTCAGCTACTCTCCAAGGTCTCCTCTGCCTCTCCCTGCCTTGGGCCCCAGTCTTGAGTTGAGTCTGAGAAGAGAGGAGTCCACCAGAAGGTCCATCACTTGATGGGACTCGGGTAACATCCTCCCCACACTGTGAGATACATCTACTCTGGGCTCCCATGCTCCCTCTACATTTCCTTTTTTGATAAGCAGGGCATGTACTCTTGGGGCATCCCCAGGACCCCTTACCATCTTGTTGTCCCTTCATGCTGGCTCAGTTCATGGGAAGTAAACCAAAGAGGGATTCTGGCTTTTTATTAAAAGTGCTTCCTTTAGAATCTGACTTAACGTGTTCAAAGCTCAGATATTCCCCATGACATTGAGAAAGTTACTTTAGTTTTCTAAACCTCAGTTTTATCATCTGTTAAAAAAAAAGGATGGTGAAGATGATGATGATGAATACAGTGAGGATGATGATATCATCTACCTCTTAGGGCTCATACAAAGAATAATCAAAGTAAAGCATCTACTGCAGTGCCTGGCACTGGAAGTGTTCAATACTTTGATAGCAAATACTTCAGTTCTTCCTAGGTTTTGTCTGCCTAGTATTTCTCCTACCCAGACCACCTCCAGGTTCAGAGACTCAAATCCAGCTGGTCACCTCCTTTCACCAGTTCCCTTTCTCTCAGACTCGCTGCTTTGCCTGTGGGTGTGTGGGCTGGAGTGGGCTTCCTGCTCCATTTGTGGTCAGAAGATGCTGTTAGTGCTCCATCCACATCTCCTTGGACTCTTCTTGCCATTCTACTGCACGCGGAGGCCCAGTGTCCTTTCCTTTCATTCCTGACAGTCAGCACCTGCAGTGGTACTCTGGTAGATATTTAATAACCACCTCTGGGGCTGAGAAAGCCCCAATTTGTAATGTTAGCTGATTTCCATGGTGTAACTATTCCAATGGCTGATTTCAAGCTATCAATGTGAGGTTAACTAGCTTGCAAAATTCCTAACAATTTAACACTAACTCTCATAAGCCAGTAAGAGCCAGTGCCTGCATGCTATAGGCATCTGTGTCCCTTTAGGAAGGCTGCATCCCAGCTGCCAGGATCTGCTTTGGCTGTACCCAATGAGGTCAGGAAGTGTCTGGGCATTTATGCCTCTGCTCGTTCCCCATTCCAGCAGCCCTAACCAAGGATTGGTGGGTTCAGAGGTGTAGATACTCAAGATCCCTCCCCTCCTCTGGACCAACTCTAAAGTTTTACCCTTATTATCTCCAGTTTTCCTGGAGGATTAGGCCAACATGACCTCCATGGGACTTTGCTTGATACCACAACTTTGCTTACCTTCCTCCCTTCTAAGTCTTACTCTCCCACTTACCTCTCAGTTTCCCCTGGGAACCTTTCTAATAAGTCACTTTTATACAACTTCTCATCTGAGAGTCAGCTTCTGGGACCCAACCAAGAGAGTACTTAAGAACTTACATTGTAAAGCTCTGAGTTCAAATTCTGATTCTGATACAAGCCATGTGATCTGGGAAAGTTATTTAGTCTCTGAGCCTCTATATGTAAAATGGATGTATATGTCCCTACTTGTAGATCTGTTTGGAGAATGAAAAAAGATAAATTACCTATGGAGCTTGACAGAGTCTGGCATGTGATATATCTCTCATAAATGCTGCTGCTGCTGCTGCTATTATTTTTGAAAGAGCATCGTGCCTGGCCTCTAGGCCAGAGCTTCACTTTGAATTGTTGAAGACTGAGCTCTCCCAGCTAATAGGGCTGTCATCCCTGAGCTTACACTGACCTTAGGAATCAGAATGCAGGTTCCTTAGCTGTCCTTTCCTGGAACAGGTCCCCAACACTTTTCTCTGCTGCAGGGGAAACGGGTCTCCTGGATGGGTTTTGGTCCCACTGGACCAGCTCTGGGATTTGGAAACTGCAGTATGCCTTCCTCCTGAGCTTCCCCAAACCTGCACCGCCAGACAGTGCTCAATGCAGGGCAATAAGCAATAAGGATCCTCAGAAGAGACAAAGCCAGTGTGCCTGTTGTGATCCAAACAGGTTCCTTGCACCATTTTCTTCACCTTCTCCCAAGGGAAAAATATTAGTTGACTGCCTAGGAGGGGTGAAATGAGCACTCAGGAAATGCTGGTGGTAAAATAGCTTAGTAACAGCCCTTTCCAAAGTCATCTGGCAACCTCTACCCCGACCCTTAGAAACAACCACTATTGTCCAATGACACCAAGTTCAGACATCTTTCCTCAGTAAAGATTCCTAAACTTGGAAAAGCTTTATGTACAAAGACAACCAGTTTAGACTACACACATTTTAATTAATTAGTAAGTCAAGATATTATTTATCATTGTAAAAAATTGGAAGAGATAAATGGTATGAGACTAAACACAAAGGAAGAGATAAATGTTATTAGAATACCTTTTGATTTTTAAAAATGTGGCTATTAAAACTGTGGTGATTAAAAATTATGTTTGTGAAAATTTATTTTAAATTTATAAAATAAAACCTTATAAAGGTTTAAAAAGTTGAATACAACAAGTTTTAATTTAAAGTCACAACTTAATTTTTTTAAATATAAAAAGAAAGCACTATAAACATTGAAAACAAATGTACCACAGTAAGAGAATGCTTAACTAAAACGTGTTGTAGCCGAAACCGGTTTGGCTCCGTGGATAAAGCGTTGGCCTGCGGACTGAAAGGTCCCAGGTTCACTTCCAATCAAGGGCATGTATCTTGGTTTCGGACACATCCCCAGTAGGGGATGTGCAGGAGGCAGCTTATCAATGTCTCTCTCTCATCGATGTTTCTAACTACCTATCCTTCTCTCCCTCTCTGTGAAAAATCAATACAATGTATTTAAAACGTGTTGTAACTAAGCAGAAGAATATTATATATCCATTGAAAATTGGCTGTATAAAAAATTATAGAATAATATCTTTCTATGAAATGGCATTACAGCTCAAAGCATAATTATTGCTAATGTAATTATGTAGACTAAACTTATGATGATTTCTTAGCAGAATATTTAATATATGATTTTGGATAGGTCCATCTACATGAAAATTAAGCTTAAAAATGCATGCATCAAATCATTAAGATATAATGTAGAAAACATAGTTAATAATCTATAGTTAGTTTGTATGGTAACAGATGGTTACTAGACTTAATGTGGTGTCATTTCATAAGGTATTTAAATGTTGAATCATTGTTTTACACGTGAAACAAATTATATGCCAATGATTCTTCAATTAAAAATAATGCATAAAAGTAAAAACATTCTAAAGTAACTATTAATAATGATCATATGGGGGCTATAACCCTTGAATATTCTTTTATTTTTTTAAATCGTTATTGTTGAAAATATTGGAGTATTTTTAATCTTCCTTTGATATATTTCAAATTTTATTTAATGATGGAGAATTACTTTTATAATAAATAGTGTTTTTGATTGATTTGTTGAGAAACAACAACATACATACAGATGAAATAGTAAGGAGTGGGAAGCAAGAAAGAACATTACTATTCAAACACTCTTCTCTTTAAATGGTTTTCAAATTTGTATTCTAATAAGGCTAAATCACAGCCATGTTCTACAGCAGGCAGCAGCCCAACCTAACCAGAGAATCCCCTCTAAGATAATTTCCCAAATCCCAGCTACACTTTGACTGTCACTTAGCTCTGGTAGCATAAGCTGGGGACAGCAGCTGGGCATTAAGGTATGCAATTCAAGGGCAAGAGGATTCAGAACTCTATGCTCATTGAAAACCCAATTCAGTCTCTTGCTGATGCCGTTTGCATCCTGCATTCACCAGCTTGCCAAATCACACTTTTGAAGTCAAATTTTTTCTCTGCTGCATGCTTTTGCTCTCTGTAGATCTAAGTCCATTGTTTCTAACTGAATTTCCCTTTTTAATTGCAATGCATTCAGGTATGTATATTTTTGCTGGTGTACTAGAAAAACCAGCTCAATGGAGGCTCACTGAATCACCACTTGGTGGGTGCTTCCCATGAACAAGTTTCCCTCACCCTCTCCAGCAACTAACTACTAGTACAAGTAGCATTCATCCTAAGTAATATCCATTCACCTACATCCTAGATGGCATTCTGAGACATGTCAACACTAATGTCCTTCCCAACGTCCCCCCTTTCCAGACAGCTTCTTCAATTGGAGGTTTAGTCTATCCCCCATAAAGATGCAGGCATTTGCCTTTATTCCTCCTTCCTCCTTTATATAGGGGCATGATGCCGTTTTCATGTCTTTTTCATACCTTATTTCCTAACACATGAGGATACAGTATATAAAATCTGCCATCTGGCCCTTTCTGCTTTTGATGAAGCAATTTACATTGTCTTAGTATAATTAGTATTTTGCAGTAACTTGCCAAATTTTTCTGCCATGGCACCAAGTAACAGTTAAGTATACCTGAAACTTCAATGATTTATTTGTTGCAGCATGCTTTCAAGCACTGGTGAGCGAAAATTACCACGGGGATTACTACATGATGTTGGGCAAATTAAATATGATAAAGCTATTTGCCTGTGACATGATGAGTCTGTTTCAATCTAAATGATATAAAATGGTCAGACTCATTGAAGGCAACATAGTGACCCCACAGAAGATTAGACCTAACCGAAATAGAATCCGTTAATGATGTCTCTGAATTTGATGTTCTATCTTGATTTCACTAGCTGTCTTTTTAATCAGAAAGATGCCATTACAATTCTCACTCTTGAGCATTCACGCCCAGCCCTCATGAGGAAATGGGAGACCTTCAAACTACCTTGAAATGTTGGAAAAATAAAAATTTTTAAGCGGTAAAAGGAGTCTGCTGACAAAGAATTGCTTCTGATCATCTTTGTTAGACTGAATCAGAGTCAGTGTTAATTAAGAAAAACCTGCTGGGTGAGGGAGGTAAGAGACAAGAAAAGGTAAGAAACCTGTCCAGGGGCTGTCAGACCATTTCTCTCCTCCAACAGGGATATCACTGGGCTATAAAAACAGACCTAAGCACTAGGTGGATATGTGAACAAAACTTCACGAAAAAAGCTGCCTATTTTAATTTTAGAGCAACAGGAACAGAGATTGATATTGTACCATATTTTTAAGACAAAAAGCACCTTATACCATGAACATTAATGGGTAGATGCAGCCATACTATGGTAGTAAAATGGCAACATAATTAAAATAGTCTCCATTGCCCAATTTTTACTACCTTGACACAGCTGACACACACAACTGCTAAAAAGCTTATAGTGGCCAAAACAGTCAATTTAATCAAATACACATTAAGTTCAGCCCCCCAAATATCAATAAAACTAATTGCTAGGATGACTGAGCAGGTGAGAGGTTGCATTTGCAATCAGCAGGTATCTACTGAGGCCTCCCAATAGCAGGGCACGGTAGGGAACAAAAACACCTTAGGAAACTTTCTCCCATTCAATAGTAAGACACTACCTTGCAGTTTAATTCAGCAAATACGACATATGTTGCAAGATTGTGTAGAAAGGAGAAGCACTCCCAACAGCCACAGAGAAAATCAACCTAGTCACTTCTTATTTCAAGAACTTACACATAGTACAATACCTCCTGATAGCTTTCCTCTTCTCGCTCTTGAACCACCAGCCTCAACCCAGTTCATTCTCACTGTTGATAGAGCAGATCGCCTTGACCTCTTCGCCCTCATTCCTCCGTCCTTTTCTCTTTGGGGTTTGGCAATCATCACTCTGGTTTCCATTCTAAGCCATGGTAGGAAACAAAGCAGTGGTTGCTCTGGAAATGGTGGGTTAGAATTGGCGAGGAAGGGGCTTGAGGAAACTCTCTGGGGTAATGGTAATATTCTACATCTTGATAAAAGATGGGATTACATAGAGGTGTGCATTGGTTAAAACTCAGAAAATACATTAAATACATACATTTCACTGTCTTTAAATTGTACATCAAAAGAGAAAATATATATAATATAATAATGCCAATAGTTAATAATATACACGCTGAAGTATTTTGAAGGAAAGAATACCAATGTCTGCAATTTAAATTGAAATGCATTAAAACAAAACACACACAAGATGGTCCTGGATGATTTGACTCAGCAGATATAGCGTCAGCCTGCAGACTGAAGGGTCCCAGGTTAGATTCCAGTCAAGGGAACATGCCTAGGTTGCCCCCACGATCCCCAGTAGGGGGCATGCAGTACTTGGCCAATCAATGGTTCTCTCCCATCATTTGATGTTTCTATCATCTCTCCCTCTCCCTTCCTCACTGAAATCAATAAAAAATATATAGATATAAAAAAACAACAAAACCACAAGATGAATTAGTGGATGAAAAGAAGAATGCACTGAGGGAGTAAAAGTTAGAAAAACAAAAGGTAAAAGTTAATGGTAGAATGTAAGTGATGAGTACATGTGCCCATTGCAAAATTCAACTTTTCAGTAGGTTTGAAAATTTCTATAATTAAATTTTAGTTAAAAAAAATATAGGTTGGACACAGATGGGCTTGAAATAGAGTAAGTGTTATATAGCAGGTCCTCAAAGAACATTATTTTGTTCAACGTTGTTTCACTATAACATTGATAAAAAGCTGCAGGAACTTAATTCTTATTTATATCAATTAGACTATGTTAAAACAGGTTTCATTATTTTGCTTAAATTCACTATTGACTATGTTAGGAGGATTTATTGTGTTTCACTGTAAAAAGACATCTCACATTTTACACTAAGGGGTGCTGAAAATAAAGAAATTTAGGGGAATTTAGTCATATTTGTTGAAATTTACTAGATGATATAGAGTAGAGACAACAAAGGCAACTACTATTATTTCCATACTAGAGGCCCAGTGCATGAAATTCATGCATGGTGTGTGGGGGGTTGTCTCTCAGCCTGGCTGAGGTGTCCCTCAGCCCTCTCAGCCTGGGCCTCCCTCTGTGGGCAATTGATCTATCTGTGATCAATCACCATACAAAGGGTGGCCCCAGCAATGGAGGGGCTCCCCAACCAATTGCATTGCACCCGCCTTGGCTGGCTTGGCAACAGTGCGTGTCATAGCGTGGTCATCCAGAAAATCACCCTGATGGTAGTTCGGTCGATTTGCATATTTTGTTTTTATTACTATTGATACTGGCCACTCTTTTTGTCAAGCATTAATCCTACAACAATCCTAAGAGAGAGGTGCAAATATTATCGTTTATTGGGAGAGTAAACTAAGCTTCAATAGACTGACTTTCCCAAAGCTAATTAAACAGAAGTTGTGGGGCTGAGATTCAAACCCAGGCTTAGGCAGGCATATACTGGGAACACAGAAGGCAACTGGTAGAACCTGGATTTGAACCCTGGTCTATATGATCCAGAATCCGTGTAGCATCTTCTCTTTTTTTGTCACAATACTCTGCAGTTAGCCTTAGCAGACTGATTCATCCCTAGACAAAGACTGAACTTCAATTTTTCTCAAGAGTTAAGGAAAATTTCAATCCTTCAGAAATATATCAGCTTTGGATTTATTGGTTTTGCAAATTATTCTCAGTGCATCTTGACTTAAAGTCTACAAGTTTTCCTTGACTTAAAAAGAGGTTATGCTTCACATCCCACATTACACAAGATACTTTAGAAGATGCCTAAAGAAGACTCTTGCCTTGAAACACAAGAGTGATTTCAAGAGTGGATGTTCAGACAGTGAAGTGAGGTGGTGAGAGGCAGGCAGCTCCTGGGATACCTCATTCTTAAGTGGAAACTGTAGGATGTAGAGTCACTGTGCAATCCTTAGGAAGCTTGGGTTTGCATCTGAATTTTCACATAACTGTAGGGAGGTGATTTTATGAGAAGTTATGTCAGTCCTGTGAGAATCTATCCTCTTTTATAATAATGGTAACTCCATGTAATTCTCAAGTCATTATAAAGAGAAACCCATATGTGGGAACTACTGGGCCTAACCCTGAGTAGACACTAAATGAAAGCTTATTTTCTTTTCACTCTCTTCTCTGGTCCACCGGAAGAAATGACACTCAGAGAGCTCGGCTATGAAATATCCCTCAGAAGTATGTTTAATATTGGAATTAGTAGTTATGCCACCCTTAGAATGCCTTCCCATTGAGAAGCTCATAGTATAAGAAATGTGCATATGAAGGCAATTATTCTTCTTTATGCCACATGACTTTCTCATAATAAATACCATTCACAATGTAGATTCCCCATTGATACTGATACCAGGCAGTGCCAATGCTTGGAAGGAACAACAAGGTGATCGGCAGGGAGTTGTTAGTGGGTTTTCAGTTAGAAACAATATAATCTATGATTTTGACAGTTGAAATAGGAGGAGTAGGGAAGCAATTTCCATTTAAGACTTTTAATGCTGGCTAAACTCAATGGAAACATGCTGAATTGAGCTAATGATGAGGGGGCTTTTCACAAGATGCATAACAGCAGTATCTTTACAAGGAAGCCCTTATGGTTCTAGAGGGTTTATTATTTCAGTAATCAGGGCCTCAAGAGGTGTTTAGCTGACAGAATTCTGAAATTCACTGCAGATCCAAAGAACCAAATACTTATTAGTCTCTTTAAAAAGTGAAAGAAAAAAATGGCATTCAAGTTGACTTGATGCATCCACAAACTTTATGGAGATGATGGAATTCCATAAAGAAATGAATAGGTTAAGAATGAATGAAGTGACTGTGAGTTTGGTTCAACCTCACAGGATAATGGGACACAAATCCACACATCAAAATAATTCCAAAATTATCCATGTCCTTTATTTGTTAGCCAACAGATATTTATTGAGCACCTACTATGTGCCAGACCAATACTATGGCTTCAGATTCACCCATGAAATAAATAGACACAAATTGTATTTTATAGTTTTAACCTCATAAGGAAGGCAACTTGGATCTCAAACTGGCCTATCTGTTCTCACATCCGCTTTCTCCCACAAACTCAGGTTTTGCCGTACCATCTCCACATGAAGATTTGCGTTTTCTCCTTGTACTTCCCTTCCCAGTCTTGCTTCAGCCGAGTGGGAAACAGAAAGACCTGGATGGACAGAATTAGAATCTGCTCTTGCATTCCCTCATCCCAAACATTTGTTTGTTTGTTTCCAAGTATGCATACATGGAAATATTACTACTACTCAGACCTAGACCCACACCCAGCTTATTTTTTTCATGCACTGTCTTAAATAATCCTTGTGAGAAGGTGCTAAGTAGGTGTTATTTGTATTGTTATTGTTAAAATAGTTATCCCTCATTTATAGATAAAGAAAGGCTACACAAGATTGCAGCTTTTGCACTTTCATGGACTCAGAATTAGAGCATCTAGAAATTGAGGTTGGCTGTTAACTATTTGTTTCCCAACACCATGGTCTTCCCACTCTATGTTTTTCCTTTGGCAACTCCAGGGCTTATTTATATATCTATTGAATGGATGGCCCTCCATAAATATCTATTAAATGCCAAATGTGTGCAGACAGTGCATTTTTGAGGTAAAGATTATCTTTGGACTTATATTGCTGATTGGGAGCTCAAATCTCCTTGTGTATCTTTTCATTTACTCAGCAAATGTTATTGACTGCTCACTATGCTCTCCCAGGTCTGGGGATGAAATGGACCAACCAGGCAAAGAGTCTACACTCACAGAACATTCTAGAGGAAGGAAGAAGGAGATGAAAAATAAACAACTTTTAAATATTTACCATGTCAAGATGTGATAAGTGCTATTAAGCAAAAGTGGGTTAAAGGGCCAGAGAATGATGGGAAACAGAAGAGATGCAGATGACTTTTGTAGAAAGGTGACATCTGAGAAAAATCTAATTAGAAATAACAAGCCATGAGGATATTGAGTGGAGAGGGGTGCATTACAAACTGTGAGAAGAGCAGGTGCCAAGTTCCCAAGGTGAACAGTGTCTGGTGTTTTTGAGGATCCGCAGAGGAAGCTGTCATCTGGAATCCCACAGTCCTGTGTTTAAATGAAATCTACACACAGAAAGTGCTACTGGTTCTTTTTCACACAGTTGCACCAGGGATGTCCAGCCTTGTACTTGCCATCCTAGAGCGGCTCATGTACCACCAGGAGACCCAGAGGACAATTATTTTTCCTCAAAAAGTCATCAAGCCGCTTTAATCACTCCACTACAATGGCGGGCTCATGAAGAAAGTGTCCACCCAACCCACCCAGGGCATTCCCCGAGAGTGAGAATCTGCTATTTAGAAAGACATTTACAAACAAATGCAAACAGCAGAGTTCCCTTTCTCCAAAATAGCTTGCTCTTAGCCCCCAAGCCTTTGCTCCCAGCTTTCCAGGAAATCCCTCTTTTGAGTCCATGGTTCAAGCGGAGAATTTTAATCAGTACACATGGCACCACTGACCCGGTCAGGACCGCAGCCACACTGAGCAGCACGAGGCAGGGCAAGCCACAGATAAAAAAGGCAGAGCTAAAAATTTGACTTCCTAATGGAAAGTTAACATTGGTTTGAATCACTAGAATTACTGACTTAAGGGTTTATTAAATAACATCCTCTCACATATATTTTCTATTAATACTCTGTGGTAGTTCCAGTAAGCTTCAGTGCTTGAGAGCTGTGTGCATTAAGAGATAATATTTTAGAAAAGTCATGGGTAAATTTTGTGCCAAAAGTACAAGCTTGAATAATTTTCTTTTTATGAAGAGTAGATAACAATTTAAAGGTAATCAATTCTAATGGCACAGAACTCTTAGAAGTCCTGAGAATCAGCGTATCTTTGGAGCAGAAAGAAAAGCTCAGTCATCACTGCATTCAATCCCCTCATTTTGTCGATATTTATATGGAGAAAGCAGACTGGTATGGGTTGAAGTCCAAGGTGCCAGTCACTGGGGGGAACAAAAGAGAAACATACCATCCACATCCTGTTCTATTGCCCAGTTGCTTCCCTTCTTACCGCTGCTTTGTGATTTCACTTTACAACTCCCTTTGGCATAAAACATTCAGGGAGCCTCCTTCCAAGCGCTTAAATCTCCATTTCTCTTTGTCTTTTAGCTTTTGTGCATTTAATGCATATTTCACTTGTGAGAACTCAGAGTAAACAGGAGCCAATTTTCTTATCTAAAATTATGAAATTTTGATATATACCCTAGTAGGAAAACTCAAAATACAATAAAAATTAACAAAATAATAAAAACTATCAAAATATATAATAAGTTTGGTCAAAAATTAAAATAGGTAAGTTAGCAGAAAAACTTTAGTCATAACTTCAAATATCACAACTTTGAACCATTTTCATTTTCCACCTCAAAAATGTCACATTCCTCCGAGACCAGTTTGGCTCAGTGGATAGAGAGTCGGTCTTCGGACTGAAAGGTCCCGGGTTCGATTCCGGTAGAGGGCATGTACCTTGCTTGCGGGCACATCTCCAGTGTGGGGCGTGCAGGAGGCGGCTGATCCATGTCTCTCTCCCATCGATGTTTCTGACTTTCTATCCCTCTCCCTTCCTCTCTGTAAAAAATCAATAAAATATATATATTTTTAAAAATGTCACATTCCACTCATGACAATGCAACTTGGAAAAACACTAGCTTGAACAAGTGAAAGGTATTGAGATATGGAACAAGTGAAGAAAAATCCATATTTTGAAAGGTTGTATGGCTTGTAATTATGCCTAAAGGTTGACATTACCTTCTCTTGAGCTTGTCCAGCAAATTCATATGCAATGCCATATGCTGAAAGCAACTGACCCCAAATAATTTACCAAGGGCAGCCTTTTAGGTGAAAATACAGTATGAAAGCTGAGTTCAGACAGTGTTGATTCTGAATACCAGACCTCAGCTAGCTGCCCAAAACTCTGTGCCTCAATGTTCTCATCTGAAAAATAAAAATTAGTGTTTATCCCATAGGATTGATAATGTACCCATTCAGTATGGTTCTTAGCATGTAGGAGAGGTGCTACAGTAAAAACTGTAAAACCTAGCACATTTTTTAAAAAATAAGGTCCCAAATATGGATCATTTAAAATAAGTGGTTATGATACAAATATTATTAAAAATACATTTTCACTTAGTCTATATTAATATAAAATCTATTAAAAGAAGCAATGGTGAGACTTACATTGCCTGTAACTAACAATACATGAAATGATCGTGATGTGGACATCTCCTAAACCCAATGTCCTTTCCCACCTCCTAGCAGAAGACAATTCAACTTTCCACTTTTGAGCACTATCTGAGGAGAGGATCAAATCTAATTGCCAAATGCCAGTCCCCATCGTATCTAAATTGTGTTATTGCCAGGGTTGTACTGCCTTCACTCCCTTCACCCTGTTGGGAAGTACCAATAATGAACTGCACACTTACATCTCCCAAAAACAGATGCTCATGTGCTTAGAGTAACACTGAAATAGATGCCATGGGGTTTCAGAAAAACCTCATGCTTGGGAGAATTGTGCAATATAAAAATGTAATATGCTAATTAGACCAGAAGACCTTCCAGATGAAGCCGGGGCTGCGAGGGAAGCCCTGGTCCTGGGTGTCAGAAGGCAGCTGGTGCTGGCAGCCAGGGGAAGGAAGGCCTACTCTTGCACTAATCTCATGCATCAGGCCTCTAGTTGTGCAATAAAATCACAGGTTTTTTAAAAAGATAGAATTAGGATAGACCACTCCAGATTTTTGCAAATTTTTAACTACATGATCAATGCAAATAATCATCATTGTATTTTCTTAAACTTGTACATTTAAAAAGATAATAAATTCTAATTTTTATTTTTTATTTTTAGTATATAAAAGTATGCCTTTAAAAAAATAAGCGCAGCTTACTTTCGGTGGAAGAGTTGTAAGGAAAGCCTGAGGCTGCCGAATATGGAAACAAAGGCATAGCATTTCCAGCAAGATGAAGGAAATTACTCAATAAGCCCTTCCAAGAGGGAGGATCTGGCCATGTGAGTCACAAACAGGGTGAGCAATACATAGCCCATTCTGTATTCCTCTGAGGCTTGCTGCATTCAGCATGTTAGAATGCTTTCATCCTGATGCTCCTTCTGGATAGGGCAAAACATTAATATTCTGGGGAATACTGCATACAGACCAAAGTAATTTTTATGCTATACTGATATTCCCATATTTATTCAATTACCTATAAGCTTGTTTACATCATAAAAATATGTAATACAGTAGAACACATTTTATTTAGATGAAGACTATGATGGTCCTTACCTTTATAAATCTCCCTTAAAATGGGGATAATATTTTACTGTCTCAGTTTGGATTTCCCAAAAGCAGAGAGTGAGGTAAGGATTTTGGTACTGATAATATATTTGGAAATTTATCCCAAGAAGCACAAGTAAAGAAATAGAACAGTGAGGCAGAGAAGAGAGATATACAAATAAAGTTTATGTTAATGAGGTTCCTGCTATGGGCAACTGAGGCCCAATCCCAAAGAGGACCCTCTATGAAGCCATAGGAACTATGACTCAGAATTGTCGCAGTGGAAGCTGAGGTAGCTGGGGCTTTTTTTGTTTGTTTGTTTTTTTGCTTAGGGAGAGGGACAGGGAAAGAAAGGGGGGATGGAAGGGGGAGAAGGAGAGGGACAGGGAGAGGGAGAGAGGGAGAGAAACATCTATATGAGAGAGATACATCAGTTGGTTGTCTCCTGCATGTGCCTCGACCTGGGCTCGGTGTCCAGCCTGCAACCAAGGTTTATGCCCTTGACCAGAATCAAACAGTGGAGTCTTCAGTCCACTGGCCTACACTCTATCCAATGAGGCAAACCCCTCAGGGCTAAAAATCAATTTTAAAAAATCTTTTTTAAAATGGTGACTATTGTCATTATTATTATTATTATTATTATTATTATTATTATTATTATTATTACCAGAGCAGTCCAAACCCATGAATCATTACCTACTCCCCTCTCAGAAGAATAACAGTTTTTAGTTGACCTTCTTGGGAGTATGGGACCTTCTCTTTCCTTTCTCTCTCTTTGTGTGTGTTTGTGTGTCTACATCTAACTGACAGATAGTGCTCCCACAAGAGGTTCATGGCCAGCCTACCCTAGCAACAAATGAAAGTATTCAACTTTCACAAGCCACCTCAAAAAAAAAAAAAGAAGAAGAAGAAGAAGAAGAAGAAAGACAGAAAAGATAAAAAGTAAACCCTTCTTCAACAGAGCTTAAACATTAAACATTTTAACTGTTTGTGGGCTCAGTTATACTTCAAAACACCACTTGCTTTACTGCCTCCAGTCTTTAAACTGCAGTGTTCCCACCTAGAATGCTCTAAGACTTCTTTTATGCCTACAGCACAAGCAACCCAATTTATAAAGTTTTTCTGACCCATCTCTAAGCTCCCACTAAAATTTTAATGACTCTCTCTGTATTTTCTTCATTGTGCTCATACCACTACCATAATTCCAATCAGAATTTTTTCACAGCACATGTTTAACAAGGCATTTAATCAGAACAAATGGCTTAAGGACCCAATAAGGCCATACCTCCTGACAGTGAGCCCTGCCACAATGAATTCTCATTAAATTTTGGTTTGGGTTTGCCCCCATAGCTTTAAGTCGGGGATTTCATTTATTTGGATCATCAGTAAACGTCAGTTCAATAAATGAATAGACAATGGATTGAATAAACAAACAAATAATGCACCAAAATGATAAAAGAAGAATAAGAAATTGAAGGAAGGGTGCTAGAATCTAAGTTTTAAAATTGTTCAGAAATGGGAGGAAAAAGAGGACATATGTAATGCTGTAATACTTTTAACAATAAAGATTTAAAGGAAAAGATTTCAGAAAATTGAAGACTCTATCAGAAATACCCAACCTGAGAAAATATAGTTACAAGAAAAACTATTATTTGAACAAGATTGCTTCCTTAGGGACTTCAAATTAATCCTTCTGGGCACTCCCTTCTCTAATCCTCCCAAACACAACTTGCTTAAGCAGTTTCCTTTGTTATTCCCCAGTTTTCTCCCAGTGCAATCACTGCCATAACACCAAAGGGACAGAGAGGAGGCTGGTAAATGCTCTGACCTGGTGAGCCATCACTTGGGACTGAATACATATGTCACAGCCCCCTATAGTTCTTGTGGGTAAGTCTCAATCAGAAGAGCAAGGAAAAAACATTTGGGGAACGGTAGCCAAAAGCTAATTGTCTATAGGGTCCTTATAGGACCAACTGGAATTAGGACAAAGAGAATACTCTTATGTTTTATCAGGCCCATTTATTACAATGTGTGTGCACATATGTGTCTATACATACACACGGACATATATACACACTTCTAAAAAATTTTTGTTTCTCATGATTATAGTAATAAAAACTTTGAAACTACTGCATTGGCTTGAGTTTCCCCTTAAAATACATCATTGCTCTCACAAAATATCATTTCAATTACAGAAACCTAATAATGAACCAAAAATATCTCCCATGCACTCTTGGCTCATGAAGTACCCACTGACTGTGACGAGCACTAGTTGAGGTTTGGGGGTTTTTGTATTATTAATAAAAAGATGAAAATGAAATGAGTTCGCTTTTAGAGATCATTGTCAACAGTCTAGATAGCAAAGGTCTATCAGAAGCTGTTTTGCATTTTGCCCTATCATCATCACAACAAAAGGTAGAGCTCCTTAGAAACTTAAAGAAATTGATAAATAAAACAAATGATAACAATATTGATCCAGCAGCCTGAATAGAGAAAGTTCTATTTCTCTCTATAAAAAGGCCTCATCTTTGCCTGATAAAGCTTAGCGTAGGTGAAAGCAAAAATGTATGTTTCAAGGCAACTCTCAGGAACACCACACAAAAACTTAACTCTTTTCCAGAAAATAGAAAGTTGGTTTGAAAAACCAATTCAACAACTGGCTAGAAAGAGATGTTTGAAGAGGTAAGAGAAAATGAACACATCTGGATATATTTTTTTACATGAAGTTAAGATATTAATTTTGAATTATGCAAAAATAAATTATCTGTTGAGAGAGTGAACTAGAAATGCAAATCATTTGCTACTTCCGACAATCATTTCCTTCAAAGCCTGTAGACTCTTCTGCTTTTTGCCTTCTCACACAGCCTGCTCCCGCAGCCCCAAAAGGAGAAAATAATGAAATGTGGACGCCAAAATGCACTGTTCCCAAAAGTTCATTTTTAAATTTTCAGAGGTTTTGTGAACCTGTAGTTAAGCATTAATACTATTAAAATTCAAATTAAGATAAATGTATGGTTAAATAAATTATCTTAAAAGCAAAGGCAGCAATTACTGAAAATGCATCATTCTTAATTATTTTACTATATTTTATCATTATATATGCTGTGAGAGTTAATTCTGTATATTATATCTATATGCTAGATATACTATATAGCGGGGTGCAACTATGCATCTGTTCCCAACTCCTCATTCCTGATGCCTTTTTGGTAGTTTGAAATCAGCGTGGTGCAATTATTTATAATGGAAATAGGAGACGTTACAAATCAGGACTTGGACACCTCTGGGGAGAGATGACTGGTCACCCAGGACTCAATATTCTGCCCCCTACTTCTGGCCTTTTAGAAGGCCTGGCTGAACTCTCTGCCAGTGTGTCCTCCCAATAATTCCTTGTTTCTTAAGTTGTTTGAGTAGATGTGTGTGTGCTACTTTGCAATGAGTAACCAATGACTGAGAATTGAACGTTTTCAGAAGGAAACATCATATCACATGTTTTAGAGTTGGGACTTGCATCAGCTAAGACTAGCACCAACCAATCAAAAAATGTGCAAGTATCTATTCAATACAAGATTCTGGGCTAAGTCATTTAAGAAGTGAAGGGTTGGATAGGATATTGTTCTAGACACAAGCGGTACTGAGGATGGGGAGAGGGGGAGGAAAAGGAGCCTGCACAAGGCAGCACGTGGAAGCAGGCACAGAGAAAGGTTTACTTACTGCATGCTGCTCTCTATGCTTCATTGCCAGGGTCTTCAAACAGAAGTTGACAGTCCAGCTAAACCCACTATTAGCTCCCTTACATTTCCAGTATTATTCTATTCATTGTTTTTGTACCTCCGGCCATCCTATTTACATAATGAGGAGAGATTTGGTGGAGAGGAGGGGCATGCATTGATTGTCAAGGGCGTGCCTTGTTAATTTATATTGTAAATACACTTGTTTCCCATGTTCCTACTTTAGGAGACAGTCTGTTAATTTCAATCACCATCTTGTTTTCCCAAAATGTGGCAGCAGAATTTTTAGAAGAATATTTAGATGGGTAGACAGTCATTATTTGATGCTGCTTTAGCCAGTATGTTTCTGTGAGTCAGATAAAGTCAATTAGCATGCCAGCTGAGAGCAGAGCTAGCCTACATGGGACTGCTTTGTGGGCATTTAAGCTGGAGAATGATTTCCCACACTCACATGTGTTTGGACCCATATTCTCATCCACTCACTGACCCTGTTTGTGGATAAACATTAAAGGCTGTGACTGGGGTCAGCCACACAATTTTCAGGGTTAGGTGCAAAATGAAAATGTGGGGTCTATTGTCCAAAGAACAGACAATATATATGTTTTTTTATTTTTCCCCACAGTCTCTCTCTGAGCCTGTCATGGTGGTTTTTATTTGTTATTCTGTCGTGCTCCCTCAGGCACAGGATATTCATAGGGTGTGGATAAACCCTTCCAGGTGCCTAGAGCTCTGAGCTGGGTAGGATCAGGGAGTAGGTAGCCAAGAGCCTGACTCTGGGGGGTGGAGAAGCAGTAGGAGGTGGGGCTGCCAGTGAAGTGAGATTCCAAGCCCCAGGTCATGCTCCATTGTCCCAATGGACTTCATTTACAAAACACAGAGGTGTTAAGAATTTCAAAATGGTGACCACAGAACATAAACCCTCAACCACAAGGCCCCTTTTGAGCAGTGAACTATGCGATTGCATGTAGCCCATGCCCATAAAGCTGTCTCCTCATTGTACATTCCTTGTCTAAGGTGGTATCAGTAGCACTTTGTAAGAGCATATCCTGAAGATTACATATGACTAAGCAGAGAATGGGGAAGATGGTCAGAAAGAACAACGGATGCTCAGGAAGAGAGGAGAAAGAGAGAAGCCCAGCTGGGAAGGGGACCAGCACCATAATGTTTCCAAGTTGCTGATGACTGGCTCTCATCATGTTGTGGTTTGAAGCTTATGTGTCTAAATAAAGCATTTAGAAGCTAATGTGTGTAAATAAAATATATTTGAAGATACTTGTTTTAAGTGACCAATCTTAGCATAAAAAGAGCTCAGTATGTATTTGCCAAAAGAATGCACTCAACTCTAACAGAAAAGTGAAATTCAAAGTCTCTGCCCGCGCTTTGGGGAAAAGGAAACAGCACAAGCCAGTCTCTGCCAATTTTCAATGTTAACAAGTTCCAGGTAGATTTGGAAAATTTCTCCTTGCTATTCTGGCCAATCCCAATCAGCTGGAAGATTCTTTCAGACATTTTTCCCCTTTCATTATTAAAAAACCCAAAGTGCTATCATTTAAACTCCCTTCTCCATCTCAGGGCCGCCTTCTTAAGAGAACACTGAGCAGAATTGAGCTCAGCTTTTGGGCGAGTCCTTGGAGCCTTCTTCAGTCCCGTGTCAGGTCATTACTTCCTCACTTGGACGTGATGTGGGTGAGCAAGTGTAGGGTCTCTTAGATGGGCCACCAGGAGAATAACCCACAAGCTTCTCACAAAATAGGGGGGCAGCAAACCACCAGAAAATGGCAGAGGTGGTGAGACACACACACACACACACTCAGGTCCTCTCTGAGGTTGTCTTTTCAAATATAGAGTAAGATCGGATATCTTTCCTGAATGTTCAGGAAATCTCTGCTCCTTTAGATCAGCACCTGGCTTGCTCTCTTATTCCGCAATAAAGATATTCTTATTTCTGGTTGCAGATACTCCCCATCCCCACCACCATCTGCTTCTTAATTTCTGTTCACCACTACCCTGGAGTGTTATGACATATGGTAACCTCCATTGACTCAGCTCAGCCTCTGTCTGCTAGGAATCACACACAAGTGCATAGAAAAAAAGTCTTCTGGTACAGTACCTCCCTGCACTGTTGGATGTATAAAGTTGTTGAGGATTCTTAATCTGATCTTTGACTCAAATCAGGTACTCTCCCAGAATTAAAAAATAGAAACTCGCTAGTTTTTAGTTCCATATTTCTAGGGACAGGAAGCCCTAACCTTAGCATACTATAATTCTTTCAGTCAATCATTGGGAAAAATATCAATGAATACTTTGGATAGTGTTGCAGTAATATAAAGAAATGTTTAAAAATGTCTAAAAATGTTTAAAAGGTTTTAAAATGTTTGCGTTAACTTTCCAGAAACCTAAAGTATGATATTAAGGACACAGACACCACTACCTAAATGTGTGTAGCCCATAGATAAGGATTTGAACTTCAATTGCTGACTTAGAGTGACTTGCTATGATAGCCATATGTGTGAGTGACATATTTTCTCCAGATATGCATCTATGAGTGCACACCCTGATTGATAACCACATGAAGCCCCTTACCCCATTAAGATTAACATGCATGCATTGATGTAATTCATTAATAGCCACCTGAACTGCTGTGGGTATGAACAGGCTTTAAAAATGTGTCCTGACCAGCCAACATTGCTCACCTGTTGAGACAGCCACAAAGGCACATCCTTCTGCCAGTCCAACAGACAATGCCACACTGTGCCACTCCACTCTCCGCTCCCTGACAGACGACAGAAGAATGACTAGTACCTCCCGATCCAGACGCAACAGAGCTCTCAGATGAGGAATGCTGGCCCCCTGCATCCAGCCCAGCCCAGCCCAACTGCCAATCCCAGAGGACACCACCACCGGGATCCCATTAAGCCTGAACCCACAGCATCAGGAACCTTTGTGACTAATAAAATGCTGCGTGATTTGCAACTGCATATGTTTTTATGTGGTATAATTCCTCCAGCAGTAAATTAATTTGTTTTGCGTACACTTGAAACTGAAATTAAGGTTTTTTTGTCTTTTTTGTCCTAAGCCTGCCCTTAGTCCTGCTTGTGTAGAGCAGTCTCTTCGCTAAATGTCCCAACACCTGCACGGTTAAGCTTACCTCAAGGGATGCCTTGGATAAGACCCCAATTTTTTTTCCAGAATCTACTTGTGATAGATAGGCCTGGCTGTATGTTAGATACTGGTGAAAATAAAGGCAGGGAGAAAAGAAGTATGGAAAGGATGAGAAAAGAAGAGAGAGGAAGGGAAGAAAAAAATGGTCTTATCCTGGCATAGTCTAGTGGACCATGCAAATAATTAAATATATTTAGTTTAAGGAGTTTTAAAGAAGGTACATATGCAATACAATGAGAGCTCAGGAGTAGAAAAGCCTTCTTAAAACAATTGCACAGTCCTGGCCTCTAATCCCAGTTCTGCCACTTCATTCATGACTAAGCAAGTTACCAACTTATGTTGAGTTTTCCTATCTATAGCATGGACTTAATAACGGCTCCAGCTTCAGAGCACTGTTTGCAGGAACAGATGAGTCATATACAAAGTCCTCTTAGAGGCAGCTACTGTCATCATCACCATGGTGCTGTAGATTCATTGGTATTTATTCTTCTGCAATTTTATAAATATTTCTTTGGTTCCCCTTCTACCTGTCCTACAGGACCACCAGAATGATATGACAATGTCCCCTCAATCCTTCCACTTGCTTCTATTTCCCTTTAACTGGACACAAAACACCTTATTCATCCTCCAAAGACCTGCATGTTCTGGTTCCTACCTAACTTTCCAACCCCATCTCTATCAGCTCTCTGGGAGCTTCACTCTTACTTTCCAGTATTCCTTCACATCACAGCAACTCTGCACATGCTGTTCCCATTGCAGGGAACATTTCCTTTGATTCATACACTCCTCCTGACCCTCAGACCTCACCTAAGGCGTGGCCTCCTTCTCTGTGTCTCCTGACTGGTCAGCTCTATCCTCTGACAGGCTGTCACCCCCCACACATCTTTCCCCTCATCATGCTAACATCTCTACAGTCATGTGTATGATTGTGACATTCATTGATAATTCATTTCACCCTCACCATAGTAGACTGTAAGTACCATGAGGGCTTTGATTTTGTCTTTTTTGTTCATCCCTGGGTCTTGAATGCCTGTTACAGTGTCTGACATATACTGGGTATTGAATAAATATCAATATGTAATTTTCACTTGATGCAGAGAGATAAGGGGCAGAGAGTACCATAACCATTTCATCAATGAGGAAATTGATCTGAAAAGTTATCTAACTTGAGCAAGGTTTGAAAATGGCAGAATCCGAGTGAGTGCCTGGGTTCCATGAGGTTGAGATCTGTGTGCCTGTCTCCCCTCATCCCCTCCCCCCTGCTCCTACCATTACTGTGCCACTTCCATGGCTGCTCCTGGCCCTGCTCCCTGGAAGAGCCGAGAACAAGTGAACACCTTCTTCCACACTCTAAACCTGGACACACTTAAAGTGAGTGCTACTGCTCTACCCTGCCATCAGCAAGCCTCTTTTTTTTCCTACGAAGTTTGTCTCTTTAACCAATTCCTCATACATGGTATTTCTGGGCTGTCAGTTAAGCTTCTGAATGTAATGTGAATTTGCATTGTAAACAAATAGAACATGTGTTAGTGCTTTTAACTGGGAAGTCCCAGGTATGAATTTCAGATTCAGCTGCATCCAAGAATTAGAATAACAACATCTACTCTCTCTCTCTCCCTCTCCCTCTCTCTGTCCCTCTTTCTCTTTCTCCTCTCTGTTGAGCTTTTTTTCTAGCTCACTATATCATAGTTGGATCCAAAGCTCCAGGTTCGCCTAATATTCGGAACTAATTATTTCCGAGGAGTGAAAATTAGCAACTCTCTGCTCACTCAAATTCATTCCCTCAAAGAACTCTTTATTGCACCATGTGGGTCATAAATGTATCTCTAGTATAATCACTGAGCCCAAACAATACAGATCTGGGGCCAGCTTGGTGCAGGTTCCTGTTAGGGTGATAGAGACACATATGTGAAAGTTCGAGCAGAAGTGCTTGAAATAGTCAATGGCAAAGAAGAAGGCGCTGGGCAAACAAAATGTAGCTGGAGTATACAGACAGCCCTTGACTCATCTGGGCCTCATAGTGAGGATCATCTAGTATATGTAACCTTTAGATACATCCTAATTTTCCAGGTTGATTCTGACCTGTGGCAAGCATAGTGTGACCAACATGCCTCGCTTTCATACAATGTACATTTATTAATGGAGTTTAGAGGATTCTTTCTCTCTCCCTGATGATGTATCTGTCACATTGCATACTTGTATTGAAATCACAGTTCAAGAAGAAGGGGGAAAAGAAGAAGCTCCACATAGAATCAAAGTTCAGCTAAGGGAAAAATTTCCTCTCTGTTCCTGACACTGCCAAGAGATTACTCAAAGCCCATATTGACTGTCAAATTGCACATACAATAAGGACAAAGGTGATCATCTTTTCCTAGAAGTAAGAATGAAAGCTGATACCACGCAAAGCACACTCTGCTTAAAAAAACGAACTACCATGCGCAATTGCAGCTGAAGCCCTCTTCTGGATGGAAACATGAATTCAGTTGCAGTAATGAGACTAATTTACTATGGGGTTAGTGGATCCGGTCTCTAAGCTGGTTAAGTCACACCACAGAGAAACACCAAGGGCTCCAGCAGAGCCATCAACTAGGATGCTGAAAGCTGGTGAGTCATGGATTACAGACCAGCTGCTTTGTCAGATGGAGAACAGAGAGCAGAGCACAAAATTCTGCATCCACAGAGATCATACTGGCATAAATGGATTTTTCTACATTTGCGAAATACAAAGAAAAGTCAAGTGGAACCTGCTTGTTAAACTTGAACCCTAACTTTTCTGGGTATTATCAACTCTCTGAAGGCAAGCCTTGGTTTTGAAATATAGAGGTTGCCTGGTGCAAACAAAGGACCCTCCTCCTGTTAATCACAGCCTTTTGTTGAGTGTCAAAAAGGAAAAAAGCAGAGAAAACTTATAATTTTGCCTGTGGAATACTGATACTGTGCTATCCTTAAATCCTTAGAGTTGACATAATTCACAACAGTTGAATCATTCAGATATTTAAAAACAAAAACAAAGAACACCTTTGGGGACACTAATTTGTAAATGGTTTCAAAGCCTCTATGCTTTCTATTCAAACAACTAATTCAGGTCTTTTTAGTTTTTTTTTTAGGATCGAAGGAGTGGTTCTGAGGGACTGGTTAAATAATAACACTACATCCCAGAATTTCTGGTTCAGTAGCCCTGGGGTGTGGCCCAAGAATTCACATTTCTAACAACTTCCCAGGTAATGCTGATGCTGTTGGTCTGGGGAACAAAGCACTGCACTAAAAAAGGAATAGGTTTCTTGATATATGAAAAAATCCAGCCCATGCCTTTTTACCTTAAATGCCTTACGGGCATTTAAGGCGGTACCAAAGCTACCTGAATAGTCAGTCCTCTAACTTTAAAGAGCCAATCACTTCCCTGGGCATTTGGATGGAGTATGCATACCCCAATTCACTAGGTTTCAGGGAGGGGCTGAGACTCTGCATTTCTAACCAGATTCCAGGCTGCTGGTCTGGGAATCACTGTTTGTGCTCCATAATAAAAGATCTGACCTCTTTGGGCAAGGCAATTATCCACAGCACAACAACATTTCATTCCAATAAACAGTCCACTGGAAATAAACTCATTGCATAGAGGGAGCATAATTTCTACTCTTTTGGATCAATCATATTCTATCCAAAGTGTGGCACAGAGGAGAACTAAGTCAATTTAACAACATATCTACTATTTACCTGACAATCTTTACTGTCTGTGACACAAAAAAATAAAACAAATAGGGCTGTTCTAATCACATATCTGGTCCCTAATAATTGTTTTAAGATTTCAGGAAGCTAAATTGCTGTAAGTAATCAAAAATAGTCTATAGCATACCAAAAATATATATAACAACACAAAACAATTAAGAATAGCTTTGATCATTGCACTGTTCTTACAACTTCTGTGCAAGTCGGACATCTTTCAAAGTAAAAATATTAGAAAAATAGGTTTGGAATTTCTTCTGGATCTTAGGAAAATTACATTTTATACACAATTTATGGGTAAAGTAAATATTTGCTATGTGCTAGGCTGGCAATGACTGTTCTGTCATATTACCTTATTTAAAACCCACCACCAACTGCGTATATGAAATCCCCTCCTGACTTTCAGTTACCATTAGAAACCAGAGGAAGCTATTCTCAACTCAACCTACTGTCACCCACAGATAAGGTACAATTTTTTTCCATCCAGAGCCAGGAAGTTCAACATGTAAACAATAACTACAAGAGGGAGAAATTTGAGCCCTAAACAGACACATTTTTCAATGTTTACTATAATTACTCATGTAACAGGCCTTTTTTTCCTTGCTTTTGAGGGTTGTTCCAACTAGGTATTTGCTTCTCATCTTGAGGATGTGAGTGAAGATTCTTATAACAAGCTGGGAGAGGGTGCCATACTGGGATGAAAAAAAAATGGGCTTAAGCAAGCAAGAGGTGAGTTAGATTCAATGTGTCCTCAGCTGAAGGCTTCTTTTATCTCTCAAATAAGAAATAGCTGGAGAAACTTGGTGCTTCAAAAATGGAATTCCATCGTGTTGCCTGTTTAGGCCAATGTCTAGAACAGTACCTGGCATGTTCTGGGGGCCTAGTACATGCTGAATGAACAAAGCAATCAATCAATACAACCATTTCAAAAGTTCCTATGAAAAATCGAGTTTACACAGTCTGAATAGCTAAATGAATTTTCTAAGTATGCAATGTTTGTAAAATTTTTAAATATGTAAATTTTTTTTTGAAAAACAGATAAGTGGCATTTTTTTTTACATAAAAAATGCAGAAAGAAACTTCAGAAAGAAATATTAAAAAACACACACACACACACATTAACAGTAGTGGAAGTAGCAATACTTAACATATTTTCCACATTCATGTCTTTTATGCTATCCAAGGAAAAGACTATTGAATGTTTGGGTCTGTATTTTAATTTATGAAAACAAATTAAAGATCTGCCCATTTTTGTTATACATAAAACCCTTTTGATATCCATACTACAGCATTGTTCTAAGATTATCCAAATAGTGCCTTCAAAATATGTATTAGTGTTATTCTGCAACCATTAAAAGTTCAACTGCTATTCAAAACTGATTTTGCCCATAAAATGGGCCAAAAAGTAAGCTTTTGGTGTTAATTTTTGGATTTTTAAATCACCCAAAAGAGAGATTGGGCCAAAAAAGAAAAATGCTAAGTTTATTATACTTTTATGTTTGCATTACATAGGTTTCAATATTTCTATAATAGAAAATCTTATAATGGTTACTTATGTTCTATCTTTTCTTTTCTAAATGTATAATTAGTTTTATAACTTTATTCACTTAAAAATATTATGTCACCTATATTTTATTTCAGTATGTGCTGGAATTAAACTAATCAATTTATTTCTAATGGACTTGTGGTGTAATTTTCAGTACATTCTTAAGACATATAGGTTGCTACCAGCTTTACTCAGCACATGATGGATAGCTTCTATTTTAAAATATGGCATTTGTTGTGATATAATTTAAATTACTTTTCTGTTGGGAGCATGCGTTCTTTGGAGTTACAATAATGCAAAGGGAAATTATACATTATATTCCTTTTTATCTTCCTTTATAGTCCTTATTGCAGTTACTTTCAATCAGGTACAATTACATTTGAGAAAACAGAATTTTGCATTTATATTTAGAACAATTCTATTTAGAAAATTCATTTCAGTTCTTAGTTAATTACAGAAGAAAAATGGAAGCCATTTAAAAAATAAACAAGAGTAAAGGCTCAAAAGTAGTAGAATTCACATATAAAGTAAAGTGCTTTGTAGAAGCAATAATTTAGAGTTCTCACAAACACAGTTAAAAATACCAGTCACTATATCATAATTATATGGAAAGAAAACTATTTTTAGATATTTTTATTTACTACTAGGGGCCTAGTGCACTAATTCCTGCATCTTGAAAGGAACTGTGGGCCATGAGACTATGGTAGACACAGGGGCAAATCTTGGCTTATCCTCTGCGCCCCTGCCCAGCCCCTCCCACTGCAGCCCCTGGTCCCATCTGTGGTCAGCCCCACTCCAGTTGCCACCACTCCCATGCACTGATGGCACCAGCCCCCCTCACACTCACTGATAGCATGGATGCGAGCTGCAGCTGCTCCCCTGATTGCCCCTCAGGAGCAGGGGGAGGTGGAGAAGCCCTCAGGGGTGATTGGGGCCAACAGTTGCTGCTCACATCTGCTGATGGCACTGAGGGATCTTGGCTGGCATCAGGCACTGGCAGTAGGTGCGAGCAGGGCCAGCACTGGCAGCAGGTGCCAGTACTGGGCGGGACCACAGTGTATGAGAACAAAGAATTTTCAATAACCATCAGAGGCCCACCCCAATGACAGGGGCCTGCACTTCACCTTGGTCTGGTTCCCCCATCCCACCATGGCTGATGCCTGCCATATTCCATGCGCCCTCTATTGGTCAGCACATGTCATAGCAACTGGTTGTTCAGTTGTTCTGCCATTTGGTCTATTAGCATATTAGTCTTTTATTCTATAGGATAATTATTATGTATGCTCATTATGGAAAATTGGAAACTCAGATAAAAGTGCAAAAATAAATTAAAATCAACCTGTGATCACTATACCTAGATGTAACCACTATAAACATTTTGCTATATTTTAAGTCTATTTTTTATTATAAAGAATGCAAATATCATGAGCCCATTATATTTTATAAAATTGGCATCAGTCAGTATACTCGGTTTTATAACCTAATTACTCTGTTGGAAAATATATAGTAACATTTCCCCATTTTATTTACTGTCTTTCTTAATTACTCAATACTTTCCAGTGTTATATCTATACCATGACTTATCTCATTCATCTCATGTTGTTATAAATTTGGAGTTTTTCTATGTTTTCCTCTTATAAATGATGCTATAATCGATGACATTCTATAAAAAATTTCACATCTCTATTTCCATTTGATATATTATTTGAAGTCAAATTTCTGGGTCACCACATATGGGTATATTTAAGTATTTTGAAACAAAATGATAAAAATTTCTAAAAGTTGTCACTAAGACACCTACAAACAATTCCAGATATTGCTATATTTACAAGATTTTTATAAAAATAATTGCCAATTTTAATATCATTTATTTATTTATTTGTATTTTATTTCATGATTGGTGAGATTAAATATATCCCCCCTATGATCACCACACTGTTGTCCATGTCTTTTTTTTTTTTAATGAACCAACTGAACTTCCAAGCAAAATAGAGACAGACTCATAGATAGAGAACAGGCAGACATCTCTGGTTGGTGGGAGTATTGGGGGAGGGGTGGTGGTAAAGGGAGTGAGTAAAAAGTCATTTAAAAAAATCTCCTTCAATTTATTCCAACCACCTTATCTGAAGTCTACCAGGTTATAGGCATGGAGAGGAGTGCTGAGGATAGAAAATTAATGAGATATGCACCTTATTGTCAAGAGTTTCACAGTCTGATAGAAAAATAGACATGTGAATGACTAATTCCAAACTATTAATGTAAGTGCTATATGGACATATGTATAACATGCTAGGAAACTACAGATAAGGAAGCAGGAAAGTCTACAAAGGATTAGTAAAGGATATTCAGAAGCTGTAGGTTTAGCTGGGCTCTGACAAATAAATGAGTATTCACCAGCCAGGTGGGAGATAGAAGAGAGTGTCCGTCCAGTAGGACTGATAGAGGAGACAATCAACATATTGTGAAGGACATTATGAAGCCAACCGAAAATATGAGCTATATCAGTGGGAAATAGGGATTTATTAACATGTTTTTTGTTTTTAAATATATTTTGATTGATTTCAGAGAGGAAGGGAGAGGGAGAAAGAGATAGAAACATCAATGTGAGAGAGAATCATTGGTTGGCTGCCTCCTGCATGCCCCCAATTGGAGATTGAGCCTGCAACCCAGCATGTACCCTTGACTGGAATTGAACCTGGGACCCTTCAGTCTGCACTCTGACACTCTATCTATTGAGCCAAACCAGCTGGGGCCCTGGACATGAGCCAAGAACAGACATGATGAGTTTTGGGTTTTAGAAAGTAGAAGAAAATTTTTGGATTCATTTAGAAAATTAGAGAGAGAATTAGGTCAAGGATAACAGCAAAATACTTTTAGCTTGGGCTATTCAATGTAGAGTGATATATTACTTTAAAACAAACAAGCAGGGGGAAGAGGTAACTCATTTCGAAGAATCATTCCTTTTTAAAAATTCCTAAAACACAGTAGCTGTGGAAGAATATATTATTTTCCCCAAATGACTTGTTTTGAATAGTGGGTAGAAGTGACCTTGTGCCAATTCTGGCCTAGACTTCAAGAAGGGTTTTCACATACTAATCTGGGAACTTTAAGTTGCCACCAGGAAAAGATTTGCCCCAAGGGAGTCTGCTGTTCCCCAAAAAATAGACACACTTGGAGCAGACCTTAATGAAACCCACAATTTGGAGTCAAGCCCAGCTGGACCACTCTCGTTCAGCTAACGTCTCAAACAACCTACAGTGGGTGAGCCACTGAGTTTTAACATGTTTTGTATGAAGCATTATTATGGAAACAACTAAGACACTGGTATTTTCTGTTTCCTTTAATTTTTAGATCCATCCTATCTCTACTTAAAGATACTTCTAGCTCTAGCTCATTTGGCTTAATGGGTAGAGTGTCAGTCTGCTAATTAAAGGATCCCAGGTTCGATTCCGTTCAAGAGCTCACACGAGGTTGCAGGCTTGGTCCCCAGAGGGGATGTATAGGAGGCAGCAGATTGGTGATTCTCTCTCATCATTGATGTTTCTATCTCTCTCCCCCCTCTCTTTTCCTCTCTGAAATCAATAAAAAATATATATTTTTAAAAAGACACTTCTAAAGAACTTGGGTTGGTCTAGTAAATTCCCTATGCAGTATCTGGAAGGTAGGATAATACAATTGGAAGTTTGTAATGATTAAATGTAGCCCAGTCCTTGCAAGTGCAGAACAACATTATTTCATCAACCAGAATTTGCTGAATTTCCATCCAGAATTAAAGTATTCACATGCTGAACTTAAGAAATGGATTGATTATCGATCCTACTGGGCTGCCATGAATTATAATAAAATACTAAATGGACAGACGTGAGCTCAGCTCCCTGTTGTGAATAAGAATATTTGCATCTCTGTTGTCTCCTGATCATGTTATATGTAAGCAGCAACCTGCTGCATGGTGTGGAGGCTTTTTAATCAGGTTGTAATAAGCTTCCTCATTCTGCTCATTAAGATTAAAAAAGGTTTGCTAGGGAAATGGTCTATTAGCTTGTAATTTGCTCTCATATGCAAATTAAGGGATAATTACTTTTGAATGTCTGGAGATGTCGAATCTGTGTGTTTGACACATTTTCATATGTAGCCAACATCCGAAGTTCAAGTGTCTTCAGAGAAAAGAAAGGTTTTTTGAAAGTTAAAAGAAATTAAACTATATTCCATTCTGAATGTACACTATTCAGGTAAATGTTACAGGTGCCACAGACTTCACTCATAATTCAGAACAAACTTTTTTTAACTTTTTAATATTTTGGAAAGGTCAACAAAAGTCTACATGTCACCATATTTCCCTTTTCTTTCCCAAAGGCCAGATGTTCTTTGAAATACAGTTAAAGCAATATTTATATTATTTTAATTAGAAGCAAATACATGTGCCTTCCATTAACTTAAAGTAGCACTGTCTCGTCTAACATTTTTAAAGTAAATACACTGATTCTTCTTTGTCATGTAAACAGGCAATATAAGGCTGAAATGATTTCTTACTTTTTATAAAGTGTTACTTGGGCTTCTCTTGTACTAAATGTAGGGAAACAGATCATGTTTCATGATGAACTTCAAAATGTCTGAGGTAAAATGTCTCTAAATCTGAATTACAATATGAGTTCTTAGTAGGGAGCTTCTCCCTCTTACAGGTGAGGCAAGTCTTGGTAGACAAAGAGATTTCTTCATTGGGAAGTAGGCCAGGCAACTTGCCTAGCCCAGCGTGAGGATACATCTTCTGAAAATGATTTTTCCTGATGTACAATGTTGCCAAAATATATAATAGTCAAATCACATCCGGTTAGGCTACTAACACATCAACTTTTTAGAAAAGAATAAAGTTGTATGCAATTAAGATTATAATTTTATACTATCTAAATGATAGGGCACCATCCCTAGGATTATAGAAATGTAAAGCTTTGTTTCTAAAAGGTGGACTAGAAAGCATACTTTTCTAACTGCTTCTTTGAATATATAATTTATTTCTACAATAAAATGATTGGTCCACCAAAAGTTTTTGGAAAGTCTGTGGTATGTGAGGCATGCCAAAATTAGTAAGATAGCCAGTAGCAGAACAAAACTGCTGGTTCTCACAGAGAGAAAGAGCATTTCCCCCCAACTGCAGAGAATAGAGAAAACTTGAATATGGAAATAGAAGAGGGCATTCTAGGAAAAGGAAATGAAAGATATTGGCATAGATATCAGAAAGGTATTTCTTTCTGGCAGTGTTATTTAACTACAACAATATTCTATAACCTAGAAAATTATACTAATGGCAGATGGGGTGGAGGTGAGTCAAATACCAGTCTAAGAAATTTGGAAACAAGCTTGTGAGTCTCTAAACATTTTAGACCAGGAGGATAAAACTTCTGAAAAGTTAATGGGTTTAAAGGAAGAGACATTAAATAAGGAGCCCCACTAGGGGATTATTTCTGTTTGAGATGGGTTTCCTATACCTTCAAATTGCTGGAATTTGATATCAACAAGAACTGAGGGGCTCTGTATTATGTAACTCAAATCAAGTGAGAATTCAGACACTAGTTTAGCATAAGACATTGAAGATATTTTCACAGTGGAAAAAAAACTGATTATCTTGCAGCCATCCCACTTTTCAACATGAAATGCATCATACTCTAGCAAGAGACTCTTACAGAGTAAAGACAATCTCTTAGCCCATCCCCAAAGACAGGTTTACATGGAAACTAGCAAATGTGTGATCAGTGGATAGCAGTGTACAACACAGTGCCTGTAGTTAACAATACTGCACTGTGCACTTAAAAATTTTGTTAAGAGAGTATAGCTCATGTTAAGTATTTTTACCACAAAAGACACAAAGACCACTTAGGAAGTGATGGATATGTTTATTACCTTGATTGCGATGGTTTCACCAGTATATGCATATGTAAAACTCATCAAATTGTACCCATTAAAATGTGCAGTTTTTGTATATCAATTATACATCAATAAAGATGTTTTTAAAATGCGAAGAACCTAAAGGTCATTGAGGTAAAGGAAAAGAAATAAATGTTGGGAAAGTGGGGTTAAATCTCTGCATCTGGGGTCAAAGTTCAGGAGTCAAATAGACTAGAATAGAGAAGCCATCCTCAAATTCCTACCACCTCATGGATCCTTTCTGCCTAGGACTATATGACTGAAGTATGGAATACAACACTTATGGGGCATTTCGGGGACTCTTTATATATATCACTGGTTAACAGTAAGATCATTCTAAAAGAGCCATCATACCATCCATCCAATGCACAATAAAAAGCATATTTCTGTGGATATATTTATTTTGCCCAGTGGGAGGTAACACAGATCCTTATGAGGAAGGTGAAATGGAAATGACATGGAAAGCAAAGGAGAGAAATAGAGAGAGGGGTGAATCATGGGAAATATGATCTCTTAGTAAATCTGGAGAGCAGCAAAGTGTGAGGAGTCGGAAAGTTCCATCCCAACTCTCTGTCTTCAGCCTGCATGACTAAAAGAATGGCAACACCATTAAGTGATATTAGTAAGGCAGAAGGAGTTTGGCTCCTGACATGAGTTTGTATGCCTTTGGGCTATCCAGATGCCCAGCACACAAGTGAAACTGTTCTAAAGTGTCCAGGAATTAATACAAGCATAACTCATTTTATTGTACTTCACTGTATTTCACAGATATTGCATTTCTTACAAATTGAAGGTTTATGGCAATCCTGCAATGAGATAAACTATTAGCACAAAAAAAGATTATGAACTAGCTGAAGGCTCAGATGATGATTAGCATTTTTTAGAATAAAGTACTTTATTAATTAAAGTGTGCATATTTTTAAGTCATTATTCACACTTAATAGACTACAGTATAGTATAAAGATATATACACCAGGAAAGCAAAAAGTTTGCGTAACTCACTTTTTTGTGATATTTGCTGTGGTCTGGGACCAAACCCTCAATATCTCCAAGGTAAGCCTGTATAGAGAATTAGGCATCGTCTCCTAAAATTAAACTATGACAGGATACTTGAAACAAATGTTAATGGGAAAATATAGAAAGAGAAGGATTTTTTCAAATATCACATGGGTTTGGGGAAGAAGGAAAGGAACCCTAAAAGGCAGAGTAAGACTATTCAAAGAGGAGAAAGAGAAACCAATAGCATGCCGCATCTGCGAAGTTAAGGGAAGAGGAATCAATTAATGGCAACACAATCAAGAGGCTGAGGAGGAAGATAACTGGTAAAGGCTGATGACCAAGAGAATCCTTCCCTTGAGGTGGCATGGGCAGATAACACAACAAAGTGCCTGAGGGAATGAAGAAGCAAGACAGTGAGTGTATCCTGGAGAGGTGGGAATAGAGACTATGTAATGCAATTTTTCTAAAAACTGGTTGGAGAGAACATGAGAAAAATGATATTATTGGTAAACAAGTAATTACAATTTGAACAAAAGGCAATGAAAAGGAGAAAAATATTATGAGGCAATAAACTTTCATTTGACATATATTTAGAGGGTTCTACTATGTATCAGAATATGATGCCTAGACTTCTGCCCCTGGCACTTAAATCTGTATATTGCAATGATCTGTTTATTTGGACCATTCACTCACTGAAGTAGGAACTGTGATTTATTTACCAGTGTATCCTGAGTCTAGACTCTCAGCAAACTTTTATGGAGTCAGTGAATGACACAGTCTCAACCTTTAAGAGGCTCTTTGCTTGGTTAACTCCTCTTTGTATTTTGGGTCTAAACTTAGGTATCGCTTCTTCCAGGAAGCCTTCTTCAACCTCTAGGGTCTAGTTAGCCACTTGCCTCTGCATGCCCATTATAACTCTGGGCATGCTTTCAGTCTAAAGAAAGAAAAACAAGTGAACACATGGTTTCAAGATTTTTACCAACCCCTAAGCAAGGAAGAGACGTAAACAGCAAAAGCACAGTAGGCTCACTGATTGGTTTGGAAACTCAGGGGAATGAATTTCTTTTGCACTTCAGGTGTTTTAGTTTGTTTGTTTGTTTGTTTGTTTGTTTAATAAGTTTTCATTGATTTTAGAAAGAGAGGGAGAGGGAGAGGAAAAAAACATTGATCAGCTGATTTCTGTATATCCTCTGCCAGGGATCAAGCTCACAACTAGGGCATGTGACCTGACATGGAATCAAACTGGATACCTTGGGGCAGGGGATCATGCTCAACCAATTCAGCCACATCCGCTGGCCAGACAAACACTTCAGATTTTTCATGAATAACTCCCATTGGTTCTCATTTCACTCCTGCAGGTTTTCCTGGGCTAGCCTGACCACCTCTGCTGAATTCTAATGAGTAGAGAAGCTTCTAAAATCATCCTTGGGGATGTAATATCTGTTTTTTTCTCATAATGTCAACCTTGTTTTAAATAGCCAAGCTGTGCACACTATAAGCAAAGCCTGTTAGACTTCATTGGCTGGCTGGGCACCCACATTAAAAATACAACTTGCTAAATAGTCTACCCAACAGATAGCTTTCTTTGGCAGAATAGTGCTATTCAGCCTGGGAGGGAATTTGATGAAGTGCTTTGCTGGGTGACAACATTTTGGTCTCAGCTTTCCTCAGATCATAGTGGGATAATAAAATTGGAATCCATTTAAACCTTCCATTTCACCCCCACAGGCTCACAGATACCGTATCAAACCACATCACACTGCAATAAATGTGCTAAAATCTACGAGCTTACTTGTCCTATTATATCCAATACTCTTTGTCAGGCTGGAGATAAATTATGGAATACATTTTCTTGATTTGCCCACTCATATAGCTGTAGCAGAATCTCAAATCTGAGATAATACTGCACACCATGAAGATGCATAAATAACTATTGTTTTGTGCCAAGTTTAGCAACACACATTGTTGCTGGCCAGCCTATGAATTGTACAGTCACTGCTGGGACAGACCCAGCCCCATGACAGGTTCTATTCCATAGAGGTCATTGAAACATTGGTGATTATATAAAATTTTGTCTATACTACCTGGAAAAAGAGAACTTCAGGTAGTGGTTCATTGAACCAACAACCATCCATGGACAACAATCACTGAATTCAGAGACTTTATAACTTTGAATGAATCCTTGGAGCATTTTTCCTTTCACTTATTCCCCTTTACTTTGCTCCTTTGAAAGGATCTAGGCGAGGGATAAAGAATGTATGAAGACTCTAACTTCAGAAAATATTCAGAATTTGCCTTTCTCTCTCAGATTATCGAGTAGACCATGCGCTAGTCTTGCTTGATCTCTAGCTCTCTATATATGTGCTGGGCATTACGATGTGCCGCCAAGGTTCTACTTCAATAAAGGACCCATTGCCCTCCACCCCCAGCTTGGGAGCACAGGCAGCAAACAGTCCTCAGCTGTGAGCCCCTCAGATTAAGCTCCTTTGTTCTCATTATTGTCATGGAAAGACCTACGTTTAATGACTACTGAATATTCTGAAGTTCTTATGTGAGTGGCTAAGGCTCTGATTGGCTGCATCATAGTTGGACTTTTCCCTCTTCCCACTCCTGCTTTCTGCTCCAACTTCTATAGGAGTTGATTCTGAGGCGTCAGATATATCCTGCATTCTAAACTCCATCTCAGAGCCGCTTCCCCAGCCTGTGAAGGTACATGTTTCACAAGTATCCATATGCATTCTGTTAACTATTAAGTGTGATGAGCACTCTACCCTAATTAGAACCCTCTCTACCCTCCCCCTATCTTCAGAGACCTTGTAATTACCCACAGACCTCACAAGATCTGCCCCCCACTTTCTATCTGATTTCATCTCCTCCCACTCACCCCCTTACTCACTTTGCTCCAGCCATAGAAACCTCCCCAAATACATCAAGCATTTGCTGTTTGTTCCCTCTAGAAAATTCTCTTGAATTAGAGGTAGGCTTTTTTTTTCCTGTAAAGGGCAAAATAGTAAATACTTCAGGCTTTATGAGCCACAAAATCTTTGTTGCAACTGCAGATGGTCCCTGACTTACAATGGTTCAACTTTTCAACTTTATGATGCTGCTAATGTGATACACATGTAGTAGAAACTGTACTTCAAATTTTGAATTTGGTATTTTCGTGGGCTATCAATATGCGCTAAAATACTGTTTCATGATGCTGGGCAGCCATGGCAAGCTGCATCTCCAACGCAGCCATGCAATCACAAGGGTAAACAATTGATTCTCTAAATGCAGTATTAAATGCATTTTGACTTCAATATTTCCAACTTATGATGGTTTTATCAGGTTGTAACCCCATTACAATGTTAGCGTAGGTAGCCAGATGTTAATAATGGAAGGGAGCAAAGGGAATCAAATACCAAGACTCATAAACTAGGAAGCTGCATCAAACAATAAACCTGTTCCACAAGGAACTTGCAACATTCAGAGGCTCCCCAGTGGATGCATCCTCTGCCCTTGGGGCTTAATTCCATAAACAGGAAGGATTGTTACCTGTCATTAACCAGGATTACTAAGGGAGAGATAAAACAATAAAGGGAAAATCCCTCTGCTGGGCACATGCTCTGCAGAAGCCAAGATGGTGCAGGGCGAGATGTGCAGTAGGAACCAAGATGACAATCATAAAGGTGAGGTCTGTAGCCTAGGGGAAGGATGGGATTGGATGAAGGACACAGAACTCAAGAAGGTCCAAGAAATGGATTCATTGGAGGGAAGGCCCAGCACAAACCTGCCTAACAAAAGCAAGGTCTCTAGCTAGGTAACACATGTTCCTTCTTGTGTTCATACTTGTGTATTCTCTCTTCATAGCAGCCACGTGGGCCTAGCAGCCACCCAAGAGTACAGTAATGGGCACTGGTTGGAGTGCAGCAGGGAACAGAGATAAGGGTAGCCGATGGGGCCAGAGGCTGAAGTGAACTAAGCTTTGGCATGGACTGAACAAATGGAACAGTATTTCTGGACCCTGACCTTTCTTCTGGGTTTAATGAAGACAAAGTTACAGACTTTTTCACTGCAGGATGGATGGAGATAAGATACCAGGAACCTGGGGGCAATCACTTATTTCAACACCAATAAATGTTACCACTACACCTTATCCTCCCCTGTATGTGTTTCCCCAGAAATGTTTTTTTGTTGTGGTTGTTATTTTTTACCATTCTACGAAAGAACTCCATTTCCACTGGCAACAATAATTTGAGGGACATCTGTACTCAATTCTGTCATTTTACCATGAAAATTGTCACAGATAATGCATAAACTTTCTTTATGAAAATAGGTGTTGGCTGTTCTCCTGCCTCCTTCAGATCCTGACTCAAATGTTTTCTTCCTTTATCACCTGATTGAAATGTTCACTTATCTCTCTTTCCTGCATTACTTTCTCCATATTTTGCTTATTGCTTTGTTTTTGTTTGTTTCTTTTTTAAAGTTGGAAAATTTATTTACTTTCCTATCTCACTAATCACTGATCTGAGTAGCTAAATCATATATCTCTTCACTATTGAGAGTGTCTATAATACCTTGTGGAGAACTTTAATTTTAGGTCACAGTGTTAAGAGCTCCTGGGGTTTTAGTCCCATAAGTTCTCTTTGAAATGGCCTATACTTATTTCTTTGTTTACCTTCTGTCTTCCCCTACAAAGAAGTAAGCTAGATCAAGGCAGGGATTTTGTTTGCTTTAAGGGACTTAACAGTAACTAGTATAAGAGAAGTGCTAAATAAGCATCTGTTAAATAAATGGGTATTTCATTATTCTCTCCAGTTTTTATTTTGTATTCCTGTGTGCTTGTTTTTATTCTGTTTATATGCTCAAAGACTCCTTTTTCCTTGTATATTCCAATGAGAAGCCCGATGCACAAAATTTGTGCACAGGGTTGTGGGGTTCCACCCTCTCCAATCCGGGACCCTCTGGGGATGTCCAACTGCCAGTTTAGGCCCATAGGGCTCAGGCCTAAACCGGCAGTCAGACCTCCCCCTCTCAATCCAGGACTGCTGGCTCCTAACCACTCGCCTGCCTGTCTACCTGCCTGACTCCGTAACCCCTCTGCCTGCCTGCCTGCCCATCCCTAATTACCTCTGCCTGTTGGCCTGATCAAGCCTACCTTGCCCCCCTACTGTCCTGATCAACCCTAATTTGGCCCCTGGCAGCCTGATCAATGCTAACCACCTCTGCTTCAGCCCCAGCCTAAGTTGCAGTCTGGCCAACCTCTGCAGGAGGTGACCTGACAGATCAGGGGAAGGGACTGCCCCCATTACCCTGCTGCTGCTGCCACTGGCAGCCTGAGCCTGGGCCCTTTGTAGCCGTCCATGGCTGCCTGAGTCTGGGCCTTTCACAGGTGCACCTCGACCTCACAGCCACTGCAGCTTTGTCCATAAGAATATCCAGAATATGTCTACCCTAATTAACACATTACCCTTTTATTAGTATAGACAGAGTAAAGTGCTTAGGAATGGAACCCACTTGAGTTTTAAACCCCAGCTCAGTTACCTACTAGCTCTGTGACTTTGTGCTTTTATATTTGATCTCATGAAGCCTCAATTGTTTTCTTTTGTAAGATGAAGATATAACATTAAAAATCTCATAGGATCATGACGATGAAAAAACTAAGCACTAAGCACAGTACCTATCATCTAGAAATCACTCAGTTCATAGGAGCCACAATCTGTCAAAATAATTAGCTCTTTCCCTTGATTAGCATTCTGCCCAGGTAAATAAGGATCATGTTTACAAATTGGATCCTTAGGTGCCTTTAACCAAAACACATATACATGCTTGAAATTCTCTTTTTTTACATATAGCTAAAAGAAATTCTAATAAGAAAAATGAAAGAATTATAATTATCGTTTATTGAGTGCTCTCTTTGTGCTTGTTGATGAACTGATAACTTTGAATGCTTGGCTTCTATATAAAACAATAATGCATTGGGGAGAACCAGTGGAATGATTTTCCACATGTCCTCTCATTGGTTGGGCATGTTGAGATGTAAATTCCTCTGCCCTATTTTTGAAGACTTGATAGAAACAACTGCCCTTGCACTGCAGAACATACCTATGGAATAAACCTAGTCACCTGCTGGCATTTGCTTTCAGTGCGGAATGCAGAAAGAAAAATAGCAATATCCTGCTTGAGAGAACTTCACTTCCATCCCTCCTTCCGGGGCCCTGAACTTATTTAAATGCTAGATGAGAGCTCCCTCCTGTATCCCAGTAAGACTCTTCCTCCACAGTGGGGTCCCAGACCCCTAACTCATCCTCAGACAACTGACACCAAGAGTCCATGAAACCAGAAAACCAAAGCAATAGATTCCCAGTGAAAATATGCATGCTGTGAAGAATTATAATAAAACTTTGGAAATTAGCACTTACATGAATGTAGTAACTAGGATAAGGGTTAGAAAATGCTCCTAGATTTCATCTGAGATGTGTCTGTGGCCATTGACTACTTATTTCTTGACCAAGGTTGAGGAGGGAGAAATCTCTTTTAAACAACCCTCATTCCATTCTATTTATCTTCCTGATTCAAGTCATTTGTAACAACTTGAGAAATAGATTTGTACTGGGTTGTACTTAACGAGAAGGTCAATAACAATATGAGTAATAATTACTATACCTAGAGAAAGTAGACATCAATTTCAGCAGTGATTGGGAATTCAAAACTGGATTTCAAATATGTTATAGCAAAGTGATAGCCATTTATTACTTAACTTGCTGGATTTATAGTCAGCTTGTGTGGGATAGTTAATGCTGAAATTCTTAAATTTAAAGTTTATTTTCCTTCTTTTAAATGCCAATTCAATCCCATTACACATATATTGAGTGCTTACTATTTTCAAGGAACTGTTTTAGGCTCCAAACACTCGATGATAAAGAAGATGGGCCATCCCTGCAGGGGGACACTAATATTCTTTTGGTGAAAGGAGACAATAAGCCATCACAAAATTCATCATTTAACTATAATTATTGCAAGTATCACAAGGAAATTGTGCATAATAGGGAGAACTCATTTGGTCTTGGGGGAATTGAGGAAGTCTTTTGAAGAAGTAGCATTTAAGCTACAAATCAAGGAATGAGTAAAAATTAGAGAGGCAAAGTAAAGAGAAAGGTAGAGGGACCACACACAAAAGCCTGGAGGCTGGAAAGAACCTGCTCTATTCAAGCAACTATATCCTGATAAAAGTTAATGATCATCCCACCACAAATCCAATATGCGTATATCTATGCATACCTAAATTTACTATAAATACTATTGATATACGATACAAGTAACATAATTTGTAACCAATAATGAAACATACATTATTCGCTGTTATAAATTCCACAATTGATTTTCACAGAATGCTTTAGTTGATTTTTGTCAAATTCTTATTATCTATGGCCAACTTATGGTCACAAGTGATGAGCAGGTATAGATCCCATATCAATGTTAGTTGAGATTTTAAGCTAAGAAGTAAATCTAAGTGAAACAACGAATATATGTCAGAACTGCACTCATTTGTCAATGACGTGAGATATTTCTTTGATGAATTGTATAGTAGTTTTCAAATGTTGAAGGAATATGTCTCAGGTTTTTTGAAGGGTAGGGCTATATACAGATTAACAGATGCCAGACACAACACATTTTAATATTTAATTGGCATTGTTAACACTTTATCTATCATTCTTAGCCTAGACTAGAGGTCAGCAAACTATGAGCCTCCTATCTGTCTTGATAACTAAAATTTTATTGAAACACAGCCATGCTTATTTATTTATTAGAGGCCCGGTGCACAAAATTCGTGCATGGGTGAGGGAGAGAGAGGGTCCTTCAGCCCAGACTGTACCCTCTCCAATCTGGGACCCTTTGAGGGATGTCCGACTGCCCTTTTAGGCCCGATCCTACCAGGTAAAAGGGCAGTCAGACATCCCTCTCACAATCCAGGATGCTGGCTCCCAACCGCTCACCTGCCTGCCTTCCTGATTGCCCCTAATCATTTCTGCCTGCCAGCATGATCACCTCCTTACCACTCGCCTGCCAGCCTGATTGATGCCTAACTGCTTCCCTGCCAGCCTATTTGCCCCTAACTGCACTGCCCTGCGGGCCTGGTCACGCCTAACTGCCCTTCCCTGCAGGCTTGATCACCCCCAATTGCCCTCCCTTGCAGGCCTGGTCCCTGCCAATTGCCCTCCCCTGCTGTCCTTCTTGTGTCCACATGGTGACAGGATCTTTTGACCACATGGGGCAGTCATCTTGTGTGTTGGAGTCAATCTGCATATTACTCTCTTATAGGAGAGGATAGGGGCCTGGTGCATGAGTGGGAGCCAGCTGGTTTGTCCTGAAGGGTGTCTTGGATCAGGGTGGGTGTTCCCCTGGGGCATGGGGTGGCCTGGGCAAAGGGCCTGTGGTGGTTTGCGACCCAAGCAGAGGCCCTGGCATCTGGGATTTATTTATCTTCTACAATTGAAACTTTGTAGCCTGGAGTGGAGCCAAGCCTTTGCTCATACAGCCATTGAAACTTTGTTGCCTTAACCACTGGCCAGGGTGTGAAGAAAACTTGGCTTCCTCCATCGCTAGGGGCAACCAAAGCCTCCCTTCTGCTCTCTCTATGGCTGTAGCCATCTTGGTGGGATTAATTTGCATACTTGCTCTGATTGGCTGGTGGGTGTGGCTGGTGGGTATAGCAGAGGCACAGTCAATTTGCATATTTCTCTTTTATTAGATAGGATGTATTTGTTATGGCTGTTTTTGGTCTACAACTTACGGATTGAATAATTGCGACAGTGTTTATTGGTCCCAAAGCCTAAGATATTTATTAAGTAGCCCTTTACAGAAAGACGTTTTCCGACCACTATTTTAGATTACCAACAAAACAATAAACCAAGCCCTGATTGTAGTGTTTGCCAAATCCTGTAGTGGAATTATGTCTACTAAGGCTGATTTAAAGCTACCATGGTGACATCACTGAATAAAGTGCTAGGAAGAGATGTGGAGTAGTAGCATATCATTATACAGATTTCACCACGTAGATACAACAAAGCTAAATAACTTCAAAAGCATAGACAACAGTAAAGTAGTCAAATAATTAGGAAGTAATGTTTTGTTTATTTATTACTCTTGTTTTTAATATAACTTATTTGTAAGTTCATATAATTTAAAATTTAGTAATAGCTGAATTTAACAACTGACTTTTAAACTTCCTAAAAATATAACAATTCCCTCTCAGGGCTGTCATGAGCTGGCTGCAGCACATCAATGTCCTAAACCAACTGAAAGATATAATGGCTTGGGGCAGAGATCGATGTGTGGGATCAAGCCAGGCAGATAAGCTAAAGAAGGTCTTGTAAGCTAGATTGAGGACATTAGGACTTATCCTGTAAGGAATGAGAGGCCATTGAATGTTTATAACTTGGAAGAAGTTTGATCTCTCTCAGTTCCTATTACCTAATGTTTTCAATCCCAGTGAGCATTTTTAGAGTGATTTCTATGTATCAAGCACCATTCTAGATGTTTTACAAATATTAATTCTCACAACATCATAACATTAATAATAATGTTAATATTATGTCCCAATTTCAAAGATGAAATAGAGATAGTAAGCAATTAATCATTTGTCAAGAACTTGATTAACGAGTGGTGGAGCTGGGATATGTGGAACATATTCTAACTTTTCTCTTATTCAGGGACACTTGAACTTGCAGAGAAACAGAGCTATCTACAAAACATGCATGATGGGTTTCATGACATGGAATGAAAGGTCTGTTCAAACACTGCAGATACACATGGCAATAGATACACATGGCAAAGATTGGTGGGGTAGCTCTAGGGTCTGTCTTGAAGGCCATCCCATGTTAAGCAGATTCCTTTAAGTTGGAGCCATCTATTTTCCAGAGGAAGAACTTTGGAAACTGACCACATAGGACCTACATGCAAAACTTGCCAGCTACCTATCACATGTGGTTTTTGTAAAAAAAAAAAAAATTAGTAACTTAAATCCCTCCAGAATCTACTCTGATACTTTCTTAGATCTTTTATCCAGTCATAAATCATATGAGCAAGAAGGGAAAGGAAGGAATATACCAAACTCTAAATAGGATGGATTCTTACCATATAAATCTTGGGTGACTGCTCCAGAAGTCAAAGTTGATTCTTAACTCTAAGTAGAGTTAATGCATCTCTAAATCACAATAGACCTGATTATTTTCAGGAAAATAGCGAATAGGGTAGAATAACTGCTGGTTAGAAGCTGCTATAGCTGCTAAATGCATCACAGACACTTGTGATTTAAGCTGAAATTTTGCTTTTTAGGGATAATGAAAATCAGCCAATCTTCTAATTTGGTGCATTAGGGAGGAAAGAATTATGTAATGGCAGAGAATAAATGTGCATCTTGCAACTGTGGCCTCAGGCAATTTGCAAACCTAACAGGGATGTCCCAGATGCAAACTCCAAAATGTGTCCAAAAAGAGAACAATGGAAAGAAAATGAAAAAATGCAGTGAGCACTGCTCTGTTACTGGCATTTGCTTTGTCACTCCCTCCTCATGACCATCTTCTTATCTTGTAACCTCTCTTAACTTTCTATATCCCCTTGCTAAAGGTCAGTTTCTGATACCCTTCGTTAAATTCTGATGGATGGGGGAATCTTTGGAGCATCATTAGAAAGAAAACAAAAGCAAATAGTTCCCCACTGCTTTGCATAATTAAGTCTTGGTCTAACTCTGGCCTCAGAAAAATGACTAAGCATACCTACGCTTCAGTTTTTTCATCTGGTAAATGGAAATAATAATACTACCTCCCTCACAATGTGGTTGTGGGAATTCAATGAGAGATAGTAAGCAATAACTTGATTATGTCAACAGCTAATATTTCTCAAGCATGTGCTGTGCACCAGTTTAAACACTTCATGTCCACTAACTCTTAATTTCCCTGCCACCTTAGAGAACGTATCACTATGATTCCCATTTTGTAACTGGTGAAAAATATAAAAAGAAAACTAATAGATTGTATCCTTTGAAAATAATATGAAATTCAAGTTTCAACATCCACAAGTCAAATTTATTGGAGCAAGCCTCATCCATTCATTGATCTATACAGTTAACCCTTGAACAACTCAGGGCTTAGAGGTGCTGACCCTCCCCCCTCACACAGTCAAAAATCCACATATAACTTTTGACTTTCCCAAAACTTAAGTACTTATAGCTCGTTATTGACCAGAAGCCTTACCAATAATAAAAATGGTAAATTAATGAACATTTCTCATGTTATATGCATTATATAATATATTCCCACAATAAAATAAGCCAGAAAAAATAAAGTTATTAAGAAAATCATAAGAAAGGGAAAATACATTTACAGTATTTATTGAAAAAAATCTGTGTGTAGGTGGAACTGTGCAGTTCCCTTCCATGTTGTTTAGGGCCAGCCATATTGCCTTTCACTGCTTTTACACCGTATTGGCAGAACTGAGTAGCTGAAAAAGAGACTATGGCTTAGAAAAACTAAAACATTTACAAAAAACGCTTTATAAGAAAAGCCTGCTGATTCCTACCCTAAACCACTGCAGGATACAACCAAACAGTCTATTTGACACCTCCTGTCCCTACCCCCAAGATGCTGGGGAACCAAAGGTGTATTAGCTAGGTCTTGGTTTCCACCCTATATAATTAAGAGGTAATATGCTAATTAGACCAAAGAGTCAAACAACCTTCCCCACATTCTTCCAGACAACCTTCTGGATAAATTGGGGCTGTGAGGGCCAGCTGGCCAAGGCTGCGAGGGGCTGTGAAGGCCAAGCTTCTTGCATGAAATTCGTGCATTGGGGCCCTAGTTTGCATATAACTTACTAAGTACGTGTGTGCACACTTACACACATTCATCAACTTATTTTTGGACATCTTTTGCATATGCAAATCTAACAGTGTCAGGAACACTGGAAATGCCCCACAATTAATAAAATCTTGCACTGGTTTCCAAAGGAACTGCACCCTTTTCACAGTCAGAGGCCACCCACCTGGTAAGGGCACCCCCTGTGCATGCATCTATTCACACTTTCACCTGAGAGCCTCAGTAATTTTCTCATTTCAGTCAAGTAAAGCACTACCACATATCTTCGGAGCTTATTAAGTCTGTGCACAGAAAGGCAACTAGAGAACTGCAATAATTATCTGGGTAATGAGTTAAAAATCAGTCTTGCCTAAAATAACCTGCTAATGAGTGAGCCCTGCTATCATATTCACTAAAAAGAAACATTTCTTGGAAAGCCAACCAGAATGGATATTGTGTCAAAATTAGTTTACACGTCATGAATGCACTGTCAGGGACACTGAATATAATTATCCATAGTTAAATAGAATCAAAACACATAAGGAAAACCTACCAAGTAAAGTTGAAGGGACTTCTTGATAGTGACAATGGCTAACATTCATTGAGATATTACCTTGTGCCAAGAATTAGGTTAATAGTCTTGTGTGGATCATTTCATTATAACTCAATGAGATGGTTACTATTTTCATTTCCATATTGCAGGTAAAAAAAACCTGAGGCTCTGAGTTGAATTATGTGCCCAATGGAACACAACTGATAAGTGAAGGAGCTAGCATGTGAATCCAGGCAACTTTAGGTCAGAGTTTACTAGTATGTACTCCCTATAAATTAAAAAATAGATCAAGACAGGTTATTTGCTGGAAATCAAATCATGGCACTTATCATAGGCAGGCTCATATTAAAGAGGCTTATATATGTGTCTGTGTCTATAATACTCTGTGTGCATCTGGAAGGCATAAACAGAATAATTCATCTCTGATTCCTGTGCAGGAGACTGAAGCAGATCCTTGCATATGACTGCAGATGCAAGTGGTATACTAGTATATCTGTCCTTCTGGTCTACCAGTATCCACCCTCTCCCAGTTTCATGCAGCAGTGCCCAGCTTGCCTTTGGGAAACCATCTCACTCTCCACATTTAATCTATGAAATCAAGATGACTCAGTGTGCAGCTTCAGAGGTAGTATTGTAACTATAGCCTGGTCCATCTTAACAGTCCATCTTAATGAAAGATGTTTATAAGACCCAAGCTGGGTGAATCATAGTCACCCCTCTGAAATATGGCTGGGGAACAACAGCTCTCTTTTTACTAGATTTTAAAACTATGAGGCTACAAATCTGGGCCAGCAGTCATTTGATTCCTCATGGAGAGCACCTGCCTGAAAGCGAAGTCACCATAGAAAAAAATAAATCCAAGAGATAAAGAGAAACCTCTTTCATTTGACAATAGTCAAACCCTGTATTCAATTGTTTCTGAAGTTCAATTTCCTGGACTTTTTCAGTTTAGGGAACTCTACATTTCCCATTTTGAGTTGGATATTAATTCCTGAAAATTCGGAGGATCTTAATGAAAATAGGATTCAAAATACTTGTTGAATCAAAATGAATTAACATTTAGAATACTTTTATTCTACAGATGCCCTGTTGGATTTCCTTGACTTCATGCTCCTGCCATCATGGTCTGTCTGAGGATGGGGTGCTGGAGGAGGGAATGGTTATGGAACTTAAGCACACAGCGACACCCTAACTACATTTTACAAAAGCACATAGCGATGCATGCATTTCCTTCCATTTTCACTGCCATAAACTCAGTCTAACCAAACTATAATTTCCCATATGGGCTACATTCACAGCATCCTAATGACTCTTCCCACTGCAAACTTAACCTCTTTGCTCATCATAGTAGCAAGAGTGACTCTAAAACTTGACTTATTGAATGCTCCTTGCTTACAATTGCCAGTGCCTTCCATTGTATCCTGTATAATAAAGGGCTAATATGCAAATTGACCAAACAGCAGAACAACCAGATGCTACGATATGCACTGACTACCAGGGGGCAGATGCTCAATTCAGGAGCTGCCCCCTGTTTGTCAATGTGCTCCCACAGGGGGAGCACTGCTCAGCCAGAAGTCAGGCTTATGGCTGGCCAGCCCGGTGGTGGTGGTGGGAGACTCTCCCCCAGCTGTGGTAGCACAAAGGACCCCTCAGGGGATGTCTGACAGTTGGTTTAGGCCCACTCCCTATGGGCAGGCCTCAGCTGGCAGTCAGACATCCCCTAAGGGGTCCCAGACGGCCAGAGGGCTCAGGCCAGGCTGAGGGACTCCCCACCCCCAGTACACGAATGCTGTGCAGCGGGCCTCTAGTATAGAATAAAACCTAAACTCTTTACTCTGGCCTACAAAGACCAGAACAATATGGCCCCTATCTTTCAAACCACATGCACATGATTTAGCTTTTAATTCTTCAAACATATCAATCTATATGCTGATTCCTGGCCTTTGACCTTGGTGTTAATTCCACCTGATGTGCCTTTCTCTCAACTTAATTAGCAATCTTAGAAACCAGTTCCATGACTTTTACCATGGCTTTGTTTATCCTGTACCTTCTATCCCTCACGTTTAGCTGCCTAAGAACCTCCTAGCCTTCCTATCCCCCAGCCATCCTAAATATAACTCTCACAGCTGGTCTTCACTGGCCCGATGTCAGAATCAATGCTCCCTCATCTGTATTCCTTTATACACCTTGTGTATAAACATACCATGGCACATGCAATGCAGTCTTTTTTTTTTATGTATCTGAATCATTTACCAGATCATGAATTTATCAAGGAGTAGGGAATATCTTATTCTTTCTTATAGAATGTGGGTTTTAAATACCACCAGCAATCTTGTAAATGCTGAATGAAGATTTTGTTAAATGAAAGAAAGATGTATGGTTGTTTGTTCAATAAATTAACGAAGTGCTCTTGGAGTGAATTACTTAGCAAACCCAACTGAAATTCCATTATCTATAAAATAAACATTTTGGCCAGTAGTTCTCAGTCATGGCTGTATCCCACAATCATATGGGAAGAACTCAAAAATGCAGGTTCTTGATCCCACCTCCAGGAAAGCTCATTCATTCATTAGTTCATTCATTCACTTTTTTCATCGCATGCTTATTGAACACTTCCTACTTGCTAGATTGTGTTTTGGGCACAGGAAACTAGCAGTAGATGAGCCAAGTTGGGCTTTGCCCTCATGGAGCTTCTATTCTAAGAATCATATTAGGTGATATTTATTCAGGTCCTGTCACCCTTCAGGACTGAAACAAAGACTTTGCCTGTATTGACCTCCTGAATTCCCACCTCAGCCCTAAGAGATGGGGCTTTTATTTATCCCTCAGGGGAAGAGAGCTACAACTGGCCCACTTCATACCTGCCATAAGTATAGGAACTGGCCTAGGAGCCTGATTTCAAACCAGTTCTCCTACATCAGGCCATCTCCCGAAAACACATATGGGAGAGCTGAGTGGAACCACTGTTCAATTAAATCTTGTAGTCTTTACCACTCACTGACTGACTCAGGCAAGAATTCACAAAGAGCTGGCCAGCGTGAACAAAAGCCTTCTCAATAAAGAGTTGTATATAATCAAATGCTTAAAAACAGAGGAAACACTGGACCCTCCTCTGTGTCTATCAATGCATTCACTCCTCATGTAATCTGTGAGGCAGGTATCATTACGTCATTCTACAAGTGAAGAAACTGAGAGTCAGTGAAGCCTACTCAAGGCCACTCAGCAGTCAGTGGTAGAACAGGGACTTGAACCCAGGACTGCTTGATTCCATGAAACTGTGGACTTTTAGCTGCCAAACTGTAAGTAAAAGGGTCTCTCCACACCATCTGTTCCAGAAAATCTCAAGCCAGAATTGTTATAATAAGTCCATGGCAGCAACTTAAGTGTGTCCTGATCAAGTAACCGCTGAGAATAGTCACTGAGGCTTGAATTTTTCCACCTTTTCATATTTCAACATGAAACTGCCCCAGCAGCAAGACTAAGCTTCATAAAAGACTTCACAATTGCAACCTGCTTTCCCATGGAATATCTAATTTATTGGCCATGGCAACCCAGTGGAAGAGATATTGACCTCATCATGGAAGCTAAAAATATTTAACAACTGTTACGGTATGGGCACCAACCAATTAGAGCAGACAGTGGCTACAGGCACCAATGTAGCCATACCAGGGCATACCTGCCAGCTCTCAAGTTTGAATGAGACACTTCCATCTGAACTCCTTTAACGGCAGTGAATAGATGGTGCCTGCAGAGCTTAGGGCTATGGTACTTTCTGTTTCTTCCCTAGTACCATCCCCTTCTTCTCCTCCTCATTCTTAGGTACCTCCTACTTACACTTCAGGTCCAGTTCAGAGCTCCTCTTTTTGGCTACCTTCCCAATCAAAATTGCTTTTACAAATCTTCTTTGCACTCATCTTGACTCTGCAGAGACTGCTTACTGGGAATGCGTACAGCTTCCCAGGAGCTGCCCTCAGTAAGGGCAGATGGATAGTTGGTGCATGGATACCCCAGCCCTTCAAGTGTTTGGGGGGAGGGGGAGTAACTGAAGTATGCTCACACTATCCACCAGACTCTCTAGTGGGATCAGCTCCAGTTGCTCTGAAAGATAACCAGCTGGCATGATAACCTATTTATTGGCCGTCTTCCCTTTTCTGTATTACATCCACATTTCTCTACCAGTATTTCCTGGGATCATCTCCAAGATAAACAGTTTGCACACAAATCCTTGTTGCAGAGTCTGCTTCTGCAGGTATCCAAACTAAAACAGCTTTCCTGAACACACAGGCTAGCTCAGCTCTCACAGAGCCCTATTCTTTTCCTCCAGGAAACTCATCATTCAGGGGGTTATGTGATGCCTGGTGGTCCCTACACTCCACTCACAGGTAAGCCCCTACTGTATTATGCTGAATAATGACCCCCCCAAAAAATCAAATCCTAATCCCTGTGTTGTCATCACAATTAGCTAGTTATTAATATAATATAAAGAGAGCATATGGGAGGTCAGACATTATAAGCATGGTCATCTGGGCAGTTTCACCAGGAAACTACAACTTCCCATTCCTGAGGGAACCAGTCCATTCCCTGAAGATCACTGGGGAAGGCACTGAACAAAGCGGGGGCAGTGGAGAGATGTGCAGTGAAGTAGGGATGACATAGGGAATATGCTTTTCTGTCAGACTAACCTGGGAAAAAGATTACTGACTGAGGGGTGAGGGTGGGAGTGGGGGTGAGGTGAAACCACTGCAAGCACATGAAATCTTGAAGGGCTAATTGGTTAAGCTTCTGATTATAATCTCCAGAAAAAGAGTTTTCTCTTTGCTTTACTCTCGGCCATTTGTTCCTCTCTTACGCCGTGTCCCACACTGGCCTGTCCTCTCGTCACAGCCAGGTAGCCATGGACCATGCAGACTCCACATGCAATGGACTGCGGCTGGGAACACAAGCTAAGCTAGACAGATGCTGCTTTGAAATACACTTAAATTGGAGTGAAGACTCTGGGCAGTGACCTTAATTCTTGCCCTGCTGAAGACAAGACTGGACTTTTTCCATGGTGTGATAGAAGGAAATGTGACATTGGGAACCCAGAGGTTTAATTCCAAGGAAATAAAAATCACCCATCCTCCCATGCATGTCTCAGGAAATTCCTTTCCTTGCAATATTGCAAAGACCCCACTTTCACGCGTAACGGGTGGGGACACAGAAGGCACCCCATAAATGTTACCTTATGTGGAAAATTTGTAGGTGTGATTAAATAAATAATTTGGACATGAGGAGATTGTCCTGCATTATCTGGGTGACCACAAAAGGCAATCACAGATATCATTGCAAAAAGGAGGCAGAGGGAAATCTGACACAGAAGAAGAGATGGCCATGTGACCACAGAGTAGAGCCTGGAATTATGTGGCCACAGACCAAGGAATCCTGGCATCCAGCAGAAGTCGGAAGAGGTAAAAGATGAATTTGCCTCTAGAGCCTGCTGACAGCCCCTTGAAACTGAAATTGGCCTCCAGAACTGTAAGGGAATGAATGTGTGTTGTTTTAGGCCACTAGTTTTATGGCAATTTGTTACAGCAGCCCCATGAAGGCAGTTTCCCTGCTGTTTGAGGCCTGTGGCTCCTCCACATCCTCTTACCTGAGACTGAACCAACAACATTTGCATCCAAGTCTGTTAAAGGTTGAATTGTGTCCCCCAAAGAGATATTTTGAACCCCGAACTCCTTAGTACCAGTGAATGTAACCTTATTTGGAAATTGTCGTGGCAGATGTACTCAAGGTAAGATGAGGTTATTTTTTGAAGGGGAGAGGGACCTAAGTCATTATGACTGGTGTTCTTATAAGAGGCCAGAGATACACAGAAAACTCTGATGATGGAAGCAGAAGCTGGAGGTTGCCAGCAACACCAGACACTAAGAGAAAGGCAAGAGACAGATCCTCCCTTACAGCCTTCAGAGAGAGCATGGCCTTGTTGACACCTTGATTTCAGACATTTGCCTTCAGGACTATAAGAGAATACATTTCAGTTGTTGTAAGCCACCTAGTTTGTGAATCTGTTCCAGTAGCCCTAGTAGAAAAGTTCAAACCCATTCTGTTGTGTCTAGATTGAGAGTCACCAAAAGGTCTATCTTCACGCAGCACTGGGAACCTAGACAAGACCCCTTGCTAAATTCACTCCTGAAGTATCTCAGTTACGCTCTCTCAATTATTAATTGGCATTAACTCTCTCAGTTAATGTGTGCTTAGAGACCATTATGAAGTACTTTAAGTCAAGATTTGGCTTTTCAGAAGATGCCATAACACCAGGAGAAGCTCTGTCATGTTACAGAAGGCACTCTAATTTTGAAACTCACAGGCTTACAGCCAACTGTGGCCACAATGAGTCCCATGGCCATTGTCAGCACCACTCCTGTGCTGATGACCACCGAGTCAGGCAACCTTTGCGTTGAGAGACAGGGAGGCCCTGCTCCCTGCTCTGGTTTCTCTCCCGTATTATTAACGTGTAATAAACAGTAAGTTCTGTCTAATTGATCTTCAGACCAGAGCTATGTGTGATGCTAAGAAAAGTCCCAAAGGATCTTATTTGATTTTTTGCACAAAACAATAATCTCCCTCACCAAATTACTGCTGGATTGGTAGGGGTTTCACCTTGAAACTGTTGACAAGCTAGCAACATAGCAATGTCTATATTTGCTAATCCTTGTCCAAATACACATCCCCATTGTTTGCACCCCGTCAAGTGAGTCCCTGAGAAATACTAGGCCACAATGTGGAGGGGAAATGCAGCACAGGAGAGATTAGACCCATGAGGGGACATTGTTGTGCAGCACAGAGGGGCAATGACGGGGTTTTGTCTTTGCAAAGTGACAAGCTACAATCTAGGCCTCCTTTCTTTTTCTTCTGCTGTCAAAATATTACTAGTAAGAAAACCTTTAATCAGAAAACCCTCAATCTAAGAACCACAGGAATTCCCTCTCCTTAGCCATATCATTTTATCAGCAGCTTTTAGTAGTCTGTTCAGTGGTATATAAGCTATGTGTTGTATACTACTCCATGTTGAAAACTATGAAGTCAGCCTCTCTTCAATCTGTGGTGGCTCAGTTCTTTGGCTCAGTCTGAAATCAGATAAGAAAATGGCCTGGAGAAGGACAGACAAGATCTGCCTCCAGCTCTCTAGCAGCCTGAAGTTCAAGGTTGCAGATCAACTCTCTCCCCAGCCAACAGGCATGTAAATGGCACACATAAAACACATTAGGGAAAGACTTCCCTGTTGAGCTCAGGGATGTCCTTTGGTTCTTGCCTTTGATGAAGAACATCCTGTGGGAAAGCAAAACTGACAGCCTATGATGGAAATCCTCTGTGTAACCCTTATAGAGAAAGAGAGAGAAACCCAGACCCAAATTAGGGACTAACAAGGCCCCAGGTTCTAATGGATTCATCTCTCCTAATTGCCAGTTTAGCATGTCTGTTAAATTTAGATAAGGCTTCAATAGGGCCCAAAGAATATGTAGGAGGGAGTTACAAAAAGATTAAAAGGGTGTAAAAATGGGGCTTATGGACTGAGGAATTGGGGGTTATTTATTCCGGAAAACAGAAGGCTGAGGGGGGATATTATAAAGACTTCATACTAGATTATTTATGTAAATAAGCAGACACCTAGCTGGCCTGCAATCTCAACTCTTCGTCAGGAACAGTGGGTATGGGAGAATGAATTTATAGGTAATTTTAAAATCATTAGTTGTCTGCAAAAATTTCTGAGAGATTCATTGTTGCAGGACAATACACATTATGCTTATGCCAAGTTTAACGAGCCTAGACACCACCCACTAAAATCATTTTCAGCTAAGCATGTGATGAAGGCAATTTTTATGTCCACTGCAGAGGTGTTCCTTATATGATGGCAGACTCCAGAACTCATCCCTTCTTCAATTCTCCAACAATAGTCAGATTTTAGGAGGGACAATCAGGGATTCTGTTATCTAGGCAGGAAGGTGCTGGGAAGAATTTCCTCTCAGGATGAGGAGTTGAGCTTAGCCTGAGGCAGAAGAGATGTCCCCTTGCTCAAGAAAGTCGTAAAATGCCTCCTGGAGAACTCTTTCTTTCCCCTGGTGCTACCTCCTAACCACCCTATACTCAGCTCTGCCTGGTTCTTCCAAGCTCTGGGCTCTGAGCCTAGACACAGAGATAAGAAAAGGTTCTAATCGTGAAAAAATAAGACTTGAATATTAATGGCACTAATAATCATTTCACAGGATTACTTAGTGAGCACATGTTCTTCTCTGGGCCCTCAACCCAGCACTTCCGATATAAGATCTTATTTAATTCTCAAAATACTATGTGAAAAAAGAACTAGGGTTTTCTCCCTTTCTACAAATAGAGAAGCTTTAGGAAATCAACTAGTTTGCTCAAGATCACAGAAGCAGTAAGGGTCTTGGTGAAATTTGAATCTGTGCTTTCTAATGCTTTGTCTTATTCAGTGTATATTGGTTTTTGTTGCTTTTTGATGGAGATTTACAGCAGATCATAGAACTTTATATTTGAGAGGTATTATAGCAACCACTAATCCAAACTACCTTTTTTATATTTTTGTTACCTTTGACTTCTCTGCTCTTTTCCTTACCAAAATGTTCCACCAAGTGTTTGCAGAGGAAGTGCAAGGGAGGGGCCACCCAGCTCTTTTTGGGGAAGGCAAGGAATGTGTCCCAGAAGGAGACACACCCTAGACCCTTGAGGATCCAAAAGCTCTCTTGTTTCTTTGTGTCATCCAGCACTCACACCAATTCTTCAAATTAGTCTTGAAGTACACAGCCTAGTGCACTGCATCCTTTGCCTCCCCTACACACACACGCATGCACACACAGACACACACTCACTCATACCCCTCTCCCTAGGATCCTATTCACTCAATAAACATGTATTGAGTTCCAGGTGGCAGGACTAGTAAGATGGCTGCCTTCCTGGAGTTCAGAGTAAAACAAAGGAAATAAGACAAGTGATCACTTGATCTGAATGAAACTGCATGTGAGAGTAGGCCCCAGAAAAAAAGCAAAACCCTAGAGGAGTTGTTGAGAGAAATTGATGGTTGAGAGTGGAACCCAGAAAGATTTCCTGGAGGATGATTGAACTTGGAATAGCAGCTACTTGTGGAAGGCAACCCAAAGCCATGCTACAGAAACAGCCAAGAATCTAAGAGACCAGAGACTCAACCATGTAGCTAGAACTTTAGGAGTGGGAGAGGACAGATGAATTAAACATTAATGCAGGTTGGGGTGTGGACCATGGCTCAGGGTGCATTTTAATGTTGAATTTTATCAGTGGCCATTGAGAAAGTTACATGGAAAAGATATGGTGGACAAGGCTCAGGTCAATGAGTTTGCAGGCCCTCCTATAGGCCTACTAAGAGGTAATGAGGTCCATTTGCATAGGTTATTGGGCAGAATTAGTTAGAACAGTGGTCAGCAAACTCATTAGTCAACAGAGCCAAATATCAACAGTACAATGATTGAAATTTCTTTTGAGAACCAAAATTTTTTAAACTTAAACTTCTTCCAAGGCCACTTCTTCAAAATAGACCCACCCAGGCCATGGTATTTTGTGGAAGGGGCCAAAAGATTCACATGTGGCTCATGAGCCACATTTGTTTACCACTGAGTTAGAGAATAATAAGCAAGTGCCCATATTAAACTTTCCTTCATTTGCATATAAGTAAAATCAATGCTAATAAATTACTGAAGTGAATCTCAGAAGGAAGCATTCTTACATAATTTTTTGTTAAGCTGAGTGCTTAAAGGGATAAAATAATATGTATTCTATAATTTAGACTTTCTCCAAATTATACAAGCTGTAACTAACGAGTGTAAATTAATGAAGACTGACCATTTTGACACAGCAAGAATTATTAGCTTCATCAAGGTCACATTAGTAATGGCATAATATTCTAGAATTCAAACACTCAATAGAAGGAAGGCTGCTGGATATTATTACGCTGGTAAAAAAAAAATACAGGTACAGAAAATGGGTCAGTGGAGGCCAGAGTTTGGGAAGGAATATATGATTAAAAAGGGGTTGGACTAGGGAGTTTTGGGGGTGAAAGAGCTGCTCTTTATCCTGATGGTAGTGGTGGACATATGAATCTATAAATAGAACTGTATACTTCCCCAAAATTAAATTTTACTGTATGTTAAATTAAAACTTTTATTATTGATTTCAGAGAGGAAGGAAGAAGGAGAAATAGAAACATCAATGATGAGAGAGAATCATTTACGGGCTGCATCCTGCACTCCCCACCCTGAGGATTGAGCCCAAAACCCAGACATGTGCCGTGACCCAGAATCCTGGTACATAGGTCAATGCGCAACCAATGAGCCACACAGTTTAATTGAAAAATTAGGTGAAATAATCTGATAGTATCAGTCCTCCCTGAGAAGTTTAGAGTGTAGGATGACAGGAGGGTAGAATGATTAGTGCTGAGGCCTCTGGATTAATACCACCTGGGTTAAAATCCCCAACATCTATTACCTATAAGCTTTTTGTCTCAGCCCAACATTTTTAAAATGTTGTGATGTAGAGCAAGTGATTTAACTTCCTTGAACCACATTGCCCCAATCATAATGTAGAATTATTAAGAGTTCCTAACTCAGAGCACTGTTGGGAAGATTAAAGAAAATAATGTCTCTGTGGCCCTAGCCACGTAGTAGGATCTCCTTGTAAACTGTGTGCCCGTCCTTCATCATCATAACTAGAGGCTCCGCACTGCAGTCACTCACATGCTGCTTTTCCCATTAATTCTTGTTAGAAGATCTGGATATGGAGGCAGAAAACACCAGGGGGTGTTAGACTGGAAGGTGGACGCCAGGCCCAGACCTTCAGCTGCAACCTATCATAGCACTGACACTGGACAGGAAGAGGTTAGGTGACTAGCTTCTTCCTCAACCTTGTGTATGCTAAAGCTTTGTTTTTAAATGTTGGACTAAGAGAAAAAGTAGGTGACAATTTATAAGATATACCAAATCAAACAGTTCTTTCATGCACGCATAGAATGGAATTGTTTAATTCTGAAAGGAATATATTAAATATTTATATATGTATATATACTTATCTGTATGAATATATACATATTATATATGTAAGTATAAAATATTTATATATGCATATTAAACATATAAATATATATTAAAAATACACATGTATATGTTTTAATGAAGTCTCTCTCAATCGATCCCAACCATATGTCATCAAGGTCAGAAGACAGTGCTGACTTTGGAAAAATTATCCAACCTCAAGCCTCATCTGGAGCCCTTTTGGCAAAAGAAAACTTCAGTTTTTCTCAAATCAATTCCCCTTTCTTTGCTGTCTGCCTATGATTTCTTCCCCATTAGTTCAAACTCGCAGCAACACATAGCAAGTTGGCCACCCTTGCCTTTTGGGTGAAGTGGCCAGAGCCTTGGGGGCAAGGTCCCACTCTACTCTTCCTGGAAGTCATGGCCTCTGCGCCAGGAAGCCTGTTTCACTAAATCGAAGAGGATGATCTCAAATCTTAAATTATAAAGGAATTTGTCCCATTGGATTTTAGACTTGCTCAGGACCCATCACCACTTCCTTGTTTATTATTTCTACCTTTTGGAATAGAAATGTCTATTTTTATGTGTGTCCACCATTGTATTTTAGAAACATATAATTTGTTTGATTCACAGGTTCACAACTAAAGAGAAATTTGCCTCAGGATGTGTAACTTGAGTCTTACCCATATAAGATTTATGTGATTTTTAGATGAGACTTCAGACTTGAATTGATGCTGAAATGAGTTAAGATTTTGTGGGCTATTAGAAGTGAGTGAATGTGTGCCTGTCATTTTCTGTGTTTGGAGGATATGTCCTACTCTTAACCCTTTAAATAGCCTGGCAGCGCCCATACACTATTGTGCATTCTGATTGGTCAATGCCTATACTACACCAGTTGTTAAATACATTGAATACCATGTCTTTGCCTATCTATTTTCCTACAGATGTTTATAGCTTCCTCCTCATTTGCCATCTCCACAACACAGCAAGTCAGCTGGTCCTGTATGCATAACTCATTAGAGATGGCTTTTGTTCAGTTAATGGGAGGAAAAAATCAAGCATGGAATTAGTGTTAATTAGTTAAGCTGAATACAACTAAATTAACTACTGGACTAAATTATTGTACCTCTGAGTTCATGTTTTAGGAAGCAAAGCAACTGTGTGTGACGAAAGCTATTTTCCTGCTGAATGGCGGATGGTACACACTTCAGTCTTTCAATACAAGGTTTCTGCAACACTCCCTGAGTTAAATATCTTTTTCCTTTTGATAAGAAAGATCTCATTAGTCAGTGTATGACCAAATGCAAACAGATTTTGTAATTTTGGAATGGAGGTTGAAATTAAATAGCCAGAAAAAAAGATTTTGACTTGGATAATTGTCAGCACATGTACCTAATTCATTGTGAACATTCTAAAGTAAAAATACACCCTGATCTTCAAAACATTATCTCAAATTGGGAAGCCCAATCACTACCTTGCATGTGTGGGTCAGAGCATGCAACATGGTGATAGGGATGTCATTGCTAACTACAGGGCAGTCACTAACTCCTCACTTTTCTGGCTGGCTCTTAGTCATTCATGACCAAACAGCTCCCTCCAAAGTTCTTTTATCACATCCGTTTCTTCAGAACATCTCTTGGTCATTGCTCTTATCTTGTTAACTGTTTATCATGTGTCTTCCCCATCAGATCCTAGGAACTATGCCTTGTTAATCTACCAGGCATCAAATAGTGCTTGGTATATAATCTTATCTAATAAAAGAGTAATATACAAATTAACCACCACTCCGCTACACTCATAAGCCACATTCACCAGCCAATCAGGAGCAAGTATGCAAATTAACCCCAACCAAGATGACTGTGGCCATAGAGAGCAGGAGGCTTGGGTATCTCTGGCAACAGAGGAAGTCAAGCTTTCCACACACCCTGGCAGACCCAGGCCTCCAATCAAGGTTACAAAATGTCAATTATAGAAGATAAATAAATCCCAACAAAAATGGTGGCAGCCCTGAGCTGGAGAGAGCAGGAGGCTTGAGTTGCCCTCAGCAATGGAGGAAGCCAAGCTTTCTGCCCACTCAATGTTACGAAGTTTCAATTATAGAAGATAAATAAATCTCAGATACCAGGGCCTCCCTTTGGGTTGTCAGGGGGCATAGCCAGCCTGCAAACCACCACAGGCCACTCGCCCAGGCTGTCCCATGCCCCAAGGAAACTCTCATCATGATCTGGGACACCCTTCAGGACAAACCAGCTGGCCTCACCCATGCACCAGGCCTCTATCCTATCTAATAAAAGAATAATATGCAGCCCTAACTGATTTGGCTCAGTGGATAGAGCATCAACTTGCAGACTGAAGGGTCCTGGGTTCAATTCCAATCGAGGGCATGTACCTTGGTTGTGGGCACATCCCTAATGGGAGGTATGTGGGAGGAAGCTGATTGATGTCTCTCTCTCATCGATGTTTCTAACTATCTCTTTCCCTTTCTCTCTGTAAAAAATCAATAAAATATATTTTTAAAAAAGAGTAATATGCAAATTGACCATCATTCTAACACACAGTCCCTATGTGGTCAAAAATCCTGCCCCCATGTGGACACAAGATGGCCAGAAGGGGAGGGCAGTTGGGAGGGACCAGGTGTGTAAGGGAGGGCAGAGGTCTGACTGCCCGTTTAGGCCCAATCCAGGTAGGGGTCCCAGATTGGAGAAGGTGCAGGCTGGGCTGAGGAACACCACCCCCATGCACGAATTTCATGCGCCAGGCCTCTAGTCCTATCCAATAAAACAGTAATATACAAATTGGCCTTACCTCTGCTACACCCACAAGCCTTGCCCACCAGCCAATCAGGAGCGAGTATGCAAATTAACCTAGCCACAGAGAGAGCAAGAGACTTGAGTTTCCTCAGCAATGTAGGAAGCCAAGCTTTCCACACACCCTGGTGGGCCCAGACCTCCACTCAAGGCTACAAAGTTTCAATTATAGAAGATAAATAAACCCCAACAAAAATGGGAGTAGTCACAGAACTAGAGAGAGCAGGAGGCTTGAGTTGCCCCTGGCTATGGAAGAAGCCAAAATTTCCAGCAAGCCCAGGACTCCACTCAAGGTTATAAAGTTTCAATTATAGAAGTTAAAAAAAATCCCAACAAAAATGGCTGTGTCCACAGAGGGAGTAGAAGACTTGGCTCTGCTCAAGGCTACAAAGTTTCAATTATAGAAGACAAATCTCAGATACCAGGGCCTCCACTTGGGTCACCAGGGGGGTGGGGGGCGGCATGGCTGGCCTGCAAAACACACAGGCCCTTCACCCTGGCTGCTCTATATACCAAGGGAACCCCCACCCTGATCCAGGACACCCTTCAGGGCAAATCAACCAGCCCCCATTCGTTTACCAGGCCTCTATTCTATCTAATAAAAGAATAATATGCAAATTGACCATCATTTCAACATACAAGATGGATACCCTCATGTGGTCAAAGATGATTTGTGAACACAAGATGGCCATCACAAGATGGACAGCAGTGTAGGGCAGTTGGGAGAGACCAGGTATGCAAGGCATGTCAGTTGTGGGCAATTAACCCAGCAGAGGAGGGCAGTTGGGGGATGACAGGACCTGCAGGGAAGGGAAGTTTGGGAAGGACTCAGGCCTGCAGGAGAGGGCAATTAGGAGTAATCAGGCCTGCAGGGAAGGGCGGTTAGAAGCAAACAGGCTGGCAATGGAGCAGTTAGGTATCAATCAGGTTGGCAGGGGAGTGGTTTGGGGTGATCAGGTTAACAGGCAGAAGTGGTTAACAGCCATCAGAAAGGCAAGCAGGTCAGCGGTTGGGAGCCAGCAGTCCTGGATTGTGTGAGGGCAATCAGACATCCCTTGAAGGGTCCCAGATTGGAGAGGGTGCAGGCAGAGCTGAGGGACTCACACTCCTGTGCACGAATTTCATGCACTGAACCTCTAGTAGGAATTATAATAGGAATAAATGTTTGTAGAAGTGAAGAAGGAGGGAGGCAGGAAAATAAGAAGGGGAGAGAAGGAAGGAAAGAGGAAGGGAAAGAGAGCATGAAGGTTGGAGAAAAAATGGAAGAAAAGAGAGGGAATAGGGAGAGAGGAAAATATGAGTAAAAGACTTAAATCTGTAATCCACAAAAGAAAAGACCTTTAAATCTATTAAATAATACATCAGATTACCAAAATCTGTTGGAAAAGCATCGACACCTTTCTAATGAAATGGGAATTCACTTGTTGGAAAAATAGTAATACCTTGCAGAATCATAAACAAAATGAAAAGCACAAGCAGGTATGGCTCCATTTCAAAATTATGTAATGCCTCCTAATTCTGTTTGACCACGATTGATTTCTTTTGTTTTTGAAGTTTGAAAATTTTAAGACTAATTTTGAATGAAATATTTGCAAAGAAGCAGATATGTGTCATAAAATATGCTCCACCAAACAAAAAAAATTAAGGGAGAGAAACAACGTATTAATTTTTTGAATGAGTTTTAAGCTCATCAGCCCAGAGAAATTCCCACTGTTAAAATGAGCCCAATCTTCGCAATCACGAAGTAGCTGAGGAAAGATTCAGATGGGGACTGCCGGAAGCCGAGCTAATTTCTGGGAATTCTCTTGCTTTGCACATGTACCACTAGAGGCGATTGTATGACTGTGCTAATGAGAATTGTATTAGCATATTGATTTCTAATTGTTACATCTGTGAACATCCCCTTACTGGAGAGAAGGAGGGAGAAAATCAAATCTTAAATAAAAATACACCGCACAGTTTGCCTGATCAATGGGAGCCCCGGGAGGGCAGTTGCATTTGCCCTCCCTCTTGCTGATACACACCTGACAGCCCATCAGAAAATAATGGCCCAGAAAAAGCCTATTAGTCTGTATCCTACTGCCTTGTGGCCAGCAAGATTGTTACTATCACTGGCTTTATATTTGATAAATTATAGGTTTTGATACAGTTATATGGTAGGTGTCACTGATGCCCTGGAGCATAGAAAGAAGAAGCCATTTATTTGCCCATCCATTTGCTTGGCAATGTACTATCATTTACCTTCCTCATGTTACAGTGAGGCATCACCTCATCCAACAAACTATATCTACCTCCCAGGTCTGCATTGGGTATCTCCCAACATCCTTGCTTGATTTAATTGTAAAAATTAATGAACATTTATTAAGTTGCTATAGTATGCCACAAACTCTGCCAAGCACAGTTGAGGCCCTATCCCACTTATTTTGCACAATCCATAGTGCAGACATTATTTTAGCCATTTAACAGATCAGTAAACTAAGGCACAAGGAAGTTAAGTAAAGTCAGCCCAAAAATAAAATAAAATAAAGCCAGTCCATTTAGTACAAAGCAGAGACTAAAGAGTCAGGGCTATTTAATCCATATTCTTGGCTCCTGACAACTAGCCCCTTCCTCCTCGTCCAAGATACCTTCTTGGGTCCCCAAGCCAGGACAAGGAACCCAGGTGTGGCTGACTCTGCAGCACTTGCTCTTAAGCAACTCTGCTCGGTCCCTACCCTGGGACAACTGCAAGTCATTGCAATTATTGATTTGTATGTCTATCTCCCTTAAATAGATTGTGAGTCCTTGGGAGTAAAGAATGGGGCCTTAGACAAATTTGTAGTCCCACCGCTTAGTTACTGTCAGTGTAGAATGAATGAATTCAGGAATGAATGAATAAAAAGAGCATCTACCCCAAACAAAGTTGAAGTAACTCTTAGATAAAATTGAACAACATTGCAGAAAAGTTAACAGGCAAGAGAGGTAGACATGCCCCAATGGACAGAGTCTTAATGTTTCTTTCAGTAACACCTATAATTCAAATCTGAATTCAGCAAGACACATGCCCCAAACAACACATTCAAGCCAAGTTAGAAACACTGTTCCCAGAGCCTGCCGTGGCCTGAGGGCTTCCTTACAGGGCTCAGAGCCCCCAACCCACTCCACCCAGCCCATTCCTTCATTTGTTTGTGACTTGCAGTTTTAGAGTCTAGAAACATTCAAGCCATGCCACCCTCCTTTTTCAAAAGCTTTGTTCCATAATAGCAGTGTGATGGGTTTTTTATTTGGTGCTTTTGTAAAGGAGGGGCTGAGGATGAAGGAGAAAGGAGAAAAATGGAATGCCTTGAAAACAGAAATTGGAAACAGATAAAAGCAAAGCTGAATGCAGAGGCATCTATAATATGGATGCCTCGGGAATTTCTGAAGCCTCTGTGCTGAGCAGGATTACAGTCTGAATGGAGGCAGCACTAAGGATGCTCTCTCTGAATGGCTTCTCAAAGAAGAAAGTACACAAGGCTGTAAATAGGTGCCTGTCCCCTCCGGGCAGGGCAGCCAGGAAGGGGGAAGCAGAAGGCAAAGTCTGTGAGATGGGATTTGAGAGGAGCAGGGCCATTTTCCTATTGTTTACAAAAGGATTTTTAGTTTTTCCTGGAGTCAGGTAATGAATCTTCAGACTTAGTTGTTGAGTACAAGTAGCTTATTTAGCAGGTGATTCTAGGATGTAGTGATATGAAGGTGGGAAGTGACATGGGGATGGGAAAGGAAGGTGATAAACATTCTCAGTTTAGCTATCACTCAGGCATCAGTTCTACTGGGGGCTCTGAGAAGTGGTGTGAACACTCTCCAGTTAAGTCCCTCCAAAAGGGCAAGGGAGCTGGGAGAATTACCCTACAACCCTATTAGTCCTTGGCTAAGGGCTCTTCATGGAGATGTGAGTCCCCAGGACTTCTGGCCTGTCCTGAGTACAGGCTGAGAGGCAGCTAGACAAAGGGCTCAGGTAGTGCACCTCCAGGGTTTGAAGTGAGAAGGTGCCAGAAGAAATGGTGAGTAAGGAATGAACATGCTTGGGATACAGATAGGGTGTGTGGTAGCCCTAAGTTTCATTTCGGATACCTTAGACATACTATATGCGTGTGCATATATTATGTGTCTGTGTGCATAAAACATATGGATACATATATTTCTGAATGTATAAGTATTTATATGTGTGGGATAAAACAAAAATATGGAAGTAATGGATATCTCTATTATAATAGCCCTCATTACCTGATGCCATAAATATTTATGGAGTACTTACTATTTGCAAGCCACTGTTTTATGAATAGGAAAATACTATGACCAAGCTAAACTAAGTCCCTAACCCCACAGAGAGACAGAAATACACAAATCAACCTAGAAGATGTATTTTTATCAGGATAAGTGCTATAAGAAAAACTGAGAGGTGAGGGAAGGCCCAAGGTGAAAGGGAAGTTCTTGCTGAGATGTGACTGATAAGTAAGCAGATCGGTGAGAGTGTAGGGCCTTCCATACACTATGGCTCTAAGCTAGGAAGAAATTTGTTACTATTTTTATACCTTTATATCTACAAATTTTCTGAAATGCTTACATATTGTTACAATTGGAGGGAAAACTACAATAAAATTATTTTTTAAATATTCTTTAAGTGAGAAACAGAATATATATATATATATATATACATATATATATATATATTCTTTAAGTAAGAAAAAAATTCAAAGAAGACTTTATTGATTCTTATAAATTTGACTGATACAACATTCCAAAATCAGTAATCTTCAGGGAATCAGAAAACCTCCATTAACTTCTCTTAATGGCTGGCAAGTCCAGAGGCAATCAATAAGTATTTATGGAGCTCGCACTGTGTAAAAGGCACTGCATCAGGGCCCAGGAGAACACTGAAATAAGCAAGACAGTGATGGGCTGTCATGCTGTCTGTGTCTAGTAAGGGAGGTGGGCAACATAGGAAACAATTCTATGATTAGACATTTCATAGAAAGAACTATGAAGACTATAGATAAGGGGTCCTGAGACTAATCTAGGAAGAGGCATGTTTAGGAAAGCTTTCTAAAGTGGAAGGCTTTTGAGCCAAAGTTATGAAGTGGGTAAGTTTGCCATAGCCACAGAATGTGTTAAAGAACAGCATGGATGAGAATAAGCAGAGGAAAACGGTAGCTCATATTGGGAAAGGTGTAATTCACTATGTCTGGAAGATCTGGTTCTTAGCATTCAGGAACAGAAGACCAAGTGGGAGAGATTGGTGGAATGGAATGACAGAGTACCATAAGCGAAGGTCACTGATGGTTTCCCAGGCACTCAGTCAGCCCCCTGCTTCTGATAACAATGCTCCAATTTCCCTGGGGAGCCACCATGCAATATAAGTTGATGTGGTTGGGTGGAGCTGACTACCAAATAGCTCTGGCTTCAGAAGTGGGCATGCATCTAAGATCTACTAATCAGAGCATTCCAAAGCCTTGTTTATAACCATTGGTTGAAGAATGGAAACATGACCTAATGAGTTCCAATTAGATTTAGTTCAAAAGTTAGTACTGAATGTGTTGGGAAGAGAAAACTCTCTCTAGTGGAACTGCTGAGGGGATGACTATAAGTCTGAGACTGCTGCTGGGAGTCACATTATCACCATGATGACGGACAGAAGAAAGCTAACAAAGGAAAGGATTTCTGAGAGAGAAAGTGAGGAAGACTCTTTTATTTTAATGACAACTTTTAAGGTCAACTCTAGCACTTCCAGATGTAGAACCTAATAAACTTTCTTCCTTTTCCTCTTGAGCTACTTTGGGGGTAGATTTCTGTCCTTTTTAATCAAAAGCCCTTTTTACCACCCTAAATATATGCCCATACAAAGACTCTGAATGTTCAGAGATGCCTCATTCATGAAAGCCAAAAACTGAAAACAATCCAAATGTCCACAATCAGGTGAATGGATAAATATCAAGTAGTATTTCCATTATAATACTACTCAGTAACAAAAAGAATCAACTCCTAATATATTTAACAATATAGATAAATCTCAAAAACATATGAGTAGTAAAGAAAGTGAGACACAAAATACTGTATGATTCCATTTATACAAAAACTGCAGAAAATAAATCTAATCTATAATGACAGAAAACCATGTGTGGGGATAGTCTAGGAGAGAGCACAAGGGATTTTTTAGGGTGATAAAAATATTCCATGTCTTGACTGGTGGGAATTACTACTGATATAAATTTGTCAAAAAATGTATCATTGGATTAATACAATGTGCATTTTATTGAATGTAAACCTTAATATAGTTGACTTTTAAAAAATGAATGCAAAATAAAATAATTTCAGACAAAAATATATGTACCATTCAAAACAGTCTTCATACTACTATATAGAAAAGAAAGGGCCAGTGAAGGTTTTTGAAATGAGGGTCTCCCCTACTCAGGGTTGTTTACCAGAAGGTCCACATGTTGTCAGAATTCATGGTGTAGTGGGTAAGACTTTAAGTATCTGGCTAGAACCTTCTAGATTGAAATTATAGATTTATTTCTATATGACTTTGGAGATATTACACAACTTCTCTGTGCCTCTATTTGTTTATTTTTTTGTTTATAAAATGTGGAAGTAATAGCACCAATCTCAGCTATTGTAAAGATTGAAAGACAATGTATTTAACACAATCAGAAAAGAAGGAGGCGGAGAAGTCAAAAACGTTAAGGTTCTGCCGAGACCAGTTTGGCTCAGTGGATAGAGCGTCGGCCTGTGGACTGAAAGGTCCCAGGTTTGATTCTCGTTGGGGGCATGTACCTTGCTTGCAGGCACAACTCCAGTAGGGGGCGTGCAGGAGGCGGCTGATCGATGTCTCTCTCATCAATGTTTCTGACTTTCTATCACTCTCCCTTCTTCTCTGTAAAAAAATCAATAAAATATATTTTTTAAAAAATGTTAAGGTTCTTAAGTCATAGTGGTGGAAGTATTAATTGGTTGGGACAAAAGATAATGGCAAAGGGACTACATGATCTATCCAAGAAAAACAGGAGATGTAAATTTGAGAAATATTTCAAACTGGACCAATGCTCATGAGAATGAAAAGGAAACGTAAATTTGAGAAATATTTCAGAGGTAGAGTCAATAGGATTTGGCAAATAATATATGGCAAGGAAGAGGAAGAAATAAAATTCTCAGGACTTTCTAACTTTGGAGACTGAAGGAATGTTAATGCTATTAGTTGGGGTGAGAGAAAAAAACAGGAAGAGGAACTGACTCATGGCAAAGATAGCAAGTTCACTTTTAGCCACATGAAGCTGAAGCTGATCTCAGGATAGCAGGTCGGATGTCCAGTTTGGGTGGAAAGCAGTACCTGCCATGATGCCACAGTGCTCAGTGAGAAAATAAGCCTCCACAAAGGCATGACGTCTTTGTGCAGTTTTAGAGATCAGATTAGTGTTCTGAATGGTAATCATTGTGAATAATCACTACATATGGAAAAAACAAGGCTTGACATATTGGGAAGTAATAGCAGGAAGCAATTAAAATGTATCCTGTCAGTAATGCCATCAGTGAAATCTTGCATGAGAGCAAAGAGGAGAGGAAGACTCAAAACAGAATGAGAAATTGTGATGTTCTGACAGCAGATTTCTCTAGATGCTTGCAAAATTCTAGCACGGAACTTAGTGTCTTAGAATCTGTGAAATGATTCAGCTTAATGCCTAATCTTAACTACTTATTCTTAGGGATGGATATATATACCTATATAATCAAAGGCTAATATGAAAATCAACCAGAGTGGAATGACAGTGCCCTGACCACCAGGGGGAAGACTGCCCCCTGCTGCTCAGTGTGCTCCCTACCAGCCAGAAGCTGGGGTCATGGCTGGTGAGCACAGCAGCTGTGGCGGGAGCCTCTCACACCTCCATGGCAGTGCTAAGGATGTCTGACTGATGACTTGGGCCCAATCATGAGAAGCAGTACTAAGTTGTTAGCGGATATCATCCAAGGATTCCCAGACTCCCAGACTGCAAGAGGGGTGCAGGCCAGGCTGAGGGACCCCCTGAGTGCATGCTGAGTGCATGAATTTTGTGCACTAGGCATATATATATATATATATATATATATATATATATATATATCTGATTTCTGTGGTGATATCTTCCTTAAAAGACTGAGGTTTAAATTTATTATTTGAAAAAGCAAAAAGCACAGCTTAATTTCCACTCACTATATTTCTTCACTGGTGAGGGTGATTTCAAGGTTCTCCTCTGGTGTAAAGTGTTGGTGACATTTCACTTTGTTAGTGATCCTCAAAGTATTCCCTATATACTATTATCTCATTAGATGTTCTGTGAACAAAAAGGTCCCATGGCTAAGTAGATTTGGAAATTGCTGCATACTCTAACCCCTACTAGGAAATTCAGGATGCCCATTCACATATTAGTGGCTCTGAGAAGTCCTGCAGGGGAAAAAAAAGTAATTTAATTTTGTTTAACCTAGGTATCCCCCAATTTGATTAGCCAAATGCATCTTTAATTCCATAATACTTTTCAGCATTCTGAGGAACTAATGTCCATAACTTATACTTTGGACAATCCTAGAAAATGCTTATGGGCCATAATTCTAAAGTTACCCAATTTCTAGACTAAGCCAATCTTAACAATACTTGGAATAAATGAACAACACTTTCTGTTTGACAACTTGCAGGCAAGTGCCTAGCCAATTATTTGGCTGAATCATTTTATTTCCCTTTTTCTGAGGACTTTTGAGCCATCAAGTTAGTACTACCCTCATGGGCTTGCATAAGCTATATTATTATTATTTATGGAAACTAGATTGAACATTCCTCTCCCAATAGCTAAACAACACTTGGCATAGACAAAAGAGAATATCTTCATAGTTTGTTATGTTTGTTCTAGGACATTGTTTAGAATAGTGGGTAGTAGAAGGAAAAACACTAACAGCTATATTTATGGATTAAATATAAAAATCAAAATGTGTATACTGATTACCTTTTGGTGTTTAAAAATGTCTTAATCAATATGAAGACTTATCAGAGGTAAAAAATATAGCAAAGGTGGTGAGGCTAAGGAAGTGAAGAATTGAAAATGGGGCCTGGGAATCAACTACCTTACCTCCTGACCCTCCCAATCAGCCTGTGTTGGGTGGAAATTAACATGATTACATGGCTTACTTCCCTCCCACCTGCATAGTGTGTGTTCTCAGGAGGGTGGAGAAGAATACTCTCTTCACACTAGCAGTCCTCCTGGAAGCCTAGTCCTCAGATGCCATGGAGATAAGCCATGTTTTTGGCAGGATAACCTTGAGTAAACATAGATGGCCCTCTCAGCCCCTGCCGCAGCCAGACCCCAGTTTACCAAATTAATCCACATCTCTCCCTATATGAAAACAAAGATATTACTAATATCTACCTTCAACAACCAGAGTTTTGCAGGGACCAAATAAAACAACAGATGTTAGTGTGTTTTGTACACAGAACATAATAAATTATTATAAGAATGAAGATCTTCTTCCCACTTAAACCAGGAGTTGGCAAACTATGGCCCATGGTCAAGTCTGTCCTGCAGCCCAGTTCTATAGAACCTATAAGTTAGAAATTGTTTTTATGTTTTAAAAGATTAATAAAAGAAAGAGAAGAAGGAACAGGAAGGACAAGATGAGAAGGAGGAAGAGAATACACGACAGAGCCTATATGTGACTTGCAAAGTCTAAAATATTTACTATGTGTCCCTTTACAGAAAAGAGTTTGTGGATCCCTATTTTTAAAAAAGAAAAACTGGCTATTTCTTTGCCCTTCCTGTAGTAGACAGAAAAAATGACCCTGGTTCTTCATCACTCCCTCCACCATGTGTTCTCCCACTTTGCCATTGGCCTCAGCCACAAAGTGTTGGCCAATAGAATGCTTGCCAAAGAGGCTTGACAATCACTGATATGGTTGCACTTACGCTCTTGTGCCTCTGCCATTACTTTGAGAACATGCCAAAGCTAAACATGCTGTAAGATGGGAGAGTCATGGGCAAAGCCAAGTCACCTCAGTCATCACAGCTGAGGCCATCATAGATCAGCAAACAGCTGACTCTCCAACATGTGAGTAAACCCAGCCAAGATAAGGAGAGCTACCTAGGTGACAGCTGACCCACATGCATGGGCAATAAATGCTACCTGTCATATACTACTGAGGTTTTGTTCCTCATCAAGATATGTTCACTCACCACTTGCAGAAGACACCCAAGAAAAACAGTTCTTGCTTCAGTCTTAATTAAGATTAAGGCATTCCTATCAGCTCTCATCTTTGCTTTTGAATACAAACATATGCCTGAGATCCACAGGCTAGTCACACTTGTCAGAGAACACTAAAGAGGGTAGATAGAGATGGCTTAACCTAGGAATTAGAATTTTCATTTCTACCAGTGCTTCCATCTTCCAGAATCATTATTTTCTCTGCAGAAAGATATCTTTATCTTCAGTATCTGGAACCAAGGATGAACTGTTCTAATAGTTAACTTTTTCTCAAATCACCTTAAAATTGAAACATGATGTACAATTCTTTCCTTAATGACACAGAGTGGTGGTTTTAAAATAGTCCACAAATACTTTGACCCTTCTCCTTCAAGAGGTGAAATGTAATCCCTCTCCCTTCAATTGTGGAACAGGACTTACTGACTTGCTTCTAGTAAGTAGAGTGTAAGAAAAGTGACGGTGTGTGACAGCCAAGATTAGGACATAAAAGCCATTCTGGTTGCTGCCCTGCTTTTCTATTAGAAATGTCACTGTAAGAAAAGTCTGTTGTCGTGTGTAAATACTCTAGCAGTCCTATAGAGAGGCTGATGTGTTAAGAACTGGGGCCTCCTGCCAATGGCCATGTAAAGGCCCTATCTTAAAAGTAGATCCTCAAGAGCTTCCAGTGGTAGGGTCTAGGGAAGGGGCAGAAGCAGGCATGTCTGGCCACGAAGGTGGTAAGAAGAGGCCCCTGAAGCAAGCCAAGAAGCAGGCCAAGGAGATAGATTAGATAAGGAATTCAAGCAAAAGCAAAAAGAGGAGAAGAAACCTAAGGTGGTAAAAGCAAAGGCTGTGGGAAGGAACCCCTAGCCACAGGTAGAATTAAGAAATCTGGCAAAAAGTAAACTATTTCTTCTGCCTGGGGCAATAGTGATTTTTTATTCTATTCCTGTTTTAACATCTAGATTCCCTGTCATAACATCTTTTGCCACCAAAAGTTAGAATGAAGTGTTGTCTTAGAGACTGATGTACATTTAAGAATAAATATTTGAAATATAAAATAAAAAGTAGATCCTCTAGTCACAGTCAAGCCTTCAGATGAGACTGCAGCACGGGCTGACATCTTGACAACAATATCATGAAAGACTCTGGACCAGAATCACATAGTTAAACCTATTTCTGAGATAATAAATAATTTTGGACCCACTGCAATTTGGGGTAATTTTTATGCCAGCATTAGACAATTAATAGAGATAGCATCAAATGAGTAAAACCATTCATTCATAGCTGACCCAAAGGTACTGAGAACAAAGAAATCATTAAATAAGAATGGGAAGAATCTTATAACCCAATTTTCTTAACACCAGGCTATATTTCTTTGGTGAAATGATCCATGGGAGTTCTGATTTTGTTGCTGCCACCTACATTAGTCTGTTTACACATTTGTTACCATCAAAACCAAAAGTGCAGAATTGCCTGGTTATTGAAGATGACATCCTAATTACCATACCAAACACCTTGTGACAATTAAAGTTTCTTACACTTTTAAAACAACAGTATTCTAATTTTCACCTTTGAACATAATTAGATTTACTTTTTGTTTAACTTTCATGGTTTATATTTTTTCTAATTTTTTAAAGAAATAAATCTTAATAATTTATCTGAAAAATTTAGAGTAACACTTCCTTTTTAGTAAAGATTTTTTTATACTCTATGGTGTGATTGTAAATAGAATCCATCTTAAATGTAGCAAATGGATTGTGTGCAAAATGTGTTTGTAAATGTTTATACCATTTCTTTTCTGACTGGGAAGCAGTCCAAAGATTTCATCAGAATCCCAAAATGGTCTCTGGTCACCAAAAAATTAACAATCACAAATCAAGGAGTTTCCCCTTGTCAATCCTATCTATTTCACAGAGAGATGTCACCTTTATTTCAAGCTTGAGGGGGGAAAAATGTAACTCCCAGAGAAGCATTAGAAAGGTTTAGTATTGTGGAAAGAAATTGACAAATGTGTGTGTAGATAAAGAATATATTTGGTAGGCCAGTAGACGGGATTTTTATTTGCAAGGTTGCTTTAAATGAGTTATGGTTGATTTAACTCTGTGTTTAATGTCACTCAATATCTTGTATATAATCTGTTAAAAATTAAATGTATTCTCTTATAAATCCAAAAGTTATTCAGTTCAGTTCTGTCAGGCAGCAGTGTATACCATCACACCCTTATGTTCACATCTCCTGCTGTTCCAACTCGATGGAGAATCAATCAATGACTTAACAATCATACTTCTTACAGTTCAGACTGTAAGAAGTTTTGACTGTAGGTCAGCAGTTTCCTATCCCTGAAAAGAGAGCTAAGAGGCTTGAGTGAGTCTGGACAAAGGGTACCTAACCCACAACACTGCCAAATTTTCCTCTGCTGGACTCTAACTCCAAAGCTGCCTTGGGAGCAACATATACAAAAGCCAAGGGAGGGACAAGAGATGAAGTTCCTTCCACTCAGCTCAGGAGCCACATGCTAACCTTGCCATTGGTGGGAGGTACATAGAGACAACTTGAAGGGAGAGGAAATGGTAGAAAGTCGAGTTAAAGATAATTTATTAAACCCTTCTGGGTACCCAAGTGCTAAGGAGGGGACCAAAAATTAGGAACAGATAAATTGATCCTTGTTGTCATATAATTCATATTGTACTAGAGGGAGTACAGAAATATCCAAAGAACAACATACTGAAGAAAAATGTGAGATATCCGATAGGTCAGTGGATTAAAGAGGTAAACTAGCCATTGGGAAGCAGTAAAGGAACAAAAATGAATGGCTCATATGACACCATTCTCCCATGTTGGGATGGATCATGACAAACACTACCAGTTAACCCCAGAATTCTTGCCTGTTAGGCCTAGTCATGGCTCCAGAATCTTCTATACACATAGGGGCAGCCACTACCACCACTCAGTAGGATCTGGCTTGTGAGAGGAAGCCTGTTTACCTGAATTCATTGGTTTAGAAGATCAAAACACCAAACTATCACTTCCAAAAGCATGAAGATGTTAAGATATTACATAGTTGATAGGAAAGGGAAGGCTGCCAACACACATTTAGAAAGGGTTAGAGTTCCTATGGCATCCAGAGAGGAAGATACTTCCTCTAGCTTCTCCAGCAGCAAGGCAGGAGGAAAAGTATACCAGAGATCTCTGCAAGACCAAGGCATTCACTGTTTGGATAACCTATAATAGATGATGTTTGGTATAGACTGGTGGGGAAATGCTTGCTCTTTAACTGGAGTCTCTGCACATGTAAGCAAAAAGCAGGATGGAGGGGGTTAATAAGGAGAAAAGGGATATCTGTAATACTTTCAATAATAAATTAAAAGTATAGTTCAGCATTTTTTTCCTGAAGTCTAATCAGTCTAGAGAGCTAAAACCACATACAAGAGGAAACCACCATCCCTCCCCATATCTGGTTTTCTTTCAGTGCTTTCTAACAGCTCAATGACAAAGGAACACCAGCCATTCAGCAAAGACAAGCCAGAAACTGAGATGTTATCCTTGATGCCCATTTATCCTGCACCTTCCATATCCAATCCATTGCTGTTTCATATGGATTTTACCTCCTAAGTAAATAAAAATGCCTTCTACCTTGCTCCATTTCTACTGCAGCCATGCTAGGTCAAGCCTCCATCACATCTGACCTGAAGACTGCTACAGCCCCACATCCAAGCTGGTCATCTCCAATCCATTCCCTACTCTACAGCCATAGAGCTTTTGGTGAAAAGTGAATCCTTTTCTAATACTGCTATTTTTCTGCTTATTCACTTCATGACCTCTCCATGTGCAACGAGATCTACAAGCCCCTAGAGTCTGGACTCTACCTGTCAGGGCCCCCTTTCAGACTCCTGCCCACTGAGCTGCATTTAGCTCCAAAAATACACCACACCTTCTCTGGCCATCAAGAATTTGTACATGCTGTTCCCTCTCAGCCTGGGGGTACTTAACTCCTCCAACACCTCCCGTCTCCAAATATAGAAACTTCCCTTCATGGTTAGCCACTTTTAAGCATTTATTATTCTCATAAAGAATACCTGAGAACCCTTCATAGGAATTTCAACTTTCTGAATTTATCACAATTGTATCCTCTGTAGACAGGGGGATACTGGCAATCTTCTCCCTCCCTCTTGTGTTCTCCCACTATAAACCTTCAAAGAATGTGTTTGAATGAATGAGTGAATGAATCATACTAGTTGTTCTCTCCTTTATCAAGCTCTTATTTAAAATTTGGAATTCTGACAGAGAAGGTAAATATTTGGGAAATGTGAGGCATGGCAGTGGGAAAATTTACAAAAGGGCTGAGTATTGAGAGATGTTTGAGAAGATGTTTGGGAATGGGCCTAGGAGGAGAGGAAGGAGGGAAAATTCAGTTTAATAGTCTTAGTATAATCATAAGATAAATAAAGTTGAGATAAAACAGCCTCCTTCTCAAGCCTGCAAGGCATTGATTCAGCTAAAAAGGCAATTACCCAAGAAGAATATGAATATTGTCTATCACTCTGACATAGAAAAAAGTGCTGAACGTGGCAATGATAGTGAGAAGTCCATAAAAAAGAAACTTGGGGCGGTGAAATACCAAAGTCTGCCTGTCACATTTTATTATAAGTAGCTCAAATAACTCTGTTCAATCTCATCTACTTGGAGCCAAGTGCTATTTTTTATTATAAGACAGACACATTTTCTATAAAAGTAGCCATAACTGCAGTTGTCAAGTAAATTTTTCAGTATAAATATTTCTATGTGCTTGTGAATAAATTATTGAGGAAAAGTATTATTGAGCACCTACTAAGTGCCAGTCACTAAATTTTTATGATTATATTGTTTAACTGTATATTTTAGTTTTAGTTTTACCCATGTGTATCCATTAAAATTCAGAGTTTATTTAAATTATTTGCTCAAGGTCATGCATTTAGTAAATAAATGACAACAATTTAATCCAGGTCTTTACTATACCTTAGAATAACCCATGAAGTCACAGCTAAGGCGTTTGAACCAAGAGAGTAATAAAATTATCAAGGGATGGCAGAATCTAGTTACTGGAATTTTACTGAGGGCTTTATGACACCAACAGCACCTCAGATCAATAACCAAAACAAAGGACTTTTCCTACTCCTATCCTTCCAAGAAATATGCCTAAAGTCAGTAACTCAAATACTTATTGGAATGTAATTATGCCTTTTAACACATGCTACTATTCAAAGCAGTGCATATTAATGAAGAATTGATAGCACAGATCTTTTTTTTAATGTAGGCCTGCATATTGGTATGTTTATATAATTGTCCACTTGGACATATTTGCAGGACACTCAGTGTGGGAAGATGTGTGTTCCATTACACCTGACACAATGATGTCAGGGGTCAATGCCTACATCATGGGCCTAGCAGTGGTCTTCCTGAGACAAAGAATGCTGCTTTAAGCAAAGGAGATGACTGGAATGTCCTACACACTTGTGTGATTATATACAAGGATTTTGCCAGCAGGTCCTCAAATAATACTCAAAGCATGATTTTCAAGTATGTATTAGTCATCTGTTACTGCATTACAAATTACAACAAATTAAAAGGCTAAAAACAGTACACTTTTTTGTGAGGGGGAGTTTATTTTGTTTTTGTTGGTCTTCATCTGAGGATATTTTTTTCCATTGATTTTTTTGAAAGAAGAGGGAGTTTCAGAAACTAATGATGGCTACCTGTCCTCACTTGAGCTTCTGAATGGAGTTGAAGGAAGGGGGCAGAAGAGATGGGCCCTCTGAATGTTCTGAGAGGAGGCAAAGGAATGCACAATGTCAGATCTGATGCTAAATTGTTGATGCAATTTATCTAATTTAAGTGACATAACATTCCCATGTGGTTAAGTACTATCACCATTTTACAATGGAGAAACCTAAGCCTAGAGCATTTCCCAAACTTACTAGGGGATGGTGCAGTGGAATGTGAGCTCTACTCTGTCTGGGTCTTTAAGCATATCAGCCCCCTCATTTTACCTCATGATGACGTCCAGCCTCTGCCACCATCTGCTCCCACCCTCCATCATTATTCCTTCCTGGACTCATCTTCTATCTCCTTGTATTCATTTTCCACGTCGCTGTAACATATTACTGTGAACTTATAACAGCATAACTTATTTTCTTACAGTTCTGAAAATCAGAAGTCCTAAATGGGTCTCATAGGGCTAAAATCAGGGCATTGGCAGAGCAGGTTACCTCTAAGATCTTAAGGGGAAAATCTATTTCTTCTCCTATTGCATCTTCTAGAAACTGCCCCCAGGCCTTGGCTTATTGCCTCATCACTCCAACCTCTGCTCATCATCGCATCCCCTTCTCTAATTGTGATTTCTGCTTCCCTCTTATGTGGACCCTTATTACATTGGGCCCCTTGGAACAATCCAGGATAATCTCCCCATTTTAAGATTCCTAACTTGTTCACATTTGCAAAGTGCCCTTTACTATATAAGGTAACATTTACAGGTTCCAGAGATTAGGACCTGGACATAGTTGGGAGTCATTATACAGGCAAAAAAAAAAAAAATCAATTTTCCCTATTATCAAGGGAGACCTTTTTAAAGAATAAAACAAATATTGTCATATCCCTAGTCAAACTCCACTGATTGTTTCCCATTGCACTCTGAATAAACCCCACCTCTCTTTGTAGGAACTGCCTTCTGCCTGCCTCTCTAACCTTGGCTCTCTGCCTATTGATCACTCACTCTGACTACCCTGGTCTCCTTTCTGTGCCCTGAATTCCCAGACCCTTTTCTGCCATGGGGTTTTGCACTTTTTTCTTTCTTATGCCTGTTCACCATCCAGATATAGCTTAAGGATTAGAGCCTCGGAAAGTCATTCCTGCTGGCCCTCTCCATCAGGAAAACCAGCTCTAAGACAGAAAGCTGCTTCCAGGAAGATTTGGGGACTATTCTGTAAGATATCCCACAAAGAGGTGAGAGAGGCAGGGTTGGGCCAAGGGACAAGCAAACCCATAATGGAATGTCATCTGAAGCCTCTGTAGATCCCACATGGAACTCTAATCTCAATGGCCCTTTTGGAGTTGTCCCAAACTGAGACAGAGACATTTGCCATGAGTCACCTGCCCCTTGTGAGAGGTTTTGAAAACAAAGTAAGCAATGCTATGCAAAAGGAGATTACAAAAGTGATTATAATAATTATAGCCCTTGAAATAGACAAAACTCGTAAAATTGGCTTTGTAGAGAGTGGAAGGATGGGATAGCTTACCAACAACAATTTTTAATGGCAGTGATTCAGACCTGATGAAAAATTATCTTTATGTGCCCCAGCTCTAATTCAGATGTTTTCTCAAATGCAACAGGTAATGTAAGCTGGACAGTTTGATATACTGGTTTTACCTTGAAAAATTGTTTGGATACAGGCAAATTAGAGGAATAAGCCTGAATAAGTGCATTAAACCTTCAAGAATGTTCTCATTACATTATGCACATTATCCTTCCATGTGTAAGCCCAGCAGGTGAGAGAGATGGCTGGCCCCACTCTTAAACTGAAGTATATGACCCTGACAATGAAAAAACCAAGGGCTCTGGCTGTCAATGAGTCTGACTCTCTGTGTTCTTGGGTACCGGCCACCGTCAGGGAGCCTGGGCCAGAGCCCTCTCTCACTTCCATCTGGGCACAAGCAATTGGCCATGTGGTCACCCTGGTTCCTTTTCCTTCAGTTGTCCATCTGTCTGGCCACCAAACCACCAAACCAGTCTTTTTCTTTCTTTCATTGCTTGTTTTTTTAAAATATATTTTATTGATTTCAGAGAGGAAGGTAGAGAGTAAGAGAAATAGAAACATCAATAATGACAGAGAATCATTGATCAGCTGCCTTCTCCGTGTACCCCACCAGGGATCAAGCCTGAAACTCAGGCATGTGCCCTGACCTGGAATCAAACTATGAGCTCCTGGTTCATAGGTAAACATTTAACCACTAAGCCACAATGGTTGAATGGGCTAAAGGGTTGTTTTTTAATTACTATGCACTGCAAACACATTAAAAATAAAGTGGATAACTGGAGACTACTCACTTGCATCATTCTTGGATCCTTCTTTCCTTTTACTGACACTAACAGAAACACCCCCAAATGGTTTACAAGACATGTCATCTAATGATTGATGTTTTGATTATGTTGTCATAGTTAGTGTTTTAATCAATAAATATTAGTGAGTCCCCATTGAATGCCAAGTTCAGGAAATGCAACCACAGAAACACAGATTCTGCTTTAATGGATTTCAGTCTTGAATAATGACAATGGCCAATTCTGGACTTGCAGCAGTCACTATTTGATTTAGTATACAAACGTTCCTGTGGCCGCGGCCCCCTTTTACAGGAAAGAAAGCTAAAGCTCAGAGAGATTTAGAGGGTTTGCCTTCACTGAGGACCCTGTGTGTTTAAGTGCTTGGTTGGGGGGCAAAAAAACTGTTCACCAGCAAAGCCTTCAGGACACAGCCAAAGGAAGCAGTTACTGACAGGTCACACAGTGCTGAGCATGAAGACCCTTTGGCTTATCCACATGAGGCAAGAGCCATGCAACTGGCCAGGGTTATGAACTGTAGAGATTCCAGGCAGAAGCCCAGTTATGCCCAGGTTCACATAAAGTGGAAGTGGCAAACACTGGTCTCATATCGGTGCTTGGATCCTTGCTATCATACAGCTCTGTGACCCATACAGGCCGAAATCCCTCATTGCAAGGCTGCAGTGTTACAATTAACAGGTGAACTCATCCTGTCAACCCAATCCCAAGCATATCTGTGTCCAAGAGGATTTGCCTGGCTCTGCTCCCACCCCAAAGACGGCCAGCTAAGGGAGGGCCTACTGGGCCACCTTTTTGGGATCCACAGTTTCAATATGCTGAGATCAGAATGGCAAGCAACCATATTGCAAATGACCTCTTCATTTTACATAGACCAGTAAACCTGGTCTGATACCACTTACATCTTGTTATACATTTGGAAAATCCCACTGCACAGTGCCCCACAGGCTAAGGATTTAGTTACTCTGTGTGTCAAATCCTGCCTTCTTCTTTACACCCTTGCATCCCTCTGTCCATGGGTGCTAATTTCTCTCTTACATTGGTTTTAGTGTCAGAATCTACCCTAATAGGGGACCTGGACTGTCTGCCACAGGTTAACTGCTGACCTTCCCCCAGCACCTACATGTAATTTATAGGAGTCAGCCCCTTTTTCTCTCTCCCCAATTTTACAAATTTGAGGCAGATACTTTTCTGGGAAGACAGAGAAGCATGGGCTTCACCATATGCAATGTCTCTGTTTAACTAAGCAAGAGCTTACTAACATTGAGCTGGGATCTTTCTCCCAAGTCATCACATGAAATCATCATAATAATCTTGTAAAGAAATCAATGTTCTCACTTTTATATCTAATAAACTGAAGCTCAGAGTGGTTAAATAATTTACCCATGGTTCCTCAGCAAGCAAACAACAAGCCCATTGCTTCCAAGATCACTTTCTAGTCCATGCATCTGAAATGACACATAGGTACAGTGAGCACCCTAGATTTGGTAAAACATCTCCATGAACTAAGGACTGAACACAAGGTTTGCTTGGAAGGCTAAGGTGCCTGAGTCAAGCCTGACTGAATTTCCAGTAGCCTCCTCATAGCTGAAGAAATCTCTCGTGTACAAAAGCTCACACCAGAACACATGCAATACAAACACATATAAATGCATCCACACACATGCGTGCACGCACACACACACACACACACACACATACACACACACACACATACTTGTACATGCACAAACACATATTTGCCAACAACTAGTTCTTCTTGAGCCAGATGTCACTTTTTAAATCATGGACAGGATTTCATGATCTTTAAAAAAAAACAAAACAAAAACTGAACCTTTTCTTCTTCTCATTGAATCATTTTTCCAAAATATGCCTTGCCTGCCAATGGCTGTGCTCTGAATTACTTATAAGTTTATTGGGCAAATACACAAAACATGTGTTGCTCTGTGGTGGATGATAAACCTTTTGCCTTAACTTTTGCTTAGCTTGGCTAAATTTGCTACACTCCCAAATATTACATGATAAGCAGTTGAATTTAATAATTCTCAAACAACTTTTTAATGTAATTGTTTTCTTTAAGAATACACAAGTTATTTGTCTTACACTCTCCTCCTCCTCAACTCTCAGAAGGGTTCTGTGGCCTTAAGAAAGGAAAACTTTGGTCCAAGGCTAAGGTCTGACTTTGAGAGTTTAAGTCATGTTTACAGAGGATAACCACCAAAATGATGTATTTGCCCTTTTATGTCAAAGCAGTCAGTCATCTGGAAAGGGGGTAAAAACCAACTGTAAACAGTCCTATTCTACAGATTCCAGATAGGACCTAGTATCTCAAAGAAATATTTTGGGAAAAGTCATCATTTATTAAGATAATTCTTGGCTTCACTATGTGTAAAGTAAACTGAGATGGTAAAATATGTGGCATGCAGGACACAACTCTATATCCATGCCCATGGCAGACATCATTAATAATAGCACCACACATTCCTGATGAGTTTCAGACCTTAGCACAGAGATCTAGGTGATCTGTAAGTGACAGCTGACTCACACAAGGAAAACTAGCTGACATACCAGATAGAGACACATTATTATTACTAAGTGACTGATGACCCAGTGACATTTATATCTGGTCCTAATGAGATAAGCAGGAGGAACACCTATATAAGATGCCACTGTCAACTTTTTGTTCTGAATTCTGGACCTGGACTCTGTCAGGCTACCTTCTAATACCTGACACCAATACATGTCTGTAGGTATCAAAACCTGTAGGCATTTCCCCATTATTAGGCCATTTCCTCCAAATAGACTTGAGTCCCTCTCTCCACATAACACTTCTCCTCAGTCTTACCACAATGACCTCAGCTATTCATTAATTCTTCATTGTTGGTTTTAATTGCTGCCATATGAAGTCTTAGGAAAAGGATAGACAAGACAAAAGACATTTCATACCCAACTTCCTAGAGGATACTTAGTAAAAGGAGATTGAAAAGTCAAAGATAAATGTGCTATGATTCTATTAGTTATGTAAAGGAATAAAAAGCACGTTTTTCATCAATACAGAAAATAAAAGACTTATTTTATCATATCCTAATAACATGTAAGATAAAATCTGCCATCACCAGAAAGCAGAAACACTATCCACATCAACTCCCTGCCTCCTTAGCTTGGGTCTCAGCTTCTCTCATTCCACAATTATTGAGTGAGCTAGATGGTATGGATAACCTGGTAAACAAGACAAATGTGGTTTTGACCATAGGATGGATATATCTTCAATTCATGATTGCTCATATGCCTTGCCTATGACTTCTATGACCCGGACCCTTATTCTCCTGCCCCTGACAGCTGCTTGTCCAATCATATTTGTGGGCTGGACTTCTTGTTCTGCCCCACCCAGTGCAATATAATTAGGGAAGAGTTAAGTAAGTAGAGGATCTGAATGCACTCTCTTACCACTGGGTTGTTGTTCCCTATCATTGGGGTGATAAAAAGTAGTATTGGGCTGGAAAATTCATGGTACTGCCACTTGGAAGCACCAAGAGCGGACCCAGTAACCCAGGCCTAATAGGCAAGATTGAGATAGCACTTGGAATTAGAAAGGGACAGGAAGGAAACTGGCAAGTAGACAAGCTAGAGAGATGAGGCCAGAATGCTAGGTTCATGACATTCACACTTGAGCAGAAAGGGTCAAATAACAGATGCAAGAAAATAAGCAAGATCTAGGGTTGACAGAAAGTTTAGCAAGACCACACAAGGGCAGCGTCTTCTGATTCACAACCTGTTTCTCTGCACGGTGGTGTTTCACTAGTACTCATTTCTATTAATATAATTACAACTCCTGGTTTTAAGATAAGAACACTAGGCCCCATGGAAGTAAAATAACTTGGCTAAGTGCAGAGAGCTAATAAGTGGAGAGCTGGAACTTGAACCTCAGGTTGAATCAGGCACTATTTCCTGCAGGTAGAGCCCAGATGTTCTTAAGGTTGGGCTGAGCTGTGGGCAGGAACTGTTTGTTCTTTGCCTTCTCAATTCCTAAGCGTGGTGGGGCCATCATTCAGAGTAAACACTAGAATCTCTAGATGTCACTGACTTTTGAAAATAACAAGAGCCGAAGGCTAAGCCTTCTGGGAGATCCTTACACTATTTTTCTTAGAAGTGAGCACATCCATTTCTTAATTAATTATCTCCATTAGCTAAGCTCAATTACTTTGTGTCCACCTCCAACAATACAACCTTGATCCTTGGAGACTTCCTATTTGAATTTCCAAAGGGGAAAATTTGCCAGAAGCATGTTTTATATAATTAAATAGTGTAAATACTTCACTCTCTCTTTACTTAATGATTATTAAATACTGAAATTAACTTGGATGTAGACTCTATCAGTTTAAGAGAACATACCCTAAAGAATTTGAGGGATCACACTTGCAGAAATAATACTACATGGGCAGATACTCATGAATGCCTGCATTAAGTGGCTTCCCCTCGCAGTTCTCATGATCTCACTGTCCAGTGTTTCCCAGTGGACACTGCTCCTGTTATATTCTGCATAAAAATAACCCAGGATGCTAGGCTGGTGTGGATCAGTTGGTTGGTTGTCATCCAATGCACTGAAAAGCTGCAGGTTCAAATCTAGTCAGGGCACATGCCCGGGTTGTAGGCTTGATCCCTGGTAAGGGATGTGCAAGAGGCAGCTGACTGATGTTTTGTTATCACATCAATATTTGTCTCTCTTGCTCCCTTTCTAAAAAAGTCAATTAAAATTCTTAAAAAAAAAAAATAACCTGAGAGCTTGATAAATGCACAACCTAAGGCCCCAAAACCAGACTTTTTGAATCAGCACGTCTGAGAGTGGGATCTGAGATCTGCACTTCTGACATTCTCCCTAGGAAATTCTGTTTATAGGAATACTAGAGGCCCTATGCACAAAATTCATACAAGAGTATGCCTTTGCAGACCCTGCTGGCATGGCCCTTGCAGCCCTGGCTTAGTCCGGAAGGTCATCCAGAAGGACATCCAGAGGGTTATTCTGCTATTCAGCAGTTCAGTCAATTTGCATATTATACTTATATTATTATAGCTATAGGAACCAGTGATAATTATTTGCCAGATACATGAAGACAGCTTTATCATGGATCTAGGAGAGGCAAAATGAATGTAAGACAATCTCCTTCAATATCTATTTTAATAATATGAATGCAATACATATTATTTATTATTATTTTAAAACTAGAGGCCCAGTGCACAAAATTCATGCATGGGGGTGTATCCCTCAGCCCAGCCTGCACCCTTCCAATCTAGGACCTCAAGTAGGATTGGTTCTAAATGGCAATCAGATATCCCTCTCACAATCCAGGACTGCTGGCTCACAACTGCTCACTTGCCTGCCTTCCTGATTGCCCCTAACCGCTTCTGCCTGCAAGCCTGATCATCTCCTAACCATTCCCCTGCCAGCCTGTTTGACCCTAACTCCCCTCCCCTGCAGGCCTGGTCACCCCTAATTGCCCTCCCCTGCAGGCCTAGTCCCCCTCAACTTCCCTTCCCTGCAGGCCCGGTCAACCCCAACTTCCCTCCTCTGCTGGCCTGGTCACCCTTAACTGCCCTCCCCTGTAGGCTTGATCACCCCCAACTGCCCTCCCTTGCAGGCCTGGTCCTTCCCAACTGCCCACCCCCTGCTGCCATCTTGTGGTGGCCATTTTGTGCCCATAGGGGCAGAATCTTTGATCACATAGGGGAGGCATCTTGTGTATTGGAGTCAATTTGCATATTACTCTTTTATTAGATAGGATAGAGATCTGGTACATTGGTGGGGGCCAGCTGGTTTGCCCTAAAGAATGCCCCAGATCAGGGTGGGGCTTTCCTTGGGGCACAGGGCAGCCTGGGTGAAGGGACTATGGTGGTATGCAGGCCAGTGACACAAGCGGAGGCCCTGGTATCTGGGATTTATTTATCTTCTACAATTGAAACTTTGTAGCCTTAAGTGGAGGTCTGGGCCCACAGGGTGTGTGGAAAGCTTGGCTTCCTCCATTGCTGGGGAAACCCAAGCCTCCCTCCTGCTCACTCTGTGGCCACTGTCATCTTGGTTGGGGTTAATTTGCATACTGGCTTCTGACTGGCTCGTGGGCATGGGTGGTGAGTGTAGCGGAGTGATGGCTAATTTGCATATTACTCTTTTATTAGATAGGATTGATATAAATCTTCAGACAAGGGCTTGAGAGCTTGCTTTGGGAGGTGCAGGCAGAATCAGTAGGTGAGGGGAGACATGAGGCAAGGGGGGGAAAATGGAGTAAAGGGTTGTTGCTCTTAGTTAACCACTATAGGGAACTGGAAACCAAGCCTGCTGGGGCCTTCAGAGGCAGACGAGGAGCATGTGCTTCCTGTATTTTCACCTGGAGGCATAGAGGCTGGTGTTTACTGACTCCTGCCCTTGTGTGGCTGGACTCCTAAGAGTGGGTAAATCCCTGGCACTACACATAACACATAATTTACCATTAGTGACATTTAGCAGAGTGGTGTTATATCACTATCACCACTATCTACTTCCAGAACATTTCCAACATCCTTCCCAAAAAATCCTGTACCCATTAGTCATCACTCTCTATTCTCTCCTCCCTGAGCACTGGCAACCACCAACCTACTCTCTGTTTCTCTGGATTTGACTGTTCTGGACACTTTATATAAGTGGAATCTAATCTATCTGGTCCTTTGTGTCTGGCTTCTTTCCCACAGCATCATGTGGTTAATGTTCATCCATGTTGTTGCATATATCAGTTCAGTCTCTTTCTGGTTGAATAATGTTCTATTATAAGGACTGTACTCTCTCTCAATTTTTGGATGTCACAGAAGTGCCCCAAGAATATGTCTTTACAAATTGATATAGTGCTGGGTGTACCCAGTTTGCCATACCAGATCAACTGTCACTCCTCTCCGTCTTCATTGTGAACTGCTTTCTTCTTTAGCTTTCTTCTCTAGCTTCCTGTTAGGTTTGGTTAATGGTTCAGGCATTTTTTTTCTCCAGCTCCCTGCCTGTATGGTCTTGGGAAAGTGAGCGTGTCTCTCTACAAAGACCAGGGATGCTCTGGTCTTAGGAAAGTAAGTGTGTCCTTCTACAAGGACTAGGGCTACTGTCAAAGGATCCTAAGCTTCTCTCTAGGTTCTGTTGGCCCTTCTCTCTCTTGCCAATTTTAGGCCTAAATAAAGTAACAGCTTCCTGTTGCTGATAGCTCCATTATCCTCCATTAATTTTCCCCAAATCTCACATCTTTCTAAATAGTCTATTTAACTTTCTTCAAGTTATTCCAGTTAGTGTGCCTGACTTTACTGCTGGGACCCTAATACAATAATGACCAATGATAGGGTAACTCATCAATATTTTACTCACTCACTGAAGCACATTTCATGATGCCTATTTATAACTTTGGGACTGAGAAATATTCTGAACCCCCGTGTATTATCCCCATTCCCAGACCAGATGTGAACCAGACAGCAATTGTTAGAAGGCATTACAATAGACCAATTTTGAATATGGGGTCTAGAATCACATATTCTAGATTCAGTTCTCAGCTCTGCACCTCCCAGCACATGACCTGGGCTAATTACTTCATCTCTCCAAGCCTCAGATTCATGAGATGTAAAATGTGAATTACCTGTCTAGACGATCTATGACAAACAGACAATATGCAGAAAGTTCTCAGAATAGGGCCCAATAAATGTCAAGTACTATGTTAACCCACATTCACCCTAGCATTGAATTCCTCTTTCCTGGTCTTTTAACACCTTTTCATGGCATTATCTGAGTTCAGTCTGCTGGCCCAGACTCTTCTTAGATGCTGAGCCAGTGACAGCTAGGGCTGGAAGTACACTAGCACCAATGTTCTTTCCCAGTAGGGAATGTGGAAAGAAGCAAGTTTCCATAGAACCTGTGCCCTCCAGTCCAAAGAAGACCCCTGGGGCACTCTTTACCCCTATGCTTACCTCCTTTTATTTATCACTAGCAAGAAGGCCACCATACATGGTATGGCTCCTTTAAAAAAAATATGTTTGTATTGATTTTCGAGAGAGAGGAAGGGACGAGAAGAGAGATTAGGAGGGAGGGACAGAGGGAAGAAAGGAGGGACGGAGGGAGAGAGAGAAAGGCGGGGGGAGAGAAAGAGAGACACAGAGAGAGAAAGAGAGAGATGATGAGAGAGAATCACTGATCGGCTGCTTCCTGCACACCCCCTACTGGGGATAGAGCCCACAATCCAGGCATATGTCCTGACTGGGAATTGAATTGTGACTTCCTTGTTCATGGGTTGATGCTCAACCACTGAGACACACTGGTCGGGTGGTATGGTTTTTTTTGAAATATCTGTCACAAATCTGTTCCAGATTTTTAAAATTGGTTCAAACATAGTATTATTCTTTCCAGTGACTCAGGTAATATATGAATACATTCTACCTATAAAAGACCCAAAACTTAAATAGTATGAGTTTGCCATTAGTGACCCCATTTTTCTTATGATGCACTTATAACTGAGACAGGCTAAATAATGTTCTCAAGTTCATGCTGGGAAGCAGCAGAGGTGAATTTAAAACCAGGAGTATTTGATGCCAGAGCCTGGGTTCATATTCACTATATTATGTTGACATTATTCTCAAGACTATCTTCTGCCTCAGTGCCTCTCCTCTGGCATCCTACCAGGCTTTAATCTTCCAGGCTCATCAGGCCATTCTAGTAGGATGTGGAGTCTCATAAATAGCCTTTAAAGTTCATATCTAACCTAGCAGACTGTGCTGGACATTTCTCTCACCCTGTTCCACATGCTTCCCAGCATAAGGTTCACAGCCAGCACCTGGGCTTAGCTACACCTCCTATTCCTGCATTCTGCCCCGGGCTTTCTCAGATACCTTGCAATGGAATGCCCAGGGGAACCGCAGGGTCACTCATGTCTGCACAGCCTAAGGATGATAGGAAGTTGACACGCCATGGACAAGCTTGACCAATGGGGATGGAAACTTTCCTAGAGATCAGGTAATTTCTATGGTTCTTCTCTTAGGGCCCTAATGGAGTATCTTGGTTGACAATATTAGTTATCATCCTGTATCTGTCCCCTTTGAGTGAGTTGTCCCTCCTTCCCTGTCTTACTTTGCCCATGTCCCCATCCTGATTCTTGGAATCAAACCATCCCTTATATTAGGCTTTGCTTTCTGGGATGAGTGCAGGCTAAATCAAGGATGAATGATGGAGAGTTGATTTGTTTTGTAAATGTTTGTTGTGACTAATAGCCTCTCCTTGCCTAAGACAGATTCCTCAGAGAGTGGCATAGATCTTCCTGGAGAAGACTGCACACACTGCTATCTCTTTACACTCTACTCCCCAAGGAGTAGAAAAATAGTAATGTGCCCTTGATTTCACCAAGAGTGTGCAAATATTTCTCAACAAAGCAAAAACAATCAGAGATTTACCCCTCTAATCAGTCACTTATACTTCCAACATGCTTCATTGTTATCATGAGAAGGGTATATTTGATTCAAGAAAATATTGAGTAACTAGGACCAGCCAGGATTATGCAAGTCTTCAGAGATAAGAAGATAAACAGCCCCATCCTTGCTCTTAAGAGATGAACATTCTAAATTAAAAGCAGATATGTAAACAGGAATTTCTCACACTTGTTAAAAGTAAAACTTGAGAAATTATGTAAGTAAAAATAGAGGTTTTAAGGAAAAATCTTTTCTGTCTACTATGCATTGCATTTTAAACCAACTTAAAAAATGTAATTTAGATTGATCACACTTCTTTTTGGTCCTGACCTGTCATCTATATTGAGATAAAAAATATAAAGCACCTATCCATCTATCCATCCACCCACCAATCCATGCACTCACCCATCCAATACAAATATATTTGGTCACAACATTGTCATAGGAAAGAAGATTTTGGTGCTGGATAGCTCACGTGGGGACTTGGGAGGCCAATGTAAAGGGCAAAGATGACCAAAGATGAATAATTTTCATGCAAGACTTCCATGCAGTGCTCCTTGCTATTCTGACCACAACTTGTTAAAATTATGTTAGATTTGCAACTATAGATTTCCTAGATCATATTAGCAACCAATTTTTCAACAGGACCAAGCAGACAACAATCATTCTAAGAAGACAAATGTGTGAGAGCAAATTCAGCAGCCACATTCACTACGATCAGTTTTGGCACTTGAAGAAAGTCTTAACAGGGACACCTTGAATACATCAAAACAGTGAAAAACAGAGAAGGAAATATATTGTTCTAACTAGAGTTTCTAAGTCCTACCCTCAAAAACTTCCATGAGCACAAGGAAAAAACTGTATAGAGTGTCAAATTGAAAACAACTAGTATAGTGTTATCAGAGGATCTTTAAAAAAAAAATCAGCACTACTATAGATATTATAGTCTTAACTTTTATGAACCTGGGACTAATCCTGCTTCTGATATCTCTATGATCTCACTTAAAGTGAGCTCTGATTTCCTAATCTGTTAAAAAGGTCTAATTCTATCTATCTAACCCATGCATCCATTAATTCAGTCATTATTTATTAATTATCCTATATAATAAAAGGCTAATATACAAACCGACTGAACTGCAGAATCACCAGTCACTATGATGCACACTGACCATCAGGAGGCAGACGCTCAATGCAAGAGTTGTCCCCATGGTCAGTGCACTCCCACAGGGGGAGCACCGCTCAACCAGAAGCTGTGCTCACAGATGGTGAGTGCAGCAGTAGTGGTGGCAGTGCTAAAGATGTTGGACTTCCCCAGAGGGCTCCTGGACCGCAAGGAGGCACAGGCTGGGCTGAGGGACCCTCCCATCTCCTGAATGCATGAATTTCATGCACCAGGTCTCTAGTTTAATAACAGTTATCTAAAGTGCCAAACTCTGCTCAATCGTGGGTCTTCAATAATAATTTTTAAAGTCCTTGCCCTTATGTATCTTTGAGTTTCAGGGGAAGAAAACACTAATCACAAATTCACCATAAATAAATAGAAATGATGGTTATTAATTGATCCATAGGAGAAAGATATATAGCATTACAAGAGATAATAAAAGGGGTATGTGGCCTTTGGCAGTAGAAAGCACAAGAATAGGTTATGGGTAGATTCTTGATAGAGAAAGCAGTTAGTATAAAGCAGTGGTTCTCAACCTTTCTAATGCAGCAACCCTTTAATACAGTTCCTCATGTTGTGGTGATCCCCAACCATAAAATTATTTTTGTTGCTACTTCATAACTGTAATTTTGCAACTGTTATGAGTCTTATCTGTGTTTTCCAATGGTCTAAGGCGACCCCTCTGAAAGTGTTGTTTGACCCCCAAAGGGGTCATGACCCACAGGTTGAGAACCGCTGGTATAAAGGCACTGGAGCATGATGGTCTCAGCAACCAAAGACCAGTGTTGCTATAGTATGAAGTATACAGTGGTGTAGGAGGAGATTGGAGCAGTTGGTATAGGTAACTTCATCCTTTGCAAGGCCTCGTACCTCATGTCAAAGATTTTTTTTTAAATTTAAATCCCAAAGCAATGAAAAACCATTAAAGGATTTTAAGCAGAGGATTGGCATGATCAGATGCATCATATCCAAACTTTCAAAGGATCACTCTGGCTGGGGGAAAAGAGTTAGAAGGAAGGTAAAAGTGACTATGTGGAGACCAGCTAGTTCGGCATGTTGGTATCAAGGCAAAAAATTACAGTAGCTCATGTTAGAGTGCTGGTGATGGAGATAGAGAACAATGCATGTATTCCTAATATATTTAGGAGGTAGGATTTAAATGTGAAAATGAGCGAAGAATGAAATTGGATGGGTCATGCTCTGTGGATTGAGGTAGGGAACAATAGAAAGCCACAAGGTATGTGAGTAAAGGCTGCTTATTGGGTTGGGAAATGTTGAGTCCAGGTGCCTCTGAGACATGAAAGAAGGATGTTAACTGGGATATTCTAGTGGGTTATACAGCATTGGAGCTTGAAGATGACTAAATTGAAGGGCTAAATGTGTGAGTCATTGGTGGTCAGGTAGATAAAATTAAAACCATGGGCATGGATGAGACCATTGTGAAAATAAAATAAGTATTTATATACAAAGCAACTAGAATAATACCAGGCACAGATTGGCTATTAACAAATCTTACCTCCTTCTCCTTTTCCCCTTCTGAGCAGTAGCAGAGTGAGTGTGTCTGGGAAAACCCCCAAATAAGTTGGTTCTTGGAGAGAAAGAGAAAAACCAGTCTTCTGCTTAACGGTGCAGAATAGATTTTGGCAGGAAAAGTAATATCTCTTTCTCTTAGCTTCTGAACACTGATGCGCTCCCTATCTTCTGCTTTTAACTAGGTGTTTGTGTTAAAGATAGAGACCACAAAGGCTAAACTAGATATGCAGGATAATTCTCTCTTCAACTTGAACTTTTGGAAGATCTTGGGAGAAAAGGAAGCAATGGAAAACAATGTTCCTTTTGCCATACTTGTGAGCAACAAGGTGAATCCAGAAATATTTTAATCAAAACTTTTATGAAGTATCTATAAGAGCATCTTAAACTGAAGTAATTATAGGGAGGCATATGCAACTCCATTCAACTTTGAAACATGTCTTATAGCATCAAGGGGCTATGGCATTTAATCCTTCTCTTCCTATCAGCAAAGGATGATATTTTTTGTTCACTATTACTGGCAAACTTACTGGGTTCTGGAAAAGGTCTATTTTTCTACATCTTCTTTCCATCAACTTAACATTCTATTGATAGACCAGAGCATTTTCTTCATTATCCATTAGGAAGTTTCAAGGACTTATCCACATAGTATGTAGAAGTAATAGATAGTTCACTGAAATTTATGAAAAAATAATCTCAGGTTCTGTTCACAATATAACAAGAAACCGATGGTACAATGGGTATATCGACAAAATCTAAGTTTGAAATCATTTCCCTCTAATTCACTGCAGGGTGATTTTTACACTTTTTAAGATTTTTACACTGATCTAATGCCACCTTTAAGTTGTAAATTGTTAAGACAGCTAAAATAATATTCACTTCCCAGCTATGCTGAGAATGTTTGAATCCTTTCTCCTTGTTACTATCAGAAGGAAAATAAAGGTATCAGCAGCATTCTAAATGTCATACTTCAAAGCTCTGAAACACTCTTTCTTCTGACACCTGATTGACAGATTATGGCTTTTTGATATCCATCAAATTAACAGATTATGACTTTTTGAAGCCAGAAACTATGCAATTATTGCCATGTTCTATCTATAAAGAGATAATGTATTCTTTGTTTTCCATTTGTGTCTCAGATGGCAGCCCCCATCCCGCCAACACATACATAATTATAAATAATTTGGTTCCTCCTATCATTTTCCTTTCCAGTATGCTCCCACTTTGAACATCTACAAAATAATTCACTTGAAAAAATGTTAGCACAGGAGATGGCTGACATGTCTCATATTTCTTAATAATGTTTTGCAAATTTAAATATCCTCCATCTATGCAATCTCCAATGACAGCTCCCTTCTGGTTTTGTGTATTTTATCCAAGGACTTCTCTGGAGAAGAATTAGGAAATCAGGAATCAAGATATTTTTGAGTCCAGATATCAAGCCCTGCTGAAGTTAACTGAGAATTTCAATCTTGACATAGTGGAGACAGAGGGAGAGGATATTTCCTAACCATATGAAGAACTGCTAACACTTTTCATGCCTCTTCATTTACTTAAATCTCCTGTTCATTTAAAGTACACCTTAAATCAGAGATAAAAACCAAGTGATTCAATTACAATATTAATTGAAGTTTTTAGTCTGATTTGAAGAAAGAGATCTTTATAAAGAGGAATTTACAAAACAGTTAAATGTAACTATCAATTCTGCCAATCAAGATGGTTATTCCTTAAACTGATGCAAAGGGCCACAATGTCACAATAAAAAGCTAAGGTTTACTGATCTGGGGTGGGATTTTCCGCTCATTCTTCTCCCATTAAAAGTAGAAGGTTGTTTAGAATTTTGATCATACAAATTTTAGGGCTGTAGTGTCAAAAGTATATCATTAACAATTAATGATTAACTGGAAAGAAGACGACAAATAGAAGAACCAATGTAATTAACTTTGCTCTTCCTCATCAAGACCTAGAGTACACCTTTTGAAGGTTTGAAAGAGAAAGAAAACTTTTATTCCATGGTCTTCATTAACACACAAAACTAACCTACATACCTCCTTCTGTCTGCTCTAATGGGAACATCCTTCCTCTTCCTCTCACACACATCATGCTTAGCTCTGTTACACCCAGTTTTTATGTATGTATGTATGTATTTATTTGATTGTTTGGAGTGACATTGGTCAACATAAACACACAGGTTTCAGATATGGGTTTCTATGTTACAAGATCAGTATATTGCACCATGTGTCCACCACCCAGAGTCAAATCTACACCTGTCAAACACCCAATTTTTAAACTTCAGATTAAATACAGGAGAAACTTGAAGAGACACCTTCCAACTCAGACAGGATAAAAACAATTTCATTATGCTGTCACATTCTCGCTTTGGTAAGCTTCATGGCTCCTGGAATTCCTTACCTAATGACTAGGTTCCGAGTTCCACCAGGGCTGTATCCATCTTGTTTACTACTGAAACCCAGTGCCTGTTGAGGTGCCTGAGTTATAGTCAGCCCCAAAAGTGCTTTTTGCATTGAAAACTTTAATTCCCGAAGCTCTCACCTTGGAGATACTTCCTTTTCCTGCTGGTAAGCCCCTAGAGAGAACTGTTATACTAGTCTTCTCAGCTCCTACATGAGCATGAAGCTTAGTGAGTGTTCAATGACTGACTGAATGAATGGTTGGATGAATGAAAAAAGAAAAGGACAAATGATGGTGAGGAGAAATAATGGTAAGAGGAAATTAATCAACCACATACATCTGTCAAATTTCTACTTGGGGCCAGGTGTTTTACTAGGTACTGAGGAAGGACACAAGAAATAAAATACGTTTCCTTTCTTAAGTGAAATATGATATCTCCTCCTACCAAGAAAGTCACAAGGAAGTCTATAGAAAATGGCAAATCAGTGAGGTTAGGCAATTCAATGAAAGGACTTTTTCAAAGAAAATGGAATCAAGGCTTATAAGAGACATCTTCCAAGGAAGATAAAAGAGGAAATTATGGAAGTCAGTGAATGATTATTTCAAAGGTGTGTGTAGGAAAGTGAATACACAATATGAGGCAAAGAGACTGAATATGAAATGAGTGACAGAAGAGTTAGAATGATACTGGGAAACTCCTAGAAGAAAAGATAGGCAGTAAAATATTGGATATCTCTCTTAGTAATATGTTGATAGCATAGATGAAACTAGAGTGTGTTATGCTAAATGAAATAAGTCATACAGAGGAAGACAAATACACTATGATTTCACTTATATCTGGAATCTAAAGAACTCATAAATGAAAAAATATAAACAGACTCATAGGTACAGAGCATACACTGATGTTTGATGGGGGGTTGGAGAGCTGGGTAAAAAATGTTACGGGATTAAGAAATAAAAATTCGTAGTTACAAAACAGTCACAGGGATATAAAGTACAGCATAGGGAATATAGTCAATAATCTTAAATAATAAAAGGCTAATATGCAAATTGTCCCATTGGGAGTTTGACCAACTGGAAGTTCAGATTCTCACTATGACATGTGCTGACCACCAGAGAGTGATATGGAACAAAGGAAGGCTCCAGCCAGCAGCCAGCATCTGGCAGCCAGGGGAAAGATGGCCCTGATTGGTTCTGATCACCGGCCAGGACTAGGGACCCTACCCGTGTGCGAATTTCATGCATTGGGCTTCTAGTATTTTCATTACTATGTATGGGGTCAGTTGGGTACTGGAAATATTAGAAAGGACACTTTGTAAAGTATATGATCATCTAATCACTATGCTATATATCTGAAAACAAACAAAATAATATTGAATGTAAAGTATAATTAAAAAATAAAATTTAACCCTGGCCAGTGTGGCTCAATAGGTAAAGTATTATCCTGTGCTCCAAAAGGTCACGGGTTTAATTTCCTAGTCAGGGTGCATGCAGGAGGCAACCAATTGATGTTTCTCCCTAACATTGACATTTTCCTCTCTCCCTTTCTCTTTCTCTTCCTCTCTCTCTAAAATCAATAAAAATATTTTAAAAAAATAAAATAAGCCGAGACCAGTTTGGCTCAGTGGATGGAGCGTGGGCTTGTGGTCTATAATTTTTTTTCTTTAAAATTTGATGTTAAAGATTTTGATTGAAGATTTATAAAGCCATGTTTACAAATGTGGCATCTTGAATTTTAGGGGTGAGGGGTGTGAAACAAGGCTTGTTGATTGGATCATGTGGCCAAGGTATAATACCGCCACCTGGTGATGGTGTATGCAATACAATACAATGGAAAAAATGAGCCTTACTTTCTGAAAGACCATTAAAAAATCCTTCTGAATTCCCTTCTGTTATCTTTGTCATTTATGACATATACAGTTGTGTCCTTTCCTCATTTGCCTTACTTAGGAGCAATTTATTATAATTGTAAAAGAACATAAGCTTTGGCATTGAACAGACTTCAGTTCAACTTTCAGCAGAGTCCTCTCCAGCTTCCTAACTTTTTTCTTCATTAAATGTTGACAAAAGGCTGATGGTTGGCTCAATGTCTGGCATATAAGTAAACAATATATGATAATTATCTCTGCATTATTGATATTGTTGCTATTACTATTATCCATAACAGGAAACACTGGGAAGCAGACCTACCTCAATGAGGCTATGCCTCCAGGACGCTAAACATGTCACCCATCGGAAAAATGCTTTGTTTATATCTCAGGTACTAAACAGCTGTTACTACATATTAGGACCAGATGTTCCAAAATGATATGCAACATTATGCTCAATTCTAACTTTTACTGAATTGCCTGTTGATGAAAAATGACTACTAGAGGAGATGATTTATTAAAGGGAAATCCATGGACATATCTTTTTCATACTCAACTACCCCAAATTACAAGCCAGTCTATATACTCTGAACACCACAAATGTCTGGTCCATTCTAACACTCTGTTGAAAGCTCACCCCCTAATTATAACCCCATCTGTCTTTCCACTTGCCAGTCCTGTGTACATCTGCCTTGCCACATCCTGGTACATCCAACCTGAGCAGTCTACAGTTGGACAACCTGTAAACTCACCCTTCTTGTAGAGGTAAACTTTTCATTGATTCCAGAGTTGCTATTGTTTTTTATTTTGTTTCAAGTTTTATTTTTCTCATTTCTACTCATATGTGCCTAAAGGAAAATTCAATGCAGGAAAGTAGATAGAAGAAAGAAGAAAGATGCAGTTGTTCCTTCTTAATACCCTGCCACAGCTACTGTTATTCTAACTGTCCTACACAACCTTTGGGTTATTTCCTGATCCCTCTAAATGGCTTTCAAATGTTCTGACTAAGGAGCATTTGCAATTGAGCATGAGGTCAAATACTTTGGTGGCAGCTGGCAAATCCCTACTTTGCTTTATTAAACCTCCCCAATAAATTCCCAGGCACAGGGGGTGGACAGTCCAGCCAGAAGCCCCATATACTCGGTGACTCAAGAAAGCCAGGCAGAACCTGAAACCCTGCCACAAGCAGCCATTACCCAACAGGGGCTGCTTTCCCATCTGTATTGGCTCCTTTAGGCAAGTTGAGATTGAAGAGAACATCATGACTTCTCTTTAGTTTTTAAAGGAAAGATGTACAAATAACAAGGAATTTTCCATACTGGAAAAACAAAACAAAACAAAACAAAAAAACAGAATACATCTCTGCCAAAGGGGCTATGAGAAATATTTAGCACATAAGCCTTTTACAGAGATTCATTTGTCAACTCCCTAGCTAGAGTTCTGAACATGTGTCTGCAAGCCTACCTGGCTGGGATATCTCTCACTAGAGAGAGTAATTATGGGGGGCAAGTGGTTCAGTTGAATTATCTCCGCTTAATGGATCTAGATTCTAGAGGCCATACTATTATGAAAAGTTTTCCAACTAATCACAGGAGAAGAAACTGCCTCTTAATTGAGTAGCTTTACATTGGGTGATATTACAATTAGTTAGAATGTCCAATATGTTATCTATAATGCTTTTAATGAGAAACATTTAAGTCCTTCTGGAATTTTTCCAGTCAAATTAATTCTAAGGACTGAAGACAGTATTACAAGTAATGTTATCAGAATTACAATTATGCTAGTACTAGAATATGTCATTTAAAATAAAAGGTTCAATGGGTAAGTCCTAAAAGACCCACTATTTTTTCTTAGACTTTATTAATGTGGCCGTGGATAAGATATATCATACCCAAGTCCATTTCTCAAGAGCTGGATAGGGCAATATAACCTATTGGGTTTGAAAGGCCAGGGCAGGGCTCATCTGGTCTATACCGGGTGTTTAAGGAAGCTGACCTCAGGTCTGAGATTCGGTACTATCCAGCACACTGTCCTTGTGCCCGACCATGCCCAAAGTCCATCAGAGAAGAATGGCATTCCCGAGAGGTCTCCAGTAGGTTTCCTGCCATGCCTTTGGAAAGCATGGCTCACATCTGAGCCTCAGTAAGTTCTAAAAGCGATTCTTGGGTTTTTCTGATCTGAGGCTCATGCTTCGCCTGTGGGCCCAGCTGATCCAGCCCCTTTGATGTGGATGGTAATGAGAGCAATGCAGTCAGAATGAAGCCTCTGTGCTTGGCACACCCTGGGTAGAGCTCATTTAATCCTTTACACCCCTAGCATAATAACAGGCACTATTATCATCTCCACTTTCCACAAAGGAAAACTTGTATTCACAGACGTTCTGGAACTTGCTTAAGGTCCAAAGAGACACAGATTATTCAGCAAAGCATGGGCTCAAAGCCCCTTTGGCATGGGCACTTATCGACTTTTCCTGTTTTCTCCCAGATAGTGCTAGGCCATGACACAGTTTTGAGTACTCCAGGAGGCATAACTTGCTAACTACACTATAGCAGTGAGCACCAGAATCACTTAGAAAGCTTGTCTGTTCCCCCTCCTCATCTCCCTCATCCCCGCTGGAACAAGGAATTCTGTATCAGAAGCATGGTCCTAAAATATCTTTATTTTTCATACCATCCCAGATAATGTTGAAACAAATAGCCTAGACTCTTGCTTAAAGCAAAATCACCACCCAAATGTCCCTGAGTTGTAGCTTTGGGGTAAGAACCATCTCTTTAATGCCAGCACTAAACCCTGAATGCTTAACTGTCAACTTCTTTTGTCCCCTGTGGAATGAAGTCAAGTTCACTAGGACCAATAATAGACTTGGCAATGTATCCCAGCTGCCCTTTAATTATCGGTGGATCTGACACCTCTCTGGGATTTGCTGTTCTTGTCAACTTTGCTTTCCCAGTCTGGGCAGCATCACTCACCTTGTGATTATGGCTCATGGGACACAAGGGACAACCAAAATCTTAGGGGCCAGGATTCACAGTTGAACTGAGATGCTACAAGCCCATGGTTTGCAAAGACTTTTACAAGTCTATGTAAACTCTCTGGGTGGCCTAGCCCTGTCTCCTGGGTGGGGTGTCAACCATCCTACATCACCTACTTGATATTTATAGCATCATCAGGTGCACAGATGAGTTCTAAAGACTCAGATCACAGCCCTGGTACTTATGCAGCAATAGATGGAGTAACATTCAAGTAGAGATGAGAACCTGTGTTAACCTTAGGTCAGTAGACAAATACAGATATTTCTGAAAAATTATGTTAGGTTTAAACTTATCTCATTTTGAGACAGCTTTTAAGGTAGAGCATAAAAGATTGAAAAGGATCCCTAACAACAGTGTGAATGCTGCCAATGGCAAAGCAGAAGTAGAGAAAAGCAAGGAACAGGGTTGTGATAAGCAGGCGTGAGCTGCAGGGACATGGATGGAGGTGGGACAGTGACTGCAACTGCATGACTGTCTCAGACACTGGGTATGTACTGCTGGGTCACTTCCTGGCCTTGCTTATGCTCTGAGTGGCTCTGGCCCCCTTCAGGTAGTAGTAATGTGACAGCACACAGCTCCTGTTTAGCCTAAGAGGTTCCTAACCTCTGCCCTAAGGCTTCCTTCTTGGTTCTATAGATGTGCCACATTCATGCACTCACAACCCAAGGTTACAAGGAAAAGAAAACCCCTTGAGTGAACACTTAGCCAATTACAGACTGGATTCTACCTAATAAAAAAGTAACATGCTAATTAACCATACCTTTATGATACCTGCCTGGCAACCAGGAGTGAGTATCAAATTAACCCAACAAAGATGATGAGTTAATTTGCATACCCAGGCACTGAGTGGCCAGGGGTGAGGCAGAACACCTGCTCTAGGCCTCTAGGCAGCATGGGAAGGCAGAAAGGGACTCCGAGCTGGAATGGAAAGGCTGCTCTGACCTGAGCGAAGACTGTGCCAGCAGCCAGGGGAAAGAAGGTCCATTCTTGCACAAATCTTCTTGCATTGGGCCTCTAGTGATGAATAAGTGAATAACCCTTCCTTCTTCTCTTGACCCCACAACCCTGGGAGGCAGGCTTTGCAAAGGAGGTTTCCTGTAAATCTATCATCAATCAGTTGCATTTGGAGTTGTTAAGCTTAATAGCACCTCCTCACATCTTCCTTCCCTGCTATTCTTATGTTTTCTGGAATTATCTTCCTGGGTATGATATGAACATATAAAGCCTCTGCTTTAAGGAGTATCCAGCTAAAGGAGTAACTAAAGACTGGAGTCCCAAGTTTCAATACCTCTTTCATTTATGCTGCACATAGGTGTGACAATGTAAGTTGATATTAGATCACTTCTAAAGACACAAGTCCAAGAAGAAATTCCTTGTCAATTCTGAGACACCTGAATGCTCAGAGTTTGCCTGAGAGTAAGAGAAAAGATGTTTAAAGAAGAGACTAAGCCCTATTACTGAATCCAGTGACAGAACCTGCACAATGCATTTTGTATTGGTTTTCTGTACGAGTCATCATCCATTCTGACAAGGACCGATGATCAAGAGTGTGGAATAGCATCATTTGGTTGGTGGGAAGGAAGGCTGGTTCTGAGGTTAAACAACCTAACTTTAATCCTGCTTTCACCATTTTCATCTGTGTGATCTGGGGCACACAATTTATTCTCTGGAAGCCTCTATATTCTCATTTGCAAAAAGGGGGTATGTGTAATGCCTCATTTATCATAGTGCCTAGGTTATATTTGAGAGAGAGACAAAGAAAGAGAGAGATAGAGGGAGGGAGGGGGGGAAGGAGGGAGGGAGGGAAGGAGGGAGGGAGGGAGGGCGGGAGAGAGAGATATATATATATTGTTACTGGTTTTATGTGAAAGAGCTCAGACTTGAATGCAAGTGAGTCTGGCTTAATGTCTGTGCTGTCTCCTACAGCCTACTGCCTACCCAATAGAGAATGGGAGATTATTAGTTCAAGGTACTAACTCAAGTTTATCTCTCCTATGGAAGCAATAAACACAGTGTGTGGCCATCTGTCCATCAGAGAGGGAGTCCTGGTAATTGCCTTGCTGTGCAGAGGTCCAGAGACGTTGCATTAAGGTGGCTCTAATATTTCATGCATAAAGAAAGGATTTACTTGTGGCATAACTGGTATAATTAATGATAAGCCATTCATTCCGCTAAGTATGTGTCTGGTTGCATGATCTTGGAAAGATGAAAAGACGCCTAATGACAAACACACACTAAGTTCCCTTATTAGGTTCCTCAGCAGCTATGGGCCTTGAAAAAATTCAGATGTACAATGGCTATAGGCAGAGAGGGACATTGTGATAGGCCCAGAATCCAGGAAATAGAGCGCCATAGTCTACCCCCTTTCATAAAGGCTCTGCAAGGATTTAAGGAAATCTATATATACAGTTGGTTCTCATTCATGGCAGTTATGGTCTATAAAGTCACCATGAACAAATTAGCAAACAGTAAACCAATGTTTCTGATGGAAACACAGGGTTAGGAGCTTCTGATCACAACATATCTGTCAACCAATCAATATATAACCTATGTATGAATGTTTCTGTTTATATTTACTATGTAAATAGTTGGCTATTTAATAATGTAGGTTGACTCATGAACATTGAACTCAGAGCCAACATCCAAACCTGAATGAAACTTAATCTAACACATGTATTTCCTCCATAAGGCACATCATAGCCTTCTGTGCTTAGGACACTAGGCAGCCATTCAACATTATGATGGGGTCATTTTAAGCATAAAAATGTAAAAAAAAATGTACTAAAAACCCATCAAAAGGACATTTGTTTGCACTATGAGCCAAAATAAGAAGGCAGAGCATGGCCCTGTTTGGCCTCTGCTTGAAACACGCCTATGAAACAACTCAGCTTTCACTGGTCTGTGCACATGTCTGCAGATGACCACGGGAGTGCTGTGAGTACCGATGAGGGAGTTTCAGATACATTTAGTGCATTCACAAATACAGACTCCTTAAGAAATATCAACCCTGTGTGTGTATGCATAGATACACACTCTTGTAGACTGAGTGGCTAGATTATTATGATCTCGGAACACATAATAATTTGGCCACTCAGTGTGTGTGAGTGTGTGTGTGTGTGTGTGTGTGTGTGTGTGTGTATGTGTGTATTTGAGACCCAGTGCATTAATTCATGCATGGCTGGGGTCTGGCCAGCCTGGCCATGGGGAGGGAACATGGGTGGTTGGCCAGTCCACAGGTCAAACTCCTGGTCAAGGGACAATTTGCATATTAACTTTTTATTATATAGGATATACACTGAGTGGCCACATTATTATTATTATATGTTCAGAGAGCATAATAATCTGGTCACTCAGTGTGTGTGTGTCTGTGTATGTGTGTGTGTGTATTAGAGGCCCGGTGCACAAAATTCATGCACGGGGGGCGGGGTTGTCCCTTAGCCTAGACTGCACCTTCTCCAATATGGGACCCCTCGAGAGATATCAGACTGCCCATTTAGGCCTGATCTTACCTGGGCAGTCTGACATCCCTCTCACAATCAAGGACTGCTGGCTTCCAATTGCTTCCCTGCCTGCCTTCCTGATTGTCCCTAACCACTTCTGCCTTCCAGCCTGATCACCCCCTAACCACTCCCCTGCCAGCCTGATTAATGCCTAACTGCTCCCCTGCCAGCCTGATTACCCCTAACTCCCTCCCCTGTGTGCCTGGTCACCCCTAACTGCCCTCCTCTGCAGGCCTGATCACCCTCAACTGCCCTCCCTTGCAGGCCTGGTCCCTCCCAACTGCTCTCCTCTGCTGGTCATCTTGTGGTGGCCATCTTGGGTCCACATGGGGGCAGCCATCTTGTGTGTTGGAGTATTGGTCATTTTGCATATCATTCATTTATTAGAATAGAGGCCTGGTGCACAAGTGGGGGCCAGCTGGTTTGCCCTTAAGGGTGTTCCGGATCAGGGTGGGGGTTCCCTTGGGGCATGGGGCAGCGTGGGTGAGAGGCCTATGGTGGTGTTCAGGCCAGCCAAGCCCCCTGGTGACCCAAGCAGAGGCCCTGGTATCTGGGATTTATTTTTCTTCTATAATTGAAACTTTGTAGCTTTGAGCGGAGGCCAGGGCTGGCTAAGGTGAGCAGAAAGCTTGGCTTCCTCCATCACTGGGGGAAACCCAAGCCTCCTGCTTTTTCCAGTTCTGTGGCCACCACCATATTTGTTGGGTTAATTTGCATACTTGCTTCTGATTGGATGATGGATGTGGCTTGTGGGCACAGAGGTTTGCATGTTTCTCTTTTATTAGATAGGATACTGAGTAACCAATTATTATGCATTCAGAAATCATAATAATATGGCCACTCGGTGTATACATCCTATATAATAAAAGCCTAATATGCTGAGTGTCCAGTCATCTGGCCAGTTGTTCAACCTATCAAAGCATAATATGCTAATGATATGCTAAGGCCACTCAACCCCTTGCTATGATGTGCACTGACCACCAGGGGACAGAAAGCCAACTGGTTGACCAGTTGCTATGACATGCACTCACTACCAGGGGGCAGATGCTCCAACTGGTAGATTAGCTGGCTGCCGAGGTCCAGACTGGACCAAACACACTCTTCAGCCCTCCATAGTTCCCCCCCCCGTCCCCCGCAGCTGGCCAACCTCCAGCATCTCTTCTCAGCCCAGATCATGCACCAGGGGGCGTCCCTTGGCCTGGCCTCCTGTGCCCTCTCACAATCCAGGATCCTCAGGGGATGTTAGAGAGCTGGTTTCAGCCAGATCCTGCAGGCCAGGCCAAGTGACCCCACTGGTACATGAATTTGGCACCAGGCCTTGTATGTGTACATATATATGTATGCATATGAGCATAATTATATATATATATATAATTATGCTCATATGCATACATACTTGTATATAAAATGTTTATGAATTAAATATACTAAAAATACAAGTTATGTTGTTGCTGTTTCAAATAAAGATCTGTCACTTTGCAAATGTAAATTCTTATTTTCAAGAGATGAAATTCTAAGTACAGTCAAATAGTCAAAATGCACAAAATTCTCTATTCTTTTAAAAAAGATTGAAAAAAAAAACACTGAGTGAGGCTGTTTCAAGGAAACTTGCAAGAAAAATTTGGATCCTTTCTCCCTGCCATTAAATGGAAAGACTTGCAGCCTTCTCCTCAGAGTGCTATGCTTTGGAGCTATGGTGGATGCTTATAGACCACTTACTGCACTGACAGGACCCCCAGAAATTCAGTGGCTGATAGCTCCCCCTGTACAGCAATCAGCTCTCACTCAGGCACCAGTCACTTGGCATCAGTTTACCAATTATCTGTCACAGTCAGGGACCCAAAAAGATAGAAAGAAGTGTGGTAGTACATTCTTACCCTACAATGACAGTCCTTTCATCTGGGGATGAGATACACACCCATAAGAACAGGTAAGAATTTAATGTTTTGCAATGTTGCTTTAGCACTAAGTAATGTTAGCTATGAGTGATAGCTAACATTTTTTATGGAGCACTTATTATGTGCCAAGCACTGCCTAACCCTCTCATTATCCTTTCTCTTCCTTTAACATTGAGCAACCACCCTATGAGGTAGGGTGACACCGAATTTCAAAGGTCAGGGGACTCTGCCCAGTGGGCCAGAGTTCATAGCTCCAGAAGCAGACGCAGCACAACTGTCTTCAGAATTCAAGTGAGTCTACCCCAGAGTAGAAAGTCTGGGATGATGGAGGACAGAGATGGATTTACAAAGGGAAAGAAAAAAGAAAGTATGACTTCTCCACATCCATGCTTTATTAATACAGTACATAAGCCAGCAGAGATGAAAATTATCTAGGACAGGATAGATAAGGGCATCTTACACATGCACATACATCAGCCTGGAAGACATCTTTTCCTTCCCTCCTAAATGGCAGAGAAGTCCTCCCTGACTGACATGTATCTGTGGCTGAATATGTCTCCCAAACACTCCTTGACATTTAAGCCCAATGTTTTTCTGCCTCATTCTATAGCAGAAGCTTCTATTGACTCAACCCAAGATTAATAGTAAGAATTGATTATAAAGTGTATTTGTCTTCCTACCAGAACAGAGCATTCAAGACAAGGAAACAAGGAGGGTATGCCTGTTGGTGTATCTTGAGAGCATCAGGGACAGATTTGCTATGAACCATCCCCTTTCACCTTCCACAATGCCCCTTCTTAAAGGGCCATCTGGTCAACCGCACTCAGGTGGTTTTAATAAACAGACTTTAATCAACTAAAGACCCAAAGAAAGAAAACTCCCTATTTATGTCTCTCAGTTGTCTTCATGAGATCTCATCAAATTAATCTCTTTTTTAGTACAAAATGACTGCATTCTCATTAAAATAAATTCAGCCAATATATAAGTAGAGAAACTAAAGAGTAAATGTCCACTTCTTCCTTCTCAAAACAACTATTGCTAACCATTTGATGAATATTTTTCCACTTTATTTTACTTACATTCATACAAAAACTGTGTTGCATTTGTTTTTAAGTAACATTAATATCATAAAGTTTTGTAACTTCTTTACATGCAATACATATTTTTATGCTAGAATATCTATACTTAACTCATTCTTCTGAGAATATACTATACCATCATTTAACTCAGTGCTGCCCTAACAGATCTTTCTAATAATGGGGATGCCCTATATCTTCATCGTAAAATCTGGTAGCCAGTAGCAACATGTGGTTATTAAGACTTGACTTATACCTGACAAAACTGAGGAATTAACAGTTCAATTTTAATTTTCTCTAATTTGATTAATTAAAAATTAAACATAAATAGTCACATGTGGCCAGTACCTACTATATTAGACAGTGCAGATTTGATGAGTCACCTAATTAAAGGGCATTCATTAATTTTTCTTAATTTGTCTCTATTATATACTTTGATGGGATGCACATCTCTGTGTGTGAAGACCTGAGTATTAACTCATTATCCCCTGAGGTTCTCCCCCAATACTTTGTGTTCTTAATCATAACCCAGGTTTCTACACTCTGCATTTATTTCCAAAATCATAGAAGGCAGATGTGCCCATATATTTGCCATAAACTAGCCGTAAGGCATAGAGCTTCCTACATGCATTTGGTATCCTTTTTGGAGTTGCCCCATTCCCCTGCTGCAACTTGATAGGCTGGGCTGCCTACAAGGTGCTACTGCTGATAGCCAGGCTTTTACTATGGAGGTACCTGTGCTAATCCCCACTTGGGAAGAAGGGTCTGCTGAATGCCCCACAGGAAGGAGCTGGCAGTAATCTCTTTACTCAGTGCCTGCAATAATACATCATTAGTAGTGCGCATATTAAAGCACAACAAGCAATTATTTTAGTCTGTTTCTTAATGTCCCTCAATTACCCATTTCTAGCTCTCTTTCCTGTCCCCAGAAAAGCATAAATAAGGGGTTTGGCTGCACTTCACGTAATTAGGCTGGGATCAGAGCTAATCTGTTGCAATAGATGATGCATGTGTCCTCAGGACTATCTCTCGCTACAGCACCAGGAGGGGAGAGCTTGATGCCAACCTCACTGGGTCAGCATGAACAACAAGCAGGATGAGGGGAGGCAAAGAAAATGGACAGCTGTATCCATCCAGCATGAAATGTCACACTCTAAATGACTGGTTCATCACAGAGACTGAGCCTGCTAGGAGGGGCCATGCCACATTCTTGAGAAGGAAGGTAGTATTTGGTTTGTTTTTGTGACTTCTTCAATGAATTTAATCGATTTTTAAAACCTAACGAATATTCTAACCAGTTACATCCTTCCAAAGGCTTTTCTCATCTCTGTGAAGATCAACATATATTTTACTTTTATTGCCGGAACAAAAATTGTAGCAGCTTCAACCGACCTCTAAATAAAGGAAGGAAAAAAATCATCCATGATGCTGAAAGCCCTACAAATCAAACTGTTTTCATTTTTCTGTGCTCCTTTTCTGTCTTTGTTCATGCGTATACATAATTTATGTTTGAAGCCACTCTCCTGTCTGCTTCCAGGTATGCAGCAAGTGGGATTAAATATAACTCAATCCTCCAGCAGGTTTTCTCTGGGCCCTAAGTCTCTTATTCTTCTACTTAGCCCCTGGCCGGGACCATTCCTGTTTTTCCAGGTCTTGCTCTAAGATTAGTTCCTGTGCCACTGAGTGACTCTGGCCAATTGGTGCTCCCTTGTGGATCCCCCCACACACACACCCTTGCAAGCACATGACTGTGTGTGTGGGGCTATCATGATTGGTGGTTCCTATGCCATATTTTGTTGTTAAACATTCTAAATATTACTCCTGATATACTCATATTTGTCTGCCTTGACTTAAGTCACTTTTGGCACAAAATTTCCATGTTCCCATACTTGATTGTTTTACTTATATCTACCTGATCCAAGATTATCTTTGGCTTCCTAGTCCTAGACAAACCAGTATATTCAATTCATTGAGGCTCCCTAGCTCCTGTGATTTCTGAGACACTGTTTTTTCTCCTCCCCTTTCTCAACAGCTTTCTCTGAACCTAGAACATCAGCCAACCAGGTTGCAACTTATAGAATGAATACAGTCTTATTTTCTGCTTTTTTAAATTCATATTATTATTAGACTTTGGCAGTTTCTTACAAAAATAAAAACACTATGTAATCCAGCTGCTGCCCTCTTTGTGATTTACCCAAAGGAGTTGAAAATGTGTATCCAAAAGAACCCCTATAAACACATGTTTATAACAGCTTTATTCATAATTGCCAAAACTTGGAGGAAAGCAGGATGTCCTTTGGTAGGCAAATGGATAAATAACTGTGGTACATTCAGACAATGGAATATTATTCAGCAATAAAAATAAATGCGCTATTAAGCCATGAAAAGACAGGGAGAAAACATAAATGCATATTACTAAGTAAAAGAAGCAATTCTGTAAAGCTATAATTCCAATTACATGGCATTCTAAAAAAAGGCAAAAGTATGGGGATAATAAAAGGATCAGTAATTGCCAGGGGTTAGGACGGAGTGAAAAATGAAAAGGCAGAGCACAGACGATTTTTAGGGTAAGGAACTATTCTATATGATACTATAATTGTGTATACATTTATGTATTTGTCAAACCCACAGAAGGTACAATACCAAGAGTGAAGCCTAAAGTAAACTATGGACTTTGAGTAATAATGTGTCAATGTAGGTTTATTAATTTTAACAAAGGTATCACTATAATGCTGGATTTTGATAGTGAGAGAAGTTTTGCACATGTGTGAACAAGGAATATATGTGAAATCTTTGAATCTTCAACTCAATTTTTCTTTTTTTTATTTCTTTATTGATTAAGGTGTTACATATGTGTCCTTATTCCCTCCTTAGTCCTCACCCTCTCCCCACTCATGCACTCACCGCCCTGTTGTCTGTGTCCATTGATTAGGCCCATATGCATGGTTGATCTCTCCCTCTTACCCTCACCCTCCCCTACCTTCCCTCCGAGGTTTGATGGTCTGATCAATGTTTCTCTGTCTCTGGAACTTTAAACTCAATTTTCTATGAACCTAGAACTTCTCTTAAAAATGAAGTTTATATATTTAGATTTTGAAAAAATAAATGCAACCAGATACAAACGTTTCTTTCTCTCCAGACTTCTATCTCATTATCTCATTAATACCAACACACAATTGAGCCAAGGTTGTACAGAAACACCATTTAAATGCAAACAGATACACCACTGCCTCTCTCTCTAGCCATTTTGAACAGTTGGCCATTCTTTCTCCACCTTACCTAAGTCTTTGAACCACTGATTTCTCTGTTTGGAATGCCTCTACCCACCTTCATATCTCCTGCTTAGCATGAGGTAAGTCACATGACAGTTTGACTATCTTTAACATGGTTTCCACTCCCAATTTGCTCACTCTGAGTCTCAGTTTCTCCACTGTTAAAATAAGGAATAATGACAGCAATGCCTATTTCATTGGCTGTTGTGTGGACTAAAAGAGTTAACATACGTTAACATTATATATAATGTATGTAAATAAGAAAATAGACTGTGAGCTTCTGCAGACTTCTAAATTGCTCACACTTCCTCTACTGCACACAGCAACAGATGATGTCACCATTTTGTCCTCCTCTCAATGGTTTATTACTCTCAGAATAACATCCAAATCCTCCTCATGGCCCAACCTATCTGACTCTTCATCTCATCTCCAACTCTTGGTCCAGCCACTGTAGTTGCCTCACTATTTCAGGAACATACCAGGGAACATATACTTGATTGCTCTCTGCTCTACCTCTTATATTCCTTCCCCCATAGACCTACATGTCTGTCTCCTATACTTCAGGCAGGTGTCAGTTGAAATGTCCTCTCTCCTGGAGACCCTCACACACAATACTCCACCACTGTGGAAATAAACATTCTTATTATACTTCATCCTTCAGGGATTTGGTTGTGTCCATCGCTGCTTTCTTGGTGCTTAGAACTATACCTGGCACATAGCAGACACTCAATACATGTGATGAATGAATGAATGAATGAATGAATGAATGAACGAACGAACGAGCAAGCAGATGACTCCTCTGATATGGTGGGAAATTGTCTTGGATTTCTTTCTGAATTCTCTCTTCAATTCCCAATGCCCACCTAGTAGCCCAGAGCACAAAACAGAGAACCACCAGCTACAGATAATTAGTAGCACAGTTTATCAGCCTTAGTTACTTCATCTGCATAACATAGGTACAGTCATAGCATCCATCTCAATACCTTCAGGAGGTGTAAATGAGGTGATAGGAGAAAAGCACTTAGCATGAGGCAAGTCACATGACAGTCATTACATGTTCCCCATGTTTAATATAATGTGAGAGCCTGTTCTCACCTCTTTTGTGCTCCTTGCTATTCCACAAGCAGAGACATGTTCTGAATATGAAAAGAAATTACTTAAATCCTGATTCCTTCTTTTTAACTACACAGCATTAATATACTTACCAACTCCAATGGGGATATCTGCTCCTAAATAAAGGTTGTCAAACATTTTAAATGTTATTACATTGTCCAGTAAATGGGAATGCCCAAAGCAGAGAGCCAGTCAATCAGGATTATTCCAGAGTTTCAAACAGACAGAAGGAAACCATTATCAGGTTTAAGAATATTGCGTTCTCTCTCCCATACAGCATTTATCTAAATCTTCATTTAATTGACAGCCTTCAGCACTGGCAGAATTGCATTCTGAGAACCAAGAGAAGTTTTCAAACATTCACACAATGTTACAAGCTTAGCTCAAAACTACTCAAGGGGAAAGAAAGATTCTGCACGGGATTTGGGGAATGCCATATCACTGTCACTGCAAGGTCTGGGGAACTGACCTTGAATCACATTAGAAATCGACACCACTGCATAAGCTCAAACATACTGTCTGAGGTTTAAGGCAGAGAGAATCAGACCTACTATCTCCTCACATTCTACAGGTGTATCCTCCAGGTACAATATTTTTCCATCTGGATATCCTCAGAAACTCCGGCACTGACTGGCACATATGGACATGAAATAGATGTTTCTGGAATGACTAATGAGAGAATCTTCGTGATTTAATGTAATAAAGGAAATCGGCTCTTAGATCCAAATGTTTCTAAGTGATTCTCACTAGAGGCTGGGATGGAAGAAAGACCTCATTTTTTCCCATCAGTTATTAACAAGTCTCACTGATTGCATGATATCTCCTGATCTCTGATCTGTCTCCTCTCCTCCCTCAGTACCCGCAATGGGATGCCTTCCTTTCTGGGACTGTTACAAAGATGCCTAAATGTCTCCCATCCTGCACCCTCATGTTGGCATGCCAATTGTTGGAAGACCCAGGCTTGACAGTGTCACTCTGCTGCTTAAGAATCTCACAGGGTTCCCACTGCTTTCAGGACATATGATCTGTGAAACAGTCCAGCCCCCTTCCCTGCAGCCCCTCCAACTCCCTTATCCCCACATCCTGCACTGCAGCAACACATAGCTCTCCCAACCAAGCCTCAACGGCCAGCTCCCTCTGCTCTATGGCCTCCTTCCCAATGAGGGTCTGTGCAAACAGTTCCCATTCCAGTTTCTGTCTGCCTCACTTCCTATTGATCCTTCAGCTCCCCGTTCAAACATTGTCTGCCCCAGAAAGCCTTCCTCAAACTTTTTCCTCTCTGCTTTCCTCTGTGCTCCCAAAGAACCTGAAGCAAACACCTTATTTCTTTATTTTTTCATTTAAATTATACCAGCCACTATAGAAAGTATGCAAAAGCCTCAGGATACAGCTCAATGTTTTCCACAGGTGCTATGCAAACAGCACTGAGGTCAAGAAATAAAACACAGGTTCTCCGAAATCCCACTCTGCCTTCTTTGCAACCACTTTGGAAAACGGTCTGAGAATATCTACCAAAGCCAAATCAAATATTCTCCAAAGTGGCTGATTGTCCAGGCCCTTTCATCCTATCCTGACAATGGTACCTACCTTGTCTGTTTAGCCTTATAAAATCCTGGAGTGAGGGACTATAATTTGGTCACCTCCTTATCACCAGTTCCCACCACAGGACTGGCATATGATGCAATCTCTATGAATGTCAAATGAATAAATACTGGA